>CAVLJG010000006.1:56327647-56927647 GCA_963669975.1 Acanthoscelides obtectus | reverse complement strand
AGCATACTCTAAGTAGGGCTAAGATTCAAATGCTGAGTGGTAATGAACGCAGTCATTGATTCTCCAAAGTCATTGTCACGTGTCGCAATCTTTTATCAAAAAGATGGTGTTGAAAATGGTAGAGGGTATTGTTGCCCAATTCCCGTAATAGCGTAATGTCAGATAGAATTATGCCAAAAACAACCTTAGCTTTGAAGCCGCCGAAAGGCAACCATAGGTTTGTTAGGTGAAATAAGTATCGTGGGATCTAGCCTTAACAGATTTCAGATTATAACCTCTTAAAACCCACAACGTTTGGGTCCACCAAGATATTAATCGGCGATAAAAAGAGAACAATATCGGGAAATATAACTCTCCAAAATCTCATGTATCGTGTTTGCGATTCTTGAAAACTCAGAATAACGAATAGATAATCGATTTGTTATAGCAAAGGATTTTCAGATACAGCAGTGAAACTCTTAACTCGAGAAAACCATAGAGGTGGGTAACGGTTGGGTATTAAATCAAATATACAGGTGCTTTCCTCTCCCTTTTTGGTTCTAGTGAAGACCGAATAGTGCGTCCATATTAGCTGATTGTGCATTTTGCGGTGATGGCTATTTATTTGGAACTCCTGAAGATAAAGAACAAATACGTCACATAATATTCCTCATTTGTATGACAGCTTAGATGACAATTAGCTATGAAACTTTCCTGTCAGTGGAAAAAACGACCATCACTTAGGCGGAGAAAATCACATGTAAATTCTCCTAATAAAACGATAAAAGATTGTTCAATAGTACTGCCGGCGTTGCCGCGTACCATGCCAGTGGCTGCAAATATTCCTTGCAATCGTAAATATTTTAATACTCCGATATGATCTAGTGCTGTTTGTGTGAACTAATAGTAAAAATCAGTATGTTTGTCCAAAAAAGTAACAGGCATTACAATTTATTTATGAAAAAGCTTCAAAATAAATTTGTAATGGTGGAAGGCTATCAGTATTTACAATAAATGGACAAATATTTACTTATGCTATGCATTCTTCACTGTTTCAATATTCTTCATCCATTGCATTTTCAATGTAAACACTGTTAAAAACAGTAAGCAAACACAAAATTCACTGAATAACAAGAATTTCCGTGTCTTTGTCGCGGAACAAAAACGAGAGCAAACCACCAGCAAAGTAACAACCAACAATTTAAGCTGACATTCCTGATAACGACTTCTCAACTAGCACTGTGGTCGCATCATGTGAAACTTTTGACATTAACAATCGACATTTCTACACTTGGCAGCGTAGCCGCTTATTATTTATAGGATAATCCATTGATACTTACACCGATTTGAGGACTAATAATTAAATGTGAACAATAATAAGGGAATAGTCATGCAATGGAAAAAAAACGCTAACGGAGAGAAATTTCAGATTTTATTTATCATTAAAAACAAAGATAAGCGGGCAAGCCTTAAAAAACGATAGAGTTTCACATCTGTAATTATGTTTCAACCACCTGCAGACTGATGACGTTTGCGCTGCTCTTAATTGATATCAGCTGATATGTTAGGTTTTAAAATTATATAGTTGTAGTCACCGTTCTTGGCGGTTACGTCATCAACCCATATGAAATAAGTAAACAGATCGAGTCTCCATACCATGGGTGGATCTTGATTTTCATAACAGAGGGAAACCGATTCGAAATTAATTACCAATCGTAATTCTCAAAAATCTTCTAATCTAGTACATAAACACATTGGTATAGTATGACACGCTATTTGGTGTTTTTTAATGTTGAAATAAAAAATACAATACAAAATAACACATCTATTTACTAACTTGATGGATATGTGACAAGCTTGTGAGCGCCTTAATAAACATCAAGCTTGTAACTTCCATATCTATCAAGATATTTAACAATCTGCATTTAAGGTGCACACACAGAAATTTAAGAATTAAAAATTTTCAAAATTGTTTCAATAAAATTAGGAATTATTGAATTTCTTCATCAGAATGATCTGAACTTTCCCCCAAGTGAATGATTATATTAGTCTCCTCCACTTGATGCTTATCCTAGTCGTTTTTAATCAAGTCCTCGGTATGTTTCACACACTTGGCCCAAACTGTAGGAGTCACCTTCGCTTGAGCATTGTCCCAAACTTTAAAAACTTGTCACCATAGCCATTTTCCCCAATATGTCGATCATAGTACTGTTTGGCTATTCCCCAGACTAAATAGGGTTGTAGAGACAATAGTAAGGGGGGAGCCGCAAAAATGTATGTCCATGCTCATGTAATATTTCGCCTATGCTATATCTTGGAGCCGATGGTCTATTAAGGCGACACAGATTTAAAAGCTCGAGTTTAAAATCGCCATCATCAAAATGTATTTTTTTGTCCTGCAGCCATTGCTTCATTTGCATTTTATTCTGGAATTGGGCATTTTTTCTGTTAAGGTACTATTTTGTAGCAAATAACAATGCAGTATATCACAAAAACCCGTTTTTGGTCCCAGCATGGAGAACAACATACCGCAAGCCGGTACCCTGATGGCCGCTTTTCAAACTATCTACGTTTTTATCTTGCCATACTCGTTTAAACGACCCTTTGGCAAATATCCACGTTTCATCTAAGAAAACGCATTGGAAATGGCTTGTACTATTCAGGTTATTCATATAATGTCTCATAAAATAGATACGTTTGGAAACAATGTCTGATTTTTCACACAAAGAGTCAGCGGCTATCTTGTAGGAAAAACCGCAAGCTTTAAATATACCCTTTAAACTTGAATCTAGGCGTTGTCTGTTGTCCTTTACTTCTCATATCGTAGAAAGAATTCCTAATTTCTGTTTTGACGGCATCACTTACATCATCGGTCTTGATTGCACAGACTAATCTTCAGCGCAAGTGCTACTATCTCCAGTACGCATGAACTGGGTAACAGGGGACCGCTGTTTTCATTCTCTTCCTGTAAATATTCTAATAAATTTAGCACAAGCTGTCGGTCTGCTCCATTGATCGTATTTCCGGGCATTGTACAATTTTATATTTTAGATTGATAAGAGGACAACTCAAATTCCACGTCGATGTCAATTAAGTTGTCACTCTGACAGATATGGTTGAAGACGGAGACACAACTAAAAAACGTATGTCTTCGAGCTTACCGAACAAACGTTCACACACAGTGGTAAGTTGCATGTGTATGTATGAGGGAGATGGAGATATATAAAGGGATACTGGTAGTCCTACTTTGACCCGCCATGAACGGTGACTACACTTTAACTGATTATAATCATAACCTTCTTTATCTCGGAGTGATCTGGGGTTCTGTTGCCTTTGGTTTTTGAGTCTTGTTACTTGAAGCATTTGTCATTTCATGTTTTGTTCATCGTTTACCCTCATACGGCTCATATACTGATAATCCATACATCACTCTAAAGAGCCCCCAAGACAATTGCTTTTATGCCTCCAGTAATTTTGATAGTAGTTATTTTTTTCAAAAAATGGTATAACGAACGTCTATTTTGTAACGTCAGTCTGTGAATAACTCTTGTTCTTGGCACCAATATATAAAGGGTATCTAACACTTTTTTGTACTGACGTAAATTCTTCTATAACTCTTACTGGTGTTGGTTAACATCACAAACCCGTAAGTTGTGTGAAACATGTAAAGCAACATTTTAACCACTTAAAGCAACAAATTTAAGGCACCAATATGTGCAATAGGTTTATGAAGACTACAGAAATGACATCAAGGTAATGTTTGTATTGTTCAGAGTTATAGGCAATTGAATGAAGAAACCTGATGAGTTCTGGAGAGAAAGGACTACAGTGTTCAATACCAAGGATTTGGGACACATCTATCGATTTTTTCATGTAATATAACACTTATATAATTGGGAACAGTGTATCGCGTGATTGTGTATTAAAAATATAATTCTTAATAATCATACTACATACTACTTTTGAGTAGATGGATAAGATTTGACGTAAAGACATGCCTCTAACGTTAAGTAATGTTAACATCATTCTGTCATCTGTGAAAGTTTTTCCCAATAAGGTACTAAATATCTGAAGTGTGAATACACAATGTAATAGCAAGTAGACATTTACTAGAGGTATCTTCATTCACTAACTATTTGAAGTTTTTTCAAGCAAAACATGCTGAATATTTTTGAACAACGTTTAGCAACGATAGATTCCAGAGTACATAATATCTAGGTATCATTTCTTAAATAAGTGTCACCTTGTCAATTTCAACTGGCATGGACACCGCTCCATTCCGTTATACTTCCCACCCAGCCAAATCGTTGGCGCTACCATCTGACACACAAATGCGGCAAACATGGAGCTCTCATGCGCCCATGATGATCGGGAACACTCTACCTGTTGTTAAAACACTTCTTTTTGAGATATTCTGACATATGACATTCATGACAATGCCACAGTTCGATAGTTTCGATATTTTAAATATCTAAAGAACTTATTTATAGAATATGTAGGCAACTAGTTCCTTAGTTGGAAAGTATGCCGCTCTGCACAGGTTGAGTCATATCTATGTGAAAATACAAACATACATTATTAAAATGCGTTTTCAATAGAAGTCTGATATAAGGTAGAATGCACTGCTACTTCTGTAGAGAAAGCTCTGAACTTTGCCAGCTTGTGAGTCAATCACTTTTGCAGATAAAGTAGTAAACTTTAAGACAAAATGAGGTTCATATTCCACAGTTTCTGACAGCGACTTCTCAAGTAGGGATAATCCTGTAATGTAAGTTTAGTACTACTATGTACTACAATTATTGGTTTTAGACGTGTCTTGTCTGATATATACTAAGTGACATAAAATGCAACACCCAGAATTGTTTACTGAATTTTGATCAAAAAACTTGTAAACATATTTGCTATCATGGAAGTATACGCTGATAAAATGTCGTACTTTTTTTGTAAAGGCTTTTTTTGCCATATCAGGATCCGAATATTATTCACATTTTTACTTATTATTCAGTTATTTTTCTGCGTTGGTTCCATTTGTTTCATTGTTGTTTCATTGCATTATCATGCATAGAGTTACTAATTTCACTCAACATTCCGAGTTTGAGAGGGGTCGGATAATAGGGTTACGTGAAGCCGGATTTTCTTTTAGAGAAATCGATAATCGGATGAATCGAAACGAAGCTACTGTAATGAGATGTTGTCGAGCGTGGCTCCAAGAAGGCCGAAACCGACGAGTTAGAGGTACTGGACGTCAAGAGGCGATATTTGAGGAAACTAGCAATTAGAGATCGATTTTCCACAACGGCAGTTGCGAACCAGTGGTTTGGTGCTGTCGGAAGGTCAATACAAATGAGGAAAGTTTATCGCCAAATAAGGACTTTTGGATTGTTTTCATACCGTCCCCATCTTGTACTATCTCTGACCCACAGCATCGTCGGTAACAATTGGTATGTTGTAGGGAGAGACTTGAATGGAATATGGAAATGGTACTCGGTCGAATCCAGATTGGGCACACATGATAGCCGTGCAAGAATAAGGAGGAGATGTGGTAAAAGACAACATTATTCCATCGAACTGCATATTCATCGCACTGTGGGTATTATGGTATGGGGTGCCATTGCTTACGGCAGCAGGTGACTATTAGTGTTCATTCAAGGTAGCATGACTGCCCAGCACTATATCCACGAAGTTTTACAACCGCATCTGCTTCCCTTTTTGGAAGCATTGCAAGATCCACTTTTTCAGTAGGTCAATGCACGACCTCATGTCGCACGTGTTAGTTTAGACTTTTTGGAAGCGTCCGGAGTAAATCTGCTTCAGTGGTATCCTCGATCTCCAGACCTTTCCCTCACCGAACATGTATGGGACACCCTGGATCAAGCCTGGAGGCTCTACGAAACCATTCAGATGGCCTGGGATACAATACACCAAGAACGCGGGGCCTCTAGCCCTCTAGAAGAGGGAGGGGGGGCGGCTACATCAGACGAGACACTTATTTACACTCACAAAGTGCGGGGTCAAATACGAGGGGTCCGTAGCATCTGCTACTCTTGCTAATCCGCCACTATGGTAAAAAATGATCTACTCTCAGATTTTATTCTAAGCTCAGATGAACATTTAACTGAAAGTTTTAAGAAGCATTTTTCATCAGCAAAACTAAATCTTTTCACACAAATGTTTTTTTTCGTCGCTCGTTCTATACAAAAGAGGTCTTCGGCAAATTCTGTCTAAGGTTGACCGTTCTGATTTATGGGGTGTGTATAGTTTTTTTTATTAGAATGAACGAAGAATAAAAAAAGGATATTCCATTCAAAAAATTGTTTGTATGTAATTATGAATCACCATGTAGATAGCGGCATATTTTAGTAAGAAACGTATAGTTGCCTACAATGTTTATAACTATCTTTTTTATACAGAGTACTAGGCAAATAATATTCGTAACTTGAGGTGATTCCTTGCATTATTCTAAGCAAAAAAGTTCATTATAACCTATGTCAGGAAATCAACCGTTTCGGAGGAAAAAAATGCTGAACTTATTTCTTTTTTGTCATGAAATAAATTAATTTTGCACCTTAATAATTTAAATTAATATGCCTAAAAGCGTAAAATGTATCAATACATCTATTTATTAATTAACTGTCTCTAACAAAATAATTTTCTTGCTTATTAAATACAATTGTCCGAAGAAAAACAAACAAAATCTCTCACACAACTGGCAACATCATAGTCCGCCTGCACTGCATGTATCATCGCGTGTTGTTGTGATTACTAATACACTTAACTGTAACTTTATGTGATTTACGGATGTTGTTTTTTTTCTTTTTTTCGTGCATCGCATCGTTTCAAATAAGTGACTGATAATCGTAGGAATTGGTGGTGTGTATCGCCACGTACCGGTAAGTTCTGTCATTTTTTTTAAGTAAATGTGCTGGTATGTGCGTTATTAAATAAAAAATATTAGCCACAAAAAATTGCGTAAAAGTATTCAATAATTCAAGGCATATTTTCAACAAAAATATCATACAAACGTAAACATTTCGATGAATCAGTTGCGGTCGTCGTGCGCTCGTATCGCGGTTGCGTTGCAGCGTTGCCAAATGTTTGAAAAAATGTAATTATTTTCGAATCCCTTTCCTCGAAAACGATCGATTTTCGGACATAAGTTATAATGCACTTTTTTGCTTATGATAATGCAACGAATCACCTCTTAAAGTTACGAATATTATTTCCCCAACACCCTGTATATTTAAAATATCGGAACTATCGACCGATTAAACATTAAAAACTGGCTCTGTATGTAGAAGCATCCTAGTTGAGATGTCGTCAGAAGAGTGTCAGGTTAGATTACTTGAGGCTTGCTTTTGTTTCACCACAATCGTTTTTTTCCACCACAAAGAGAATGCAATAGATTGAGAATATGGAAGGATCGAAGATTACATAGCAAAAGCAAATATTTTCTGTTTATTGTAAATACTAGTCGTCAGCGATAATTATAAATATCTTTTAGAGCTGTTTCGTAGAAAAAATTCATCAATTCTTCTTTTCAAACAGACTCTTCTTTAGTATTGGTTCACATAAACTAAACAAGATCATATCGGAATATTATAATTTTTACAATTGCAATGAATATCTGCGGCTGTTGGCATGGTACACGACAACACTCGCTAGGACTACTGAGCACCGTGTTTAAATATTATCAAACAGATAACAGAGTGTGATTCAAAAATTAATGGAAATATATCTAGGGCAGAAAGTAGGTCCAAAAGTAACACGTTAAGTTCACATAAACACGAGTCCTAAAATGCCCCCTTACTGAGATACGAAGTGTTGAAGTTATGGCTTCAAAACCATGAAAAAATGATATCCGGAGTAGGAAAATGTATCGTCTTGTAATTTTGCATATTAGTCTAATCATATTAGACGAAAATACCACTGGTTTGCGAAATAATTGTTTGGTTTTATTAACGCAAGTTTTCAAATGGGTATTTAAAACAAGGGCGCATGAAATGGGTACACCAATTTTTGTGGGAAAAATTTAAATTCGACAACAAAGAATGAGAAAACGTGTTTTTGGGATTCAATCGAAAGTGTTGGTCAGAACGAAAAAACTATTCAAATAAGATTTTTAGGTATTTATGAAACCTGCAGAGTGAGACTACCGGTAAAAAGATCTAACTAACAGTAAAAAAGTTATGGTCGAAAACCGAGGCAAAATGTAGGTTTTGGCACTTGTTGCTAATGCGACGATAATTTCACGCGGCCACTTGAAATTCTTAAAATCCGTACGCTTCATACGTCTAAATAACAACAAAATTGGAGTAGTTTGGACGAATAGTTTTTGAGAATTTCTAATTGTTTATTCCAAAACACCTTTCTTCTGGCCATCACTACTAGTTTCCTGAGCAATATACAGGGTTCGTTCAGTTTATAGCAAAATACACGAGTTTACCTTGCCAACATGAATCACAAGCCATTCCGAAAGATAATTGTTATTTTTATGCCAAAAACGAGTTACGTTTTTTTCTTCTAAACAATTTCAAACTAGTAGTGATGGCCGGAAGACGGGTGTTTTGGGATAAACAATTGTTGTGCTGATTTAGAAGTATGAAGCCTACGGATTTGAAAAATTTGAAGTAGCTGCGTGAAATTATCGTCGCATTAGCAGCAAGTGCCATAACCCGCATTGTGCCTCAGTTTTCGGCCATAGCTTTTATACTGTTAGTGGGATCTTTTTACGTGTGGTCTCATTCTGTAGGTATCATAAATACTTCAAAACTTTATTTGAAGAGTTTTTTCTTTCCTGCCAACACTTTAGATTGAATCCCAAAAAACACGTTTTCTCATTCTTTGTTGTCGAATAAAAAGATTTCCCACAAAAATTGGTGTACCCATTTTATGCGTCCATGTTTTAAATACGCCCTTAAACAACTTGCATCAATAAAACCAGACTTTACAATTATTTCACGAAAATTTGGTAATATGATTAGACTATATAGTATACGCGGTACTAACATCATAGCGACATCAACAAGAATTTTCCGGCTCTCACTATCGTAGAAAGGGCGATACTTTGACCCCTACGGGACAGAATCGAAACATATTTTCTACGCCACTGACTTATACATCCAATGCATTTTGGGATTAATTATTGATTTTACACAGGTTTGACTCTAAAATTGTATGCAGTATAGTAAGGGGGTAAATTTATTTCACCGCAGCGTTAGTCCTTCATACGTCTCATTAGAAATGTGAAACAACCCGTATATTTGTAATGGGATATTTAAGTACTTATGTTTATACTATCTTTTACCATTTTGTCATTTTTTTGGTACTTTTTGCTCTAGAACCATTGGGGTTGTTTTTTGAATCATCCTCTAGAAAACCTCATATTCGGTCACAGGAATGGGATGAGATCCATGCGCAAATGTTCCAATTTAATAAAGTATTTACGACCCTATCGGCACTCTCCAATAACGTTTAATTACGTTCTTCTTGGATAGTAAAAGGTATTTTATGTCATCGCCACTTTTTACCAACCAAAAATAGTGCAGTACGATCACGAGTCTCGATCTCGAATGAAACGGGTTGAGTTAGTCGACAATGGAGTAAGAATACGTTCACGATATTCGAATTATCGACTCGACTCTATCAAATTTATTCGTCAGGTTCCAAGTTATTGAATACAGTTTTTCGCTGTTTGATATGAAAAAGTTGTTTATTTTTGCTAAAAGTTCCATGCTTCCAATTGATCGGGAAAGACTTAAATATACATAGAAGGTAGGAAAATATCACGCTTCTTCGGAAACGACAATATCTAAGGACGCATGAAAATCCTATCGACTCGAAGGAGATTTCGAGAACTATTTCGCCTAAGTTCTGTCCGAGGAATTACTTTCTTTGGTAAGATCACATATCGAGGAAAAAGAAAACGTGAGTGGAATCAAGATAGAAAACATAGAGTTATGTGCTCTCCGATCCTATGCAACAGGCTCGTGTCAAAGGTATTGAGGAGGAATATAACCTTGGTAAGGCATAGTACTGTAGATAAATATATTCATCTCATAACAGTCATAATAGATGGCCATGTCCAAGAAAAAATATCGTACCCACAAACTACTATACGCCTTACCAGGATTTTTCTCAATGTAGTCGATCAATATTTCCCATTACTTGGGTGTCGGTCTAGACATTTTCAGCCAGTAATTCAATGAATAATTGATTAAATGATAAACAAAACTAATTTCCAGTCTAACCTATCTTTTTTTACTAAGAAAATGTGTCAGGTGCATGCCCTATCAAAAACCAGTCGTATTTTTCGATTCTCTATTCGATCGATTATCGTGAATAAATCAATTGACGTGATCTCGGCACTGTTGGCACCACCGCCGACGATATATAGATCGTCGGTGGGCACCACTACCATTTTAAAAATTCCTGACACCCTTCAAAAATTTACGAATTTGCAAACGTGATTAGTACGGAGGATTGATATGCGAACGATCAATAAAAACGCTATTTTTGAGATCACCCATACGAATCATTCTATTACCATAGAAGATTCCTTGTAAAGACGTCAAGCGACAATTTCATGTCATGTACAGCGTTTACTGGTCTTTTTCGAATACGTGCTCAGAAATAACAACTGTTCGCGTTATTGCGAATGTAAGTGATTCGCGCAAATGCAAAGAAGTGACAATAATACTCTCCCGGTTGTCGAATCCAATAAATAATATTTCTAGCTTAGAAAGTACATGCGAAAATAACCAAAAAAGCTTCTAGAAACATAGGCCATAAATGACGAACTACCAAGATACAGGTTTTAAATTTCTTCGCCGCTGATGAGACTAAGCAAGGACAAAACACGAATATCATCCAAATAAATGTAGGCTGAGTAAAGAAGATCCAATGCACTACATACAATGTTCAATGTCGAAATTCACTAACTTCAGCGTGTTTTCAAAGGAACCATGCATCCCAGTAAATGGGTATTTTAGGACCCATGTTTATAGGAACTTTTCGTGTTATTCTTTAGTTTATTCAATAGAAATATGACCACGTTTTTTCTGAAACATCTTGTATTATCATTTGTACTTCAATTGAGGCTGCATGACCAACGTAAATTTTACTAATGGAGCCATTAAACGGACAATATTTGTGACCCTGCCATATATCTCTATCATGGCAATATTGTCTGCAATGTGTAGATATTTACATGGTCAGAATTTCTCATCAGATGGACTATAAAATCGCAAGAATGACTGACGAAATTGTATGCGTCGCGACAGCTTACATTACTTACATTAGATTATATCAAGCAGGATTTCAATAATTTGGCAATCTGACACAAAATAAAACAAGAAGAGTCGGGCGGTTATGCCAAAAAGTATGTCCGGACTAGAAAAATATTGCCCGTTTAGAAGCATCATAACACCAGTAGTGATAAAACGCAACCACAGGAAATGCTTCCGAACTGAGTGGTTCACTTACCATATGAAAGGTTTGTTCCGGATTATCTTGAATTTCCATTTTCTTTTTCTTGGCTAACTGTGAATTAATTTTTATTTCCCTACGATGCACTACGATGGTAAGTTTATCGTTTATGAGTCGATAATAGCCCAGGAGTAGTGGATAACGCGCATTTTTTTGCTTCATTAGTTGAACACTCTGCATAGGCTCGTCTGCTGTAGTCAACACCAATACAGAGCCATCAGGAAAGAATCTGAAATACATGATCATAAACTAAAAATAGACCTCAATGCTTACGTACAGTTGCACCTAGCTGTTCCAAGAAAGAATTGCGCATCTAGCATGTCATCTAAACGGACCGCTTTGAACATTTTGAAAACCTTCAGAGTAATTTACAAAATTGTGAAAAAGTTTACGATATTCAGCAACTGAGAGAAACTATACTTCACGCAGCGTTAGCTCGTAGCAGCTAGATGCTACTGAACGTAACCTGTAATTATTCTTAAGCATAAATATTGTCAAAATTACCATCCTGAAGCGTCTTTCACGCGCTAGTTTCTCATATAGGGTGACAGATATCCTAAACTACATCCCACTGAGAAATACCTGTACACACATCATCGGTAAATAAAGCATAATCTGCAAAGGCGTATTCTTCGACGTCGATGTGGCGTATTCGATCGGTTTATGAGAACTGTAAGAGCTGACACTTGGAGACATTCCTTCTGGAATCACTCTGGGCGAATATATCTTTGAAGAGGCGACTTTACCTTCTCGAGCCAAAAAGTATGAACCCACTTTGCCAATACAGTTATTTTTGTTTTTTTATTTGAGCCCTTGTTACAGTTTCTTTTTATGGTCCACTAAAAATTAACTATGTCTTGATAAAGTATATTATTACAACGTTTTTCTTATTTAGAATATTATTTTTATAGCGGTTCTTAAAAATATCGAATCTCGTTTTTATAACAAAACACTTCCCTTAGTCTAATAATTTTAAAGTAGAAAATCATATTCTACTCTCCATCTCGTTAAAGGTCATTTTTTATAATTCTGTCGACCGTAAATACGAGAGCTGAAGGTGATTTGGTGCTATTTCCGGTGCTCTCGTATCGGCAGTACAGCGCCACTACCCGATTTAGTGAAATAATTTCACTCGCAGTGCTGCGGATTTATCGGATGGTGGAGATTTTAATAGAAATGGGCCTCCATTAGTGAGTTTTGTTGACGGCGCCCTTTTTCTCACCATCTTGGGGATTTAGCCGTTGTCCTAACTACACTAAACCAGCGAGTTGGTGAGTGACGAGCCTCGTGTTCGTTTCCTCAACATGATTACTAATTCTACAGTGGGGAACTGGTTGCAGTGATACCCCGAGGCGAATTTAAGGTTAAGGTATCACGCCTGTGAGGAGCAGTCCCCATTTCTGTGAAACCTCATTGTTCGAGCTAATTATTATTTTTTTTACTTTGCTAGGCCTGTCTTAATCTCGTACAAATTGAAAACACAACCACTTCGTTCAAAAATTAAGCATAAAACTATTAGTGATTTTATTTGTGCCAGTTGAGGCGTTATTATGTAATATTAGGATTATATTTTAAACAATTAATTATCCATTGTTTAGGTGAATATTGAATTCGTCAAAAGCTATTAATGCATCAACTTATTTAGTAGTAAAAAGAGAGAAATGCTTTAGATTTCTAATTGGTAACATTTATATATTGTTCTGTACATACACTGAGACTAATATAGTGTTATTTTTATATTGCTGCAGCAATTTGAGTGAGCCATGCTGAGGTAAAATATTCATGTTGTTCTCAAGTAACATTTTAACTGCTTTACTTATAAGTTGATCGAGGACATGAAATATTATACCTCCGGGTCCTTATGTTTTTTTATACATGTATCTGATTATTTTAATTTAGTTCAGCTTAATTTGAAAATTTGGGTATTGCTAGTGCAATCACGATTTTCCTTGTACACAGTGATTGAACAGCAGCTGTGTTTTAATTTTAAATTTTTGAATTGATGTAAGCCAAGACCAAATGGTTCCACTTTAAAGTATAATGTTTAATTATTGGAAACAAATTAAAAGGGGGATTATTAGTCAAATCGTTAATTCGGGTTATTTTTAACAAGTACTTTTTTTCTATTTAGGGTTCTACCTTCGGGTATTGAGTTTCATCTGTTGCCTACCTGTTCTTTTTTTCTTTTAGTTTTACTGGTACCATTTAGCTGGGGAGGGGGGGTAATATAAAATAACTTTCTTTTGCCTGTCCTCCAAGATTTTTTATTTTTTTTGTATTTCTTTTGTTTAATAAATGTTTGTGTACTTGTGAGTTTGCATCTCCTTTAGTGCCAGAGATCCAATATTTTATACTTGTTATTTCTTTTTCTAGTGCTTGGAACTAGGTGGCGGCGAAACAACAACCATTTGCATCCAAAAACCAAGGTTCAAAGAACCACCCTCTGAGGGCTCATTAACTACGACTGACAACAGCGAGGCTTCTCAATCCCAAGCAAACATAACCCCAAGTCACAGTCGCGACATACAGGGTGATTGGAAATTCGACCTATTCCCTGAAAGTGGTGATTCTAGAGGTTATTTGTGATAAATTAATTCCCATCAACTGGGGGCCGGAAATGAGCGGTTTCCGAGATATCTGACTCGTTTAACTTCGTAAGTATTCGGGTGTGCCCATCGGAGTGTCCAACGAGTTCGTGATGCGTCATGACCGGCAGTTTGTTTATCGCTTAGTACCAACTATCTTTGGAATTCAGACGTGTTGTATCGTGTTGTGATCTTACTAAACATTCCTGCAAATTGTCTGTGTATGTAATGGCTCTTACGAAAATGAAGAATACGCCGACATTATGTATTGTTACGGGTTTTGTAATGGTGACTCTGTTGCAGCACGAAGGGATTACCAAAGGCGTTTCCCTACCGGCGTTTACCTGATGTGTATAAGCGTGTTTGGTACTACTTACCGACGGTTCATCGACGACAAATAGATGCTGGCAGACCTGTTATCCATAATGCTGACGAAGAAGAAATTTTAGAGTGTTTTCGAGCAGACCACACTGTGTCAACTAGACAAGTGGCACGGCAACTTGGCATATCCCAATGGAAATCCTGTTTTATTGCTCATACAGCGCAACTTTATCCATACCATTACACTCCAAATTACTACAATGCCCACTATTGGGCCCCTAAGCGCAAAATCCAAAACAATTCAAGGAAGGCAAGCACCAGAGAAGATGCTCGTTAAACGTCTGGATGGCAATTATACATAATAAACTGATTAGACCTTTTTTCTTGCCCGAAGATTTAAATGGCACCACTTATGAAAACTTTTTAAGAAATTAAGTAGATGCATTACTAGAAGATGTTCGGCTAGCTAGGAGAATCAATATGATGTACCAGCATGATGGCTGCCCAGCCCATTATTTTCAAGGTGTACGACAATGGCTGGATGAAAAGTATCCGCAGTGATGGATCGGTCGAGGAGGCCCAACGCCGTGGCCGGCGGGAAGTCCAGACTTGACGCCTTGCGATTTTTACATTTGGGGTCACATGAAACAATTAGTCTACAATACATCCGTTGCAGATATCGAAGATTTGAGGCAGAGGATTTTGGCAACTACCGACGAGATAAAACGCACTCTTTCAACAAAAGTGACAGTGACCCAACTACGTCGTAGGCTACGTACTTGCATGCGTAACAATGGCAGGCAATTTGAACAAGATTTATAGTTTTTAAGTACCAACGCTGTATTTTGTTTCATTAATTCTTTATACAGTACCTGTTTTTCTTTAATTAATTAGATTCCAAACCTTACCGAGCTCATTTAATTTAAAATTTTAGTTGTACCTACCTTTGCACGGTTTTTTTTAGGATATGCCTGAAAAAGTTAAATTTGTACAGAATTTAATACTGTCTTTGAAAGCTCATGAAATTCTGTAATTATTAATTTGTACGCCGACTGTCATACATTTTATTTCAAATAACTTATGGTGATTTTCGGAAATAATAAACAAAAATGAAAATCTCTTCATTAACAGCCTTTTATTTCTAACAGTTTCAAACTTTTGGTACAGCATTTTTATCTCAATTATTTGCTAGTTTCACAGCTCTCAGAAAAACATCAATTCAGTTCCAAGAAATGAGTAGATTTAAAAAAAAATGTATTGATCAGTAAGCAGAAAATTCTTAAAAAATCTTGAAATGCCGATATCTCGGAAACCGCTCATTTCCGACCCCCAGTTGATGGGGATTAATTTATCACAAATAACCTCTAGAATCACCACTTTCAGGGAATAGGTCGAATTTACAATCACCCTGTATACAGAGGCGCCGAGTATAATAAGCTAAAAGAACTTTTTCAAAATTCGCGACAACTATTCTTTTCCATAGGTACATTCTCATAAAGTACTTCACGACCATTCCAGAGTTTGAAGCTGACAGTGCGAGAGATACCAGTTGCGATACCAGGCGCTTCCACCATACTTGTCACAATTGTGACTTGGCAGAAAGTTGCTCGAGGCTCGGCAGACTTGCGTGTATACTGTAAATGGCTGTTGTAGGGATAACTCACAAATTTGCTCATCGAAAACTCGATTGAATAATAATTATAAAAAGTGACACTGTTCGGCATTGTATGGCATAAGTGGTCTCTGCACAGCGTAGAATGGCAAGAAATACCCCGAAGGGGCTGCTCCCAGAGCGGGAATGCCCCCACGTGTCAGCCAAACTAGTTTTCATAAGCTGATAGAGTCGCTCACTTATTGGCCGACAACACGCATATCTATCAGATGATATGGTTTTGAACATCTATCGACCTATATGTGAAGATGGCCGATGTAAGGCGTTACAGAGTGGTCGGTCCTCATCGTAAATTTCCATACTAAGTCAATATGGACTATATGGTTAATTAATAATACGAAAGTGAGGGTGAAAAATCCACAAAAATATATGCTAGGCTATTGCGCAGTCTGTTCAGTTGAAAAATATATATTAATGGTATAGTTTCCAATAAATTGTGTTTTTATATATGCCCCCGTATAGACAGCATATACAAAAATATATTGCTAGTGAATATGACATCAATAGGAGATAGCTCATACCGCCACTTACTCCTGAATAATTAAATGGGACGACAAGTGAATATGTGCAATTACTTCTCCTTGAACTTTGACAAAGCATTTGTGGCACCTTTCAGTGAAATTGATAGGTTGGTATTAACCGTGTCTACTACAGTGGCCCATGTTAAGCCATTAAAAAGGGGGCTTTACCTTGACTAAATAAATTGAGTAAATTTATGTAAAATATTACCTTAGGTACCTATAATACGTAACTAAATGCCAAGGCCGGTAAAACTGATCCTGAAAACTGTTCTCTCCATTCCTAATGTAGGTGGTCTTACTAATGTAGCAGCCATTGAAGTGGACACGTGGTCGCTCTATGAACATACATCTCCAAGAATTGTAGATTCCTGGCGTCGCACCACAATTTATACCCCATACTCTAGGACAATCATCACACGATTAGTAGATAATCATAATTAAGGTAGCAAGAGTACGACCCAGTTTCTCAAAAATACGTAAGTTCTATCAGGCGTAGTAGTAGACGCTGTGTCTACTAACCTAGTCGCCGTGAGATGAGTGGGTTCGAGACTCGTTCTAAGAGAACTTTTCTCTTTGCTATGGATGTTGTGATGTCCGTACGTGGTGGTACATTGTCAGACTGCCGAGCGCGGTGGAGGTAGCACCCGGCAGAGCTTCTAAGATAGGGCCAGAATGTGTACCTGCCACATGCACACGTGTTCCCCAGATAGCGTCCGTGTGGCGTTCTCCCTTGCCCATGTACCTTTCTATAGCCACACGGTACTCAGAGGAATTTAGACCTTCACGATGGCTCAATTACATAAAAAAACTATAACATGCTATACGAATCGCGTCGTGATGTTAGCGTCCAGTAAATTGCATTCCCGTAGGGCAGTCACAATGCGCATAGGCAAAACGTTGGATGCGCTGTAAAGGTCGACATATTCACGGTCGCCCTAGATAGATTCATGTCATGTCACTTCATCTGTGAATTGCTCAATTTATGTACAGGGTCTTTCATTAGGAGAGGGAACTGCTTTAATCCGAGGTGGGGACCACTGAGGAGATTATAGATACCTATAGTCGATCAGTCGTTAGACCTTTATAACCGAGATATAGGGTGATTTATCGATTTTAGGCCCGTATCATCAGTCGTTCCTACAATTGTAGGGCACGTTTATGGCCTCCTTGATTGTCATACTCCTTTCTCTCCTTCAAAAATTTCTAGATTGCACCTGTCCTGTGTCAGCGCTCTCCTATTGTGAAGATATGTTTTCTTTTTAAATTGTAGGAAATTTCAGGCTGATAAAACATGATATAACTCAAAAGCAAACACAATTTGATGCAAATAAATATTTGTGACATAACCTCAAAATAGAGTGCTGACACTGACAATCAAGGAGGCTATAAAGGCGCCCTACAATTGTAGGAACGACGGGCGATACGGGCCTTAGGCGTCTTTATAGCACCACAATGTTTGGTTTGGTCGACCAGTCTTTAGCCTCTTATAACCGAGATAAAGGGTGGTTTATCGATTTTAGGCGTCTTTATAGCCCCACAACATTTCAACCACCTTTTTCTTTTTTTGAAACTCGGTCAGCGTACTCAGCTTATCCAATGCAATCTATTGTGATCTCTTCAGAATAAAAAAATGCAGTTTCGAATTTATTAAAAATTTACAAATCCGTTCTACCCGAAAACATTATCCTTAATAGTGAAATCGCTGCATTTCTTTCACATATTTCAAAAAGAAAATATTCATTCCAACTTTCCACTTTTGTTTTCTGTACAGATCATTTTTTATGCGCTGGAGATACTAACATAGTTCATGTCAGAAACATGCGGTACCTAGCTCAAACTGGTTTGTCGACATGATTTTCCATTTTTCTGATGCTGTATTTTATAGAATGCAGGTTTATGCTTTTTTGATAACGGTTGCTTTAAATCTGGCATGATATCTAGTCATAGCGTCATCGTATTCGGTATCCAAACGTCGTAATCGTAGCGAGGATCCCAACATATCATTAGCATTTAGCATAAATACGCTCGTTCTCCGCGTTAAAAGCGCGTATACGCAACATGTTACCGGATGATTTTTGAACTTTTGATAATTGAGCTGCACCCTAGTTTAACCACACAGCGGATGATTTTTGAACTTTTGATAATTGAGCTGCACCCTAGTTTAACCACACAGCGACGCATATCTTCTGGTATCGGCGTTCTAACACCTAACTTAACCTGTTTTCTGTACATACATATATGCTCGGTGCATTTGGTAAGTGATAAGACTGGCCGTTGTACTATAGCCACGATCGCTTGTAATGCAGCGTACAGGGTGGCCAACTAAGAATGCGAGGTACTTTATCTGGGAACCTATCCATCGTAGAGGCTTGAGGCAAAGAAGTTCTTACTATAACGGCCGAGATAAAGATCTGGAAAATATTTTTGAAGTATCTGAAATGGCCGCTAGGGAGCGTAACTGCAATCTTGAATCTAAAAAAGTGATGTTTCTGTGAATTCCGTTATACTAACATAACAAAAAAATACATGATCTTCAAGGTAAAGGATAATGTGAACTTTTTTGTTTTCATAATTTTTGCTGTATCTCTAAAAATAAATAAAGTGGTGGGGGGAGTATTCAACGGTCTCCGTAAAAAGCACCCTGAATCTTCGAAACGGCTGAGCCTATTTTAACAAACTTGGGCTAGTTGAAAAAAGTTATTCTTGGGCGACAAATGTTGAAATTTTGTGAGCTTCAAATGTGGCCGCTAGAGGGCTTTTTTAGACGTTCCGGCAGAAATGGATAATTTTCTCAATAAAATTAACTGCACTGATATGATTTTCTTTATGAAAAAGTAGCTAAATGATGTCTAAACCAGCTCGCAAAAACCGCATCTCGATATCTTGTTCCTAACCTGAAATTTAGACCAAAGAAAATTTTAGAAGGAAATCCCTTAAATTTTTATTTTTTCAAAATAATATGTTGGAATTATTTTTTATACATCAGAATAAAATCACCCCATTTGAAAATATTACAAAATATTGATAAACGGTAAGTAAGTAAAACTAATAACACAAGGCATATTTACTTTGGGTATATACCAAAAAGGCAAGAGAAGCAGGCCATGGAATGCAACAAAACAAATACCTAATCAAAACAAAAATAATCCTCAATGTATAGGTTCTCAGATACAGTACCTCGCATTCTTAGTTGAGTACCCTATACAGGGATTAGAATTGTATTGGGGGTTATTAAGCCAACGAATAGAGGCGTAGCCTTATCAACGATACTGGACACCCTCTTTTTTGACATGAAAAATGATTTAGAGGAAGAAAATCTTGAAACACTAAAATTGTCTTCAGCTATACATGACTTAATAAAAAAAGTTTTTAAAAAAGTGCCAACTAGATAGACTCGATACTTCGCATTCACTATTTTCCACGAGACAAAAATAAGCCTTACTGAAGAATCGACATTTTTGAGCTCCATATGTCAAATGTTTTTAAGTCGGGTCTACCATGGAGTCTTCAGAAACTACGAAAGCAAATATTCCTCTTTTTAAATTGTAACCTCTCAATTCGATTACTCTCAACAAGTTTCAGAAGGTTGTAAAAAATACAAAAACTTTGGAAATGATCTAACACAGACCGACCGATCCAAATAAGTGACATGGATTTACCAGTTGTAGTCATCGCAAATCACAAAAACCTACATGAAATCCTAACATGTTTGCGGAAACAGTACCTTCCCCTCTTATGCGTGGGGCATTAAAGGACAAGAAAAGGGTATCTAAATTTGTTATCTTGGAACCTTAGCTGCACAAAGCAATACTAAATACCTAACTACTTATTCCAATTTATGAAAAATATTTACCTCGGGTTTTCCCTTTATTTCCTCGGACAAATTTTGGGCCCTTTCAGAAGCAAGCTACGCAACTGCCAATAAATGAACCTTTCCTCAGTTGCATTGAAGCTCTGACTTAGCGACGGTCCTAATTTGCGTAAAAGTTGTTTGTCGATTGGGGGTAACTTTTAAATCTACAAGCAGGTCGGGCTACTGTCATTTTAACGAGTATCCATTACGGTAAAATAACAGCTGATTAGCTAGTAATATTTCAAAATTCCCGACAAGCGACACCCAATTCTAATGGATCCGTCAACGCTATGTAGACAGAGCCGAATTTGGTTGGTTTTTTTTGTACGCTACATATTCATTTTGTACTTGCTAAGAACCCCTTTATTTAGAAAAGTTCCTTTGCATACCAAAAACATGCTACAAGAAAAATTGCTGCTAATATCGCGACTACATTTTAAATCAGGTACGAATAAAATGAGATATAGTTGTAGTAACCGTTCTTGGCGGGTCAAAGACTACCAGAACCCCTTTATATACCTCCATCTCCCTTATACATACACATTCAACCTACCCCTGTGTGTGAACGTTTGTTCGGTAAGCTCAAAGACATACGTTTTTTGGTTGTGTGTCTCCGTCTCCAAAACTTTGTCGTTACGTATGAGTGCCCTTCAATCATATTTGTCAGAATGACAACTTACTCAACATCGGCGTGCAATTTGAGTTGTCCCGTTATCAATCCTCAATATAAAATAATACAATGCCCGGAAATACGATCAATGGAGAAGGCCGACAGCTCGTGCTAAATGTATTAGAAAATTTCCAGGAAGAGAATGAAAACAGCGGTCCCCTGTTACCCACTTCATGCGTATTGGAGAGAGTAGCAGAAGATTAGTCTGTGCAGTGTTCCGCCCCTGGTACGGAGACTCGATCTGTTTACTAATTTCATATGGCGTTGATGACGTAACCGCCAAGAACGGTGACTACAACTATAAACAGTTTTTGACTTTGTTAATCATCTCTGCTTTTTAGAAATTGAAACACCATATGATTTTAAAGTGCAATTAAACAGCCATATTTGAGTTACGTTACATTGATGCCGGACAATTAACCAGAAACACATGTCTATATCATTTTGACTTATAAAATTACAGCTAAAAGAAATGACAACACAGTCTGTTCTACTCGTAAGGTATTATAATAATTTTCTAATAAACATTTTTCTATGTATACATCGAATATTTTATTGTCAAAATTCAAAATCACTAAAAGTATCTAGATATGTGCACAACAGCTCTGAATACGGTCCCAACTTTTACCAGATTTACACCCGATTCATTATTGCCGACGTTACAGACTTATTACAAAGATGTCATTTGCTGATCAGCTGTTCACCTCCCCAGACGTCAAAACGTAATGGATACTCGTATAGGTTGGCGATCATATCCGAGGGCCGTATCGTCAATAGTTCCTACAGTTGTACGACGCCTTTATGGCCTCCTTGATCTTCATAGTTTTTTACTGTTACGTGTCAGCGCTCTACTTTGAGGTTATGTTACAAATACCTGCATCAAATTGTTTATGATTTTGATTTATATTATCTGTTATATAAACCTGAAATTTCTTAAGGAGAGAAAAGACTATGAAAATCAAGGAGGCGGCCATCATGGCATCCTACAATATTGGGATTTCCTTTTAAAATTTTCTTTGGTCTAAATTTTAGGTTAGGAACAAGATATCGAAATGCGGTTTTAGAGAGCTTGTTTAGACATCATCTAGCTACTTTTTCATAAAGAAAATCATACCAATGCATTTAATTTTATTGAGAAAATTATCCATTTCTGTCGGAATGTCTAAAAAAGCCCTCTGGCGGCCACATGTGAACCTTACGAAACTTCAACATTCGCAGGCCAAGAATAACTCTTTTCAACTAGCCCAAGTTTGTTAAAATAGGCTCAGCCGTTTCGAAGATTCAGGGTGCTTTTTACGGAAACCGTTGAATACTCCCTCCACCTCTTTATTTTATTTCTAGAGATACAGCAAAAATAATCAAACAAAAAAGTTCACATTACCCTCGACCTTGAAGATCATGTATTTTTTGTTAGGTTAATATAGCGGAATTCACAGAAACAGCACTTTTTTAGATTCAAGCTTGCAGATACGCCTCCTAGCGGCCATTTCAAAAACTTGAAAATATATTCCAGGCCTTTTTCTCGGCCGTTATAGTAAGAACTTTTTTTGCCTCAAGCCTCTACGATGGATAGGTTCCCACGTACACGTCAAAACGTAATGGATACTCGTATAGGTTGGCGATCATATCTACGGGCCGTATCGTGAGTCGTTCTTACAATTGAGGCGTATTTTACAAAAACAACATACATATGTCCAAAATACAAAATTTTCAGGAAACAGAAAAAACGATTTATTTCATTAATAATTTTCTTGAATACTTTTTTGTTAATTACTATTAATAGCTAAAAAAATATGATATTCGCTAAAAAAAATATGTGTGCTTAAGTAATCAAATAAAAACCATTAAAACTGTTGGACATAAGTTGTTTTTGTAAGAACAAAAAACGAATTTCGAAAAATATTTCCTTTATTTCAAAAAAGAACGAAATGATTATATTATAACGGATTAATAATAATAAACAATAACTTAATCTTTGTATCCACTGCTATTGTCGTTTGTTCAATGTCGGAGTGTATTATCATCAAGGACACGTTCGCAGAACTCTTTTTTAGATACGAAGCACAGTAACGGTGACAGCAATTTTAAATTTTCTGCTTTATTTGAAGCAACTGGTTGTAGTTTATTGTAGTACTGTCTTCCAAGTTGGATAGTGCAAGGTAAATTGGCTTGAGCAACGATACTGCTTCGAAATTATCCGTTATAGGTATCCTTTGAAAATAGTGTGGATGTTTGGCTAGTAATTCTCATAGTCCTGATGTTTTTAATGTTATTTTATTTCAAAGAAGTCGTATTGCTTCACTTTCACCAAATTAAATGGGCTGGGTTTCATTCCGGCAAAAAGCACACATGTCCTATCCTGTCGCGAACTTGTGCGGTATTTGGTACAGCAGGGGAAATATACCACTTTGATCAAAAAGTTCCCGGAATTTATTAAAAAATAGACAAGTTTATTGTTCAAAATCGATACTGTCCCCTTCAAAGTAGTCCCCATTGACTGCAATGCACTTACGCCAACGCTTGATCCAGTCCTCGAAACATTTTTTAAACTCGATGTGAGGTATCTCTATTAGGGCCATCTTCGAGTTTTCCGTTATCTCCTCTCGGCTGCTAAAACGGGCTCATCTCAGTGGATTTTTGATTCGTTTGAACAAGACGAAATCACAGGAGGCCAAATCACCTGAATTGGGTGGATGTTGAATGGTATTCGTGTTGAAAACCGTGAGCATTTCCTTCTTTTTCGACTGGAAACGACCCAGTTACTTCGGTCTCGGCTCATCCACCGCGCACCATTCACTCGCCTGATGTCTTGACTGCGTGTCGTACTCTTGTCTCCAGTAATGATGCGTTTGATAAATGTTGGGTCAGAATCAGCTATGGAAGTCATGTCTTTTGCGATATCAACATGAAATTCAAGCCTTTTGGCTGCAACATAACGGAGACCCAAATCGTTGATCAAAATGCTTGGAACGGATCCATAAGCAATGCTTAAGTCCTCTGCAATCTCTCTGATAGTTAATTTGCTGTTGTTGGCCAACATTTGGACTCACGACCGTTTGTGCCACTCACAAACGGCTGTTATCTTCAAAACATCGTTGACGATGCATTTCCTAACATTTCCAAGATTTGCGTACCGTTGATATTGTTTTTAACAGAAAATTTAATGCAAACGCGTTGTTGTTCGTTCGGATCCATTTTAAAAACCCTAATAAATCGTGAACATGCTCAAAGGCACATGTACTCATCTACACGTAGCTTTGGCAACTGATAATGAAATGACGCCAAAATTCGGAGGGAATATCAGTGACAGTTGAGCACCATAACAAAACAAACAGAATTGACAGCCGAGTGCCACGAGCGCCACACGGCGACCATTCCGGGAACTTTTTGATCAAGGTGGTATGTGCTTTTTGCGGAAACCTCGAAATTGTGACCACTCAAATCTTAACATTTATGTCGTTTTTGCAGAAACTTTTTTGGCGGTCTTGAAAACATACTTTTTTGTACTAGCTGGTGTTACTAACTCAATTTTACGATTGTACGACTCCTTTATGCCCTCCCTGATTTTCATAGTTTTCTACTGATACGTGTCAGCACTCTACTTTGAGGTTATGTTACAAATACCTATTTGCATCAATTTGTTCATGCGCAGATGCTGACATGGAATAGTAGAAGTCTAGAAATATCCCAGACCTTCTGAAGGAGAGAAAATACTATGAAAATCAAGCAGGCGGCTATAATGGCGTCCTACAATATTGTAGGAACGACTGACGATGCGTCAGTAAGGTTATAAACAGCTTGTCAAGCGCGGAATTGTTTGACAGTTTAGCTTTCAACCACACTACTGCCGGTATTTGTATCAAAATTGGACATCGCTTATATTACTGATATTTGTGAAAACGTCGAAGATGGAACTCATGCTATGGCAGCGATACGCAATCAAATTTTGCTTTTGCCTGAGCATCTATCAAATATGTCTTTTTCTATCACTTTCATATCAAACCTGTCTTTTCCCCATCTACGTTTGACAGCTTGACCCTCAGCCACACAGGCGCGCCCAGTAGGAGCAAAATCGGTCATTTCAGCTATTTACGGTTGACAAAATTGTTAAATTTGGGCCCGAAGAATGTGTGGGCGTAGTTGGTTTCAGAGTACTCACTTCTCACCGATGAACAGGAAAAAGTGGACCTTTCCCGTGAGTGATCAAGGCAAACGTTCCCGTATCACTTTTGTCCATGCGAAAACAATATTTGCGTTCGCTGCACTAACATTCCATATTCGCCGTTTTCAGGAGCGTCAAGAGTTTGTAAGCAACTCTTATGTGGAGCTCCACCGTCACTTCATCGGAGCGCCAATGTGATTGCGGAGAGGTTCTGTTGTTAATTTAAATCCTCGTCCGCCGAATACTACAGAGCAAGAGACTAGTACGTCACACGCCAGCCAGTCTCATTACTTATCAACAGAGATGAAATGAGTTCTCATATTGCGGCCATACCTCAAACATGCCAAATGCCACACTTCTGGATCTCGAGCACACAAATAAAATCCCCTACAAGTAGCTCCAAACATCTCCAATGATCTTAAATCCAAATCACTTGAGACTATCCAGCGTGTTATATACAGCATCACTTCAACAGGTAACAGACCAATATGGATAGTCTAGAAGATACATAAAATGGTATTCCCACAAAAATGTATTATGCTCGATTCGATAAATGTATTTCAGTTCATTCTTGCTCTAGATCGACTAAATGTAAATAATATGACAAATGTTCTTAGTTCTAAACACCATAGTTAAGAAACTCCTAAAACATACCCACCCTGTGTCTGATTTATCTACTGGCCGTTAAATAAAACCACAGATATAGAGGAAACATTCAATCTCCATTATGTTGTACTTTGAAAAAGTGTAGCCCAAACATTGGTCTATCTTTTCTCTATACATTTATGTAGTTTCATTTAAAGGCCTAGTGAAACACGGGATATAATACTATTTATAGAAAATGTGAATTGCACAATACACATCTCTAGAAAATGTCGCGGAACCAGGAAATGATTCCATAGTAACTTTCCAACAATACTGTATAATAAAATAGTTTTTAATAAACAGAAGATTATATGTTTGACACTGAGATAATTTCAAGTGTTTTGTATATTAAAGCAACTTACTTTTTGCTCATATTTTGGAAAACACAAAGGTGAACCTCTAGGAACCCTCTTCTGTATAAAAGACAAAAGCTCTCCTTCACCAACTTCTTCATCTTCAGAATCATTTAATGCCTCGTCTGCACCATCTACAAAGAACAGAATAGGGCATTATCTGCCTAGCGAGAGTGCAAATCAAATATTCTTTGTAGTATGGTCCTGAAGAATAAAATAAATTTCGAAAGCTCGACATGAACAAAGAACAATATTTCTTTCTGGCCTTTGTTACGTTGCGGCTGCATCCTCGAGAACCTGTACTTTGAAATATAAACTGATCAACTTAATTAGCGGAACACTCTCATTGATCTCTTATTTAAGAACTATCACTTGTCTAATTTCGTTGTGGTTTTGAAGCAAATGTAGCCCCCCTGGGAGCCGATATGTTAAATCTCAATTGTCATATATTGTCTATCCCTGCACCGTTTATGAAACAGAGCAAATGTGTCAGGCCTCATTTTGGAAGAGCTCTGTAGGTGAGAAGTGAAGAACTGATGACGTGAATTGGAACTACGCAGGTTAGTTTAAAAACCTTGCGCTAGCTCCCAAGTCATTCTTGCCAGCTAGAACTGGTTACTTTGTCTATGGCCATTTATAAAAACAAGAAACCATCGCCGTCTCGTTTGAACACCTTACAGTAGGCGGTACCTGAATAGTTAAAGCAGATCGAAGGGTTATCAGGAGGTGGGATTAAATACCTTACATGAGCAAATCATCATCAAGTTGATCAGATGATACAGACACTTCTACTCATTTCTGAGATACCCCTCACCATTCGCCCTCTTGCATTATTTTGCCGGCTAGGTAATACTGTCAAGTCCACTCAACTGCGTTTACACGTGGCCAGTAACTGTGTTAAGTGGACATGTTAGTGAAAATTGAACATACCATTTACATCACTCTCACTGTATTGTCTTTCTCTCAGTTTAGGCTTTGTAGTGTTTTCTAACTTGAATTCTATATCAGGCACAAGTTGCACAGCTCTCTTATAATATTGTATGGCTTCATAAAGTTTACCACATCTTTCCATCTCAACACCCTTCAAAAATAATTCTCTTGCTATACTCTCGCAGTTTTCGTCTTGACATTCAGAGTGGTTTACGTCTGTGGTAGATTCTTGCTTTACGGGTGATATTCGTAGCTCTTTCTGCCATTTTTCTCTGAATGATGATAGAGCATCTTCTACGTCTTCCTAAAAAATCAAGAAATCAAATTCAGTTACAAGTTAAGAAAATCCTTTTTAAACAACAAATTTAAAGACAATCATCACACCTAATCGCTCTAAATTATGAGCCAAACTATGCAGGTCTTTTTAAAACAATTTTGATATAATAGGTAGAATTATATAATATTTATATAATATTAAGTGGTAGAATAGCTATAAGCTGAACTTCGCCATAAATATAGACGATTCATTATTAGTTTTATTACTATATATATATCGGCTGTTTCAAATTCGGCTCTCGGATCTCGGATACGGTAAGAGATACGGGTCGGTTAATATCTACACATAAAAGGAAGGGTGTATTTAGTTGAACTAA
Source organism: Acanthoscelides obtectus (assembly GCA_963669975.1). Lineage (NCBI taxonomy): Eukaryota > Metazoa > Arthropoda > Insecta > Coleoptera > Chrysomelidae > Acanthoscelides > Acanthoscelides obtectus. The sequence goes on along the minus strand of CAVLJG010000006.1, from coordinate 56,899,819 downwards.
GAGAATTTCTCTCAGATTGAGATGGGTTTACAAAATAAAACGTATATTAACATTGCCACTTTTTCTCCTCTACATAGTGGCATAATTAGAATTTGAATCTGACGTTTCGTCTCTTGTCATCAATTATCAACTTTATTTTTATAGACGCCATATTGGAGTTTTGCACAGGTGAATAGTTTTCTGATATTTAAAATGTATATTATGCCATACATTAATACTGCCAAACCTTGATTATTAAAAAACAGAATTTCCTAAGGAGGCCTAATCTACGTCTGACGTGTCACATATAGCGCCTTCATCTTGCTAAAATAATGCTTGTTATAGTCGATTAATGAAAAAATTATAATATCCGTTGAACACCCTTCTCAGAAATTGAAGCACTGGTAATTTAGTTGGATAAACATCACTATTTTAGCCAACTAAGAAAATATTAGTTTTTTTCGGAATAACTTAAGTTTGACAATGTCAATGTATTACATATACATTCTTTGAATTCTATTCACATGTGAAAAGACCTCATAGGGCGTCTACAGGAAAAAATAAAGTAGATAACTTGAGGTCAAGAGCCGAAACGTCATATCAAAATAAATTTTAATTATGCCTTCTTCTAGAGGAAAAAAATCGCGATGTTAATCTACGAGTACTTTCTATTTTGAAATCCCATCTCAAATAAAGCTAGCAAAAAATAAAAATGATTTAGGGAAAATTCGTTTTCTTTAGTGTATCTCCGGCAGTATTCAGAACGCACAACTTTGCTCCCACTTAACTGACTTCGTATCTCTTACCGTCTTCGAAGTCCCTATGGTGAGAGTTGAAATTGAAACACCCACTAGCAGAGATGCCAGGAATACTCATTTGAACATTTACAAATCAGTCATCGAGCAAAAAAATAAAAGTTTCTGTTTACAATGAAACGTGCAAAAACATTAACACATTTACAAAAAAAACATCTTCTAGACGTGAAATGGAGAAGGTGAGATACATTTATAATTATTTTTATTTTAAAAGTGTTTGCTTTTCGATATTTCCTTAACAATATTTTGTAAATTAGCAAAGCTATTTTGTTTTAGGTTGAGGACTCTAAACGTACAGGATCCGGTGCTGATGCCCTTTACGAGCCTTCTCTTTGGTACTACGAGCTATTACTATTTACTGCAGAAAGTGAAATAGGCAGAATGGAAATATCAATATTTTCTCATTTCCGCTGGTTTCTCATCATCTTTTTCAATCAATAAAATCGCAACTATAAATGCATTGCATTGCACTGTGTGTAGGGAAAATTGCGGTACTGCAAGCGGTTCGATTTTTGATACTACCTACGGTTCTATAAGCAGTACGTTAAAACCTTACGTGTGTAGGCTGTTAAAGAAATTTGAATATCTTCATATCAGAACAGGTGGAATATAGTTTTTTTACGTATCTTAAAAAGTGACATTTCGTCGGTTTAGCACAAGCTGTTGTACACTTGTGATCTCGTTTTGTAGCTGTACGTGTTGCTTAAACGTCAGCGAACAACGATCATAGCAAGCAAACGTGGAATGAACTATTTGCCCGTTAAAAACTACCTAGTCTGCAAGATGACATTTTGTCGGGTTTTTTGACGTTTTTTACATAATAGCCATGCGGCAAATCTGACAGTCTGCTCAACGAGCGCAAACTATCGCCAATCACCATAGACAACCTATCAATCAGAAGCGATACTAAGGGTCCACCGTGCTATCAGCAGTGGAGTACTACTCAAAGGTGGCATAAACACAGGATAGATGTTTGTTTTCCTTCTCTGTGACTAACTGTATTTGTCTTGGAGACAGACAACAGAAAGCAAACAGAATGTTTTAGATATTTATTTGAAATTTTACCTCTGCATTAGGCAATGTCTCCTCATTTTCTCGGTCAATTGGAATACCAGGTTTCACATCCTATAAAACAAAAGTTATATAAAAAATAGAGTCGAGTAGGTTGATTATGAACTTCCCACGCAACACCGTTATCAGTTCATTAAAAACTATTTTTTTTTTTATTTTTTTATATCGAAACAGCCGCGCAGGCAGAAGCCTAAATGCCGGAACACCGCGGCTGCTATGATGATCCCAAAGAAATTTTGTTAATACGATTTTTGAACTGCCTAAGGTTAGTAGAACTGGGAAAAGATTCCTCCCGTAGATTGTTCCACAATCTAGACACCCTCGGGACAAAGGAGCGGTCGTATCGGCCAGTTCTGGATGTACGAAGTTTGACACGGTTAGGATGGGACGCCGAAGTCAGGCGAGTCTGTCTGGCAGGCACATCGCGCGGCGGCATCATGGAAGAGAGCTCTGAGGAGCAAAGCCCGTTGGTGTAGCGATAGAAAAGAGCTAGATCGCCGACGGCCCGCCGGTGCGAAAGAGTCCCGAGACTGTCTGTTAGGGAAGAGTCATCGATCAGTCGGACCGCCCTCCTCTGGACAGCATCGAGCATGGACAATGTAGTCGGGGCGGCAGCACCCCAAATGTGTGAGCAATACTCGAGGCTAGGCCTTATCTGGGCCTTGTATAGAGTGAGAAGGTCATGCGGAGAAAAGTACTTCTTAGCCCTAAACAAATAGCCTAGCTTTTTCCCAGCAGCTGCAGCTATTGAAGAGATGTGTTCGTGCCAGATCAGGTCCTCGGTGATCTGGACTCCGACCAGCCGAAATGAATGGCTCTTTGGTAGAACTCGACCGTCCATCGAAACTGTATGAGCGCTAGGACGCTTTTTGTTCGTCAAAGTACAGTACTGTGTTTTGGAAGCATTGAACTGTACAAGACTGTTGCGTCCCCAAGCAGTGATAGCCTCCAGGTCTCTTGTCAGAGAAGAAGTCGTCGCTAGTCTTCTTTTTTCCAGCTCAGCGGCAGAGATCGGCTTGTCACTCTGAATTCCTGCATGTAGAGTGCTGTCATCAGCGAAGCTGTGGATTGGGTTGATCGTGCAGGAAAGGAGGTCGTTGATATGTAAGAGAAACAGTGTTGGAGCCAAGACCGATCCCTGGGGAACACCCGCGTTGACGTTGTGGGATGAAGAGGAGAATCCGTCAATTACGACGGATATCTTGCGGCCAGAGATAAAGTCAGCCACCCATCTGCAAAGCTTTTCTGGGAGGCCGTAGGATGGAAGTTTGCTTAAGAGGGCAGCGTGCCACAGCTGATCGAACGCTTTCGTGATGTCAAGAGCAACGACACGAGCCTCACCATGAGACTGGATGAGTTTACTCCACAGTTGCGTGACGTAAGCTAGGAGGTCCCCTGTGGATCGTTGGTGCCGGAAACCGTACTGCCTGTCGCTAATCAAGCTGTGACGTTCGAGGTAGTCCAGAAGCTCGCGATTTATGCACCTCTCCATCACTTTACTTATAACAGAAAGCAGAGCTATAGGCCTGTAGTTGTAAGGGTCGGTTTTAGATCCTTTTTTTTGGGATGGGCTGTACATGAGCAAATTTCCAGTTTTCTGGGAAGGTGCCGGATTCATAAGATATCTGGAAGAGACGTGAAAGAACTGGAGCAAGCTCCGCTGCACATCTCTTCAGTACAATGGCAGGAATCAAGTCCGGACCAGAAGCTTTGTTGATGTCGAGCGACAAGAGCACTCGTCTTACGGTCTTATGCCTGAATGTTACCTCCCGCATAGTGTGGGGAACCCTTTGAATTGACGGCACTTGGGCGTTGGTGGGGACGTCCATGGTGGAGTTGGCAGCAAAGATCTTGGCTAGCACTTCCACCTTGGCCTTTGGGTCGAATACAATAGTTCCATCCTGACACGTAAGTGGTGGAAGGCTACTGTGTGAGAAGTTCTTTTCAATCTGCTTGGCCAGCGTCCAGAAAGACCGACTGCCATTGCGCTGCGACAATACCCTGTGCCTAACTTTTATATCATGCTGGTTTTTTGCATTGCGAACCGCTTCGTTATATTTGTTTCTGGACTCGACGTCGGCTTGTCTGTTCTCTACAGTAGGGTTTTGTAAGTAGGTTCTGTGGGCCTTGATCTTCTGCTGGCGAGCTGTGTCACACGATTTGTTGAACCAGCCGTTGGACCCTGGTTAGGAACTTTCACTGTGTGAGGGATATATTCCTCCATTCCGACGTGGATTATTTCGGTTATTGAAGAACAGACAGTCGACGCATCCACGTCAGTGAAACAGACATCTCTCCAAGGAAAGCTAGAGAAGAAGTCTCTGAGCCCCTCCCAGTCGGCATGTCCGTAATGCCAAGTTTTGCGGCCTGTGCGAGTTTCTGCTGCCACAGCGGCTTCTGACCGAAACCTAACCTCCACAACACCGTGATCTGAGTTACCCAGAGTTACTATGTTCAGCACAAGCAGATCCTCTGAGAAAAAAGTTAGTTACGAACATGTATATCAAAGAAACATCAAGTTAATCAAACAAGCACATACAATTACCGGTACTTCAGTCACAGGACACACATCAAGACCGGCACGTCCGCCGGTGAACCCAGAGAGCAGAAGCAGACACGCGTATTCAAATTTCATATACTACACAATTTCTCTCTCGTTAAGTTTCAAGGGAAACTGTGTACAGGCAATATATGATAAACACTTAGCATAATTTGTCGATATCCCAAAGAAAAGTCTTCCATATAACTGGTTATTTTGACAATAACTATGAATCCTATATATATACATATATATGTACAGGGTGTGAAGATAGTAGTGGATCAATGGAAGTCAGGTGATAGAGGATCTCAAAACCCATCGAATGAACCCCTATATGTGTGGTCCGAAATTTGACAGTTCAGGAGATATTTACAATTTCGTGAAATGTCGAGAAAAACGGGATTATGAACTTTCATTCGCGCAATTACAGCTAAACCATTAGGCTTAGGGCTGTGATATTTTTTTTTGAGATGAGCTAAATGGTTAGTTTTAGAAATGGTTGTCACTTTTTAATAGAGCTAATCAGAAATCAACTCAAAAAATATTAAATTCATTTTTTTGTGAAAAATCTGTTCCATCCTCCAACTTTGCAGGGCGGTAAAATAAATTAAGGTTGTATTTCATTATTCATTTTATTGTAAAAACTATTTCAATCCATGCAAAATAAACCCTGAATATGTCAGCTTGCTACGATAAGTGTCTGTATGTTTGACGCAGGTGGGTATCTATACATATTTATAAACTAGAAATTATATTTTACGAGCTACAGTCCAAATGACTTGATGTATTTTGATATATGAGATAGTTAGATTCGTCTTAGCAGAGCGAGTGATACTGTGTGTATTTACATTTTGTAAAATCAAAATGGCGGATTTTTACACAAATAACCAAATCAGCTTAATGAGCTTGGGCATTCAACTCAGCATTCCAGGTTCAGGAGCGTTAAATCTTCAGTTCGACCGAAATTACTAAGGCAGGCAATGGTCCAGCGCGGAATTTGTATCTAACGTTTGGCATCTGAGTAGAATCATGTCATATTCTCCTCGAGATTATGCAGAAATGCATTAGTATTATGGTGCTGCCCTAGGAAATGATCGAGCAGCTGCTCGTATGAATCAAGAGTATGCGGTTAGAAAAGGTGGACCACAACCGGCAGTATATCCTGACTACCGCGTTCTTCTACGCGTTCATCATGCATATATGGAGAGCCTCATACCAGGCACTCATTATCAGCTAGGAGGATTACTTATTGAAAATTACACTCTAAATTATCAACATGTCACTTTTTGATTTTGTGTTTCAACATCTTTCAGTAAAAAAAAGCATGTTGAAAGATATATGTCTTGAGTTAGTTTTCAAAGTAACATATGAATTTCAAAAAAGCCAATGAAGTCGCCAGACGTTAGTAAACTTCCCCTTCAGTGGTTTCATTAGACATCTAGCAGAATATGTCGTTTGTTCAGTGAGACAACTCCCTCCCCCCCCCCCCCCCATGGATCTACTGCTGATCAAAATGCCAAGCCAATGTTTTGCTATAAATCAGTATTTTCAGCCTTAATAATAATATCCAGCTTTATATTTATACATCAGCAAATTCAGCAGGCAACATAGGCTTATACAGGGTGATTGGGAATTCGACCTATTCCCTGAAAGTGGTGATTCTAGAGATTATTTGTGATAAATTAATTCCCATCAACTGGGGGTCGGAAATGAGCGGTTTCCGAGATATCGGCATTTCAAGATTTATTAAGACTTTTCTGCTTACTGATCAATACATTTTTTTTTAAGAAAATCTACTCATTTCTTCGAACTGAATTGATGGTTTTCTGAATGCTGTGAAACTAGCAAATAATTGAGATAAGAACGCTATACCAAAAGTTTGAAACTGTTAGAAATAAAAGGCTGTTAGTGAAGAGATTTTGATTTCTGTTTATTATTTCCGAAAATCATCATAAGTTATTTGAAATAAAATGTATGATATTCGGCATACATATTACTGAAATAATTGCAAAATTTCATGAGCTTTCCAAAACCATACAAATCTTATTAACTATTTCAAGCATTTGAAAACAAAAACAGCAGCCATCGATTAGAGGTAGTAGATTTCGTAAATCCAATTTGGACAAAACAGCTTTCTCGGAATAAAATGCATGGTATTTCTAAGTGTCAAACTGACTCGTTTAACTCCGTAAGCGGGTGTGCCCATCGGAGTGACCAATGAGGTTTGTGATGCGTCATGACCGGCAGTTTGTTTATCGCTTAGTACCAACTATCTTTGGAATTCAGACGTGTTGTATCGTGTTGTGATCTTACTAAACATTCCTGCAAATTGTCTGTATGTGTAATGGCTGCTTACAAAAATAAAGAATACGCCGACATTATGTATTGTTTCGGGTTTTGTAATGGTGACTCTGCTGCAGCACGAAGTGATTACCAAAGGCGTTTACCTGATATAAGCGTGTTTGGTACTACTTACCGACGCATTCAAGAATCTGGCTCAGTTCATCGATGACAAATAGACGCTGGCAGACCTGTTATCCATAATGCTGATGAAGAAGAAATTTTAGAGAGTTTGCGAGCAGACCCACTGTGTCAACTAGTCAAGTGGCTCGGCAGCTTGGCATATCCCAATGGAAATCCTCGTTTATTGCTCATACAGCGCAACTTTATCCATACCATTACACTCCTGTGCACTCTAGGGAGGAGGGCAACCCTGCACGGATTGACTTTTGTAGATTCTTAATTCATGCCGATATTGAAAACCCAGACTACCTCAAAAATATCCTTTGGACTGATGAATCGAAATTTGATTGTGATGGTATTACAAATTACTACAGTGCCCACTATTCGGCCCCTAAGCGCAAAATCCAAAACAGTTCAAGGAAGGCAAGCACCAGAGAAGATGCTTGTTAAATGTTTGGATGGGAATTATAAGTAATAAATTGATTGGATGCATTACTAGATGTTCGGCTAGCTAGGAGAATCAGTATGATATACCAGCATGATGGCTGCCCAGCCCATTATTTTCGAGGTATACGACAATGACTGGATGAAAAGTATCCGCAGAGATGGATCGGTCGAGAAGGCCCAATGCCGGGACCGGCGAGAAGTCCGGACTTGATGCCATGCGATTTTTACATTTGGGGATACATGAAACAATTAGTATACAATATCCGTTGAAGATTTGAGGCAGAGGATTTTGGCAGCCACCGACGAGATCAAACACACTCTTTCAACAAAAGTGACAGTGACCCAACTATGTCGTAGGCTACATGCTTGCATACGTAACAATGACATGCAATTTGAACAAGATTTATAGTTTTTAAGTGCCAACGTTGTGTTTGTTTCATTAATTTATACACTACCTGTTTTTCTTCAATTAATTAGATTTCAAGCTTTACCAAGCTCATTCAATTTAAAATTTGGTTGTACCTACAGTACCCTTTGTACGGTTTTTTTTAGGGTATGCCTCAAAAAGTTAAATTTGAAAACTCATGAAATTCTGTAATTATTTTTGTAATTTTTACGCCGACTGTCATACATTTTATTTCAAATAACTTATGTTGATTTTTGAGAAATAATAAACAAAAATGAAAATCTCTTCATTAACAGCCTTTTATTTCTAACAGTTTCAAACTTTTGGTATAGCATTTTTATCTCAATTATTTGCTAGTTTCACAGCTCTCAGAAAACCATCCATTCAGTTCCAAGAAATGAGTAGATTTAAAAAAAATTGTACTGATCAGTAAGCAGAAAATACTTAAAAAATCTTGAAATGCGGATATCTCGGAAATCGCTCATTTCCGATCCCCAGTTGATGGGGATTAATTTATCACAAATAACCTCTAGAATCACCACTTTCAGGGTATAGGTCGAATTTCAAATCACCCTGTATGTGTAGTATATACACAATTACAGATTGAAGATATTCAAAAATTTCTGAAGAGATTTTTATGTCACTCAGCAGCACAATTACAAAGTTATCAATGCATTAAAACATTCTAGGCGTAATCAGTAGGAAGTGTCAGTGTTGAAGGTATGTGGTACACTAATGGAGTAGATACTTACCATAATCCAGAACTAACTTTCAGGATAAAAACAGATACAGCTCACGGTCTGCGTACTTAGTTAAGATTGAAATGTTATAAGACTGGTGAAATCCAATATCCATAACTGGATACCTTAAGAATTTCTTTATAAAATCAACCTCATCATTTATCTCACAAAACATATAAACACATTTATTTGACATATAAACAGCTGAGAATTGAGGAATGACAACCTCTTGACAAGTGCCAAAAGGTTAGGAAATTCATTAGCCGCCATCACCTGTCATCTCAACATGTGACGTCGTTGCTAATAGAGCCAGTGTTGCCGAACTGAAAAAATACGAACTCTATAGATAGTGTCGATGGAATTTGGTAGATTCGAGGGCAAAATCAGGGCCGTTGAAAGATCAGGGCCTTTTCGTCACGCAGCGCCGTCTATGAAAAAGCATATTCATGTATTACACGCGCACACACAACACAAGTTTTTCGAGAGCATCTTTCCCATTCTTGTTTACAAGATGTGAATATTTTTCTGTTTTACCCCTAAGCTTGAAACCTCATCCCCTGAAACTTTAATTTAATATTTAGGGAATGTGGAGTAAGGGATGAACATAATGATAGGCAACCCAAATCTTACGTCGCTCGTGTGCCCGACCCTAAGTGACCGCATCTGTATGATTTGCATGGGACATAAAACTACATAGACACTCGCCATTGAATTTTTCGCTTTATTTTTGGTTCTAGCTCAGTTTCGGTAAAAAATCTGGCAATTATTTTAATAAATCGCGGTAAATGAGAGCATTTTCGGTAAACAATCTCATTTGGGTATAAATACCAAATAATCGGTAGGTTCGGCAACACTGAATAGAGCGTATAGATCTTAATAGATATACAGCGAAATTCATATACCACTAATACCCTCTCCAGATCCACGCGCGGATCAGGGCGTGAAATCGCGGCGCGGATCGCGATGCGAATCCCGAAATCTGTTCCTACACTCCACACTCGCAGATGTTCGCGAATGCTTCACAGTATAGTTCGCGCTCTTGCCGAGTATGGATGGCGAAATTGCTACTGCTGCTGCAGGGCTACTTTACGCTTTGGGAATTTATAATTACGCATTATACGACCCCAAAACTTGACCCTTGGAGATTCCTTCAGTGGTGCTTTGACACAGTTGCCATGTTGGTGACTTTCCCCAAAATTTGAGGGATTTTTTGGTAATCTGATGTTCTTGGGGAAATCATGCGTTTCGCGGTTAAAAAGTATCCCCCGCTCTTTGAACCAAACTTGCACCTCTCCATTAACTTGGAGGATTTTTTTAAAAAGTAGCAATTCTGAGTGCTTTTTGTGCTTTTTATGTGGAAATTTTGTCCTATCTATCTGGTAACGGTGTGCTTGAGTAGATCCGAGATATAACCACTTTTGAGCCAAATTTAGTACGCTAAATTTCGTACAAAACTAAGGATAGTGTCAGACAGCACTTAGTGCATAATTTTGTAGAAACAACTTGAGTGTTGATTTTTTTAGAACCTGTTCTAAATAATATCATGCCAGAAAGGAGGAGACGCCTACTGTGCATTTGAAGCAGTACAATGGCTGCTGGAAGCGCTAATCTGACAAGGAATTACATGATTTGTGTTAACTCCTTGATATTTTCTTGTTGTTTCATGGCGATTTAACATAATAATTGGTTGACAAAAATAATCCTACCCTCAAACGTCAGTTGTTGTGATCAGATGTGTTCATCAGTTTGGCGAAACTTCAATGATTATGCTGTTCAACTTGTAGATTGAAAAATTTAAAAGATGTCATGGTCAAAAGAGCAGTTTGACATACTACTAAACAAGTACGAGAAATATGATTGATTATAATATATATGCTGTAAAAAGCAAGCCCTATGAAAATAGAAACGCCAAATAAGCTGCGTTGGATTAAATCAGAATAACTAGAGAAGCAATAATTATTATGCCTGTAAGTTTGTGGATCCTCCACTAGAAGTTCTTTATCCAGCATATGGAGCACATCCATATCCTGGTCGCTCTCCCTGGTCCATTTCCGACACTGAATTCTGTTTACTTCATTTTTTCATGAGGTGGACAGCCACAATACTGGTCGCTGTCGTCGCAGTTGCATATACATTGTGTCACAGGTTCGTTTCTCTATACAGAGATCTCGGCTCCTATTATACCTACAGCAGACGTTAAATGGGGACAGTTTTAGAGGATACTTAGAGCTTCCGATAGCCGGCTTCAGATTTACGATCGGTCAATTAGTTTTGAAAATATCAGCGAAAAAACGAAAATGGCGTAATTTGTTTTTCGCCAGTAAATCCAAAACGGTTAATTTGACAGCTGTCAATTCTTTGACATTATTCGAAAAAAAAAAAATAAAGAAAAATAAGATAGCATGTATGACATATCCCAATTGTCTTTTGTTTTCCAGCAACCCGCCTGAACTTTCATTTTTCTTATGGCCGCCTTATTGGATTTTTTGATTTTTGAAACGAGTGTAAAATTTACAGTCTAGTGATGTCTCACAAGTGCATAAAATATTGGAGTATCAACGAAATATCATCACACTTAATGTTATATATTAGCTTTTTTCTAAGGAGGCATGATCTATTTTTTCAGAAAATAACATTAATGAGTAAGGCATAAAAACACATAAACGCCTTGAATGTTGAATAGAATATTAACGTTAATATCGACTTCTCAACAAGTCAAATGTTTTGGGGCAAATTCTCAACTATGAGTGTGTTAAAAAAATAAGTCAGAAAAATCGTAGTAAATTTATTTTACACTTGAACAAACACTTTACAAAATTAAAATGTGATGTAAAATCTAATTATGTAAGTGGGTATTAATTTACCGACTTGCAAAATAACATACATTTGCATCCAGACATTTTTGACAATTGGTGACTGTTTTTCGTACAACCTTAGCTAGTGTATTTCTGTTAATGTTCCTAACTATGCTCAAAATTCTTTGTCTCAGGATTTCTATGGTCGCGTGAGGATCAACTCCATAGACCTCATTCTTTGTGTGACCCCAGAGGTAGAAATCTAAGGAAAAGGTCAGGGGATCTAGGAGGCCAAGATATTGAATCATTTAATGAAATTACTCTTTCATCAAACTGCTCTCTTAAGAAGTTCTTGACTTGAATGGTATTGTGAGCTGGACATCCATCCTGTTGAAACCAGGTACTTCTAAACTCATCTTCGGTTAAACTAGCTCGTAAAGCCGGCACAATCTGGTTTCACAAAAGCTCTAGGTACCTCTGCCCGTTTAGGTTGTAGTCAAACAAAATAAGTCGATTTCCTGAAATGATTAGTACCTAATTTCAAATAGGCGCCCAATTAAAAAAGGTAAGTTACGAGTAGATTAAATTACCAACGACCCCACACCAAGCGTTAGTTCCAAATCTGGTCTGTAGACGTCTGTCTGCCACTTCGTGAGGATTTTACACAGCCCAATGATGAGTGTTGTGCTTATTAAAAACTCCACAATTCGTAAACCTACTCTCATCGGACCAAAAGACATGATTTAGAAAATCTGGATTTTCATCAGATTTCCTAGTATACCACTCACAGAAGCGCATTCGCCTTGGAAAATCAGGTTCCTTAAGTCCTTGATCTATTATAGGTTTATATACTCCTTTGACTGAAACAAAGCAGTTACGTCATATTTAGTAAAGTTAAATGCCAATCTTAATGTAAAATAGATCGTAAATTTGTATGTATAGTTTAAATTTCCCGGTGACATTTATGTTGTTAACAGTTTTCTGTATTGTGACATTGTCGCAAAGCTTGTCAGCTAACGACTGTTGTTTATTTTTCTAGAATCTGGTAGTTTTAATTATTGTGGCTACCATGTGCGTTACTGTCATTATTTAAAGTTGTGATGGATGTAACATGTAACTGCTTTAACCAAATCCAAGCGAATAACCAAAATGTCTGTGTTATGTGCCGCGGTTATAATATGGTTCAAGATGACACACGGGTTGATGACGTCAGTTACACGAATCGCTTGAACGCGTTGGTTTTAACCGCGGTTTTGTTGCAAGTTGTTTATTTTAGAAAAGCGCGTATATAATCTCTGATTATTTTTATTATCACTCAATAATCGGTGCTTTTTCGTCTACAACTGTGTATGGAAAGTTTAATATTTATGGGAGAAATGTTTTTTTTTCAGAATTTTTTTTTAATGATGGAACCATGGCTTTGTAGCTATGATAACTTTCAATTCTCTAAAGTTTTCCGTATGTCAAAGAAAATATTTATTGTTTCAGCAGAAATGATGAATAAAGATATTAGCAAAACTGTATACAGGTGGACATCACCTAGTGAGTTTATATAGCCATATAATATTTTTGTGGTATATGGTATATGGCTACACAGGATACTTTGTTAAGCATAGGAACTACATTTAAAGTGTCCCCAATAACAGTAATGAGTATAACTAAAAAGGTGCTCCACTTTATGGTAAAACTGAAGTCAGCCTGTATCAAGTTACCCAAAAATGAAGCTGAAGTACAATAACAATATCCAATACCCGGCAAAATTCTAACATTTCAAATAATAACCAGAAACATAAAACTACTCCTGAGTTGGGTAAATACCACAATTTTACGGTGATAACTATTGACATATAACAGCTGATTCATGACGTCACGGATCTTATAACCAAACTGATAACCACACTCGCTTGAACGGATCGGTAAATACCAATCCAAAATGGTAAATACCATTTTCATTTGGTTATCCGCTTGAATTTGATTTTTGATTCAGTGAATATACTGGGTTGCGTTTGACGTACCTGTTACATGCGTTCGGGAATAGAACAAAGTAATAATTAGGTACTTTGAATTATTCTTCTGGAACGTCAAAAGTGTGATTTTTCCTGAGCTCAAAAGCTTGGGAATATGAGTTCTGTCACTTGCCATTCTCATGATTGATTGTTTATTTTATTTGGCTATCAAAAACTGACCAAAATTGGCAGAATATATACATTTTTCATGACAAATGCTACCGTGTATCCCTAGAGTCTCTTATAATAATTACAATGGTTGCAGAAAACGTGGTTAGAAATTAGTGAGCTGTCGTCAAGTGTCATTACATGACTGCAGTAATTTAGGCGTTCTGAAAATAAAGTTTCACAGTGTTCCAGAGTAAAATTGCATCTGTCAATCTACATGCCATTACCTACTGTGTAGTGTACGGTTTTACATTGACAAGTGATTTAAAAACGCACCCCAGTATGGATGGTGCTTATTCTTACTTAACACTCTCTGTACTGTTGATTTTACACACCAATTTCTCGTTCGTTATATACTCGTAGTTCTTATTGATGCACTACGGATTTCGTTGAAGGCTTATAAAATAAGTATTTTTTCGCGAGTCCACGGTGTAGCACAGTGCACTACCGGGAACCTATACTCAAATTTTCGCGAAGAACGGGAATAGGGGAAGACGGATGTGATGTCATCCAAATGTCAAAAAATCACGTGGTACGGGTACCCGCCTAACGTCTGTGAGGTACTAGCGGGTGACAAGTTTTATGTCAATGTCATTTAAAAACTAGACATCTCAATTGAAAATTTGTCTTGGCAGTGCCGAAAATAGTGTTAAATTATTAAATCATAAATGGAGGAACGCGTCCACCTGATTTTAAATGACGAGGGAGAAGGTCATCGAAGGTATGTGAGCCGCACTTGTCATAGCAAATGCCGATTTTATTGTTATATAGGTGCATTGCACAAAAAACGATCGGTCTTTTTATTACAGATTCAAACAAGGCAGCTAAGTTTATCAAAGAGCTTAAAGCAAACATTTTGCGCAACATGCGTCATCTAACCACTCCCGGTGTAATTTGAAACTGTCAAAACTTTGAGAGGGAGGGGATCTCGCGAAAAAATCTCTATTGTTTCTGTCGCGATTTTCATTTTCAGAGTTGTATCCGCTTCTCGGTTGTTCGAAGGCTTTATTATTAAATTAACTACTATTTTTATAAATAGGGTTTTATGAGACTGCCGTCATTTGGGGTACATCTCCAAGTACCTTGCTGAGGTAATGTCGGCGTTTCTGTATGACTGCAAGTACAGCCCTAACATCTCAAACTTTTCTTCATTTGAGTAGGGAATACCGGCCATTTTCAACAGGTTTTGAAAATTTAAAATTAAAAATAATTTTAATACTTTGAATTGTTTAAGGTCAAAGTTAGAATCTTCTTACAATAAGAACAAAAAATGGGTTATCAATTTTTTATTCAGACAATAAATATAAATAAAAAAAATAATACATAACATTACGTGTGTGATGATATATATACATATATATATATATATATATATATATATATATATATATATATATAACTTGAGACGTGGTCATTGTCGTCTAGACCAGTTAGGTGAAAAATTAAATATAATTAAATATAATCTGTGTTTTGGCCGATTCCACCAACAAATTTCGTTCCACTCAAAATCTAATAATTCTCTTCTCACGATTTATTAATAATTGTTAATTTAAAATTCCCATTAATTAAAATATAGTTTATTCAACTGCCTCTGGTCGGTTTAACAATTTCTTACATAACATTCTGAAAATCACATCATCTGAAGTGATTTGGCAACGTTTTGGCACACGCCCACAATTCGTTCCATCTTTCAACACAGACATTGACAACCTTCGGCCTTCTGTCAAAGGTTCATCTCACTCATTATTCCATGACCACCATTTTGTGCAATCATCAAGTGGCTTCACGACGTAATGCTCTGTTTTCTAAATAATTTTTAATCTGTCTTTAACTTGTCTTGTCATATTTTATATAATTTTAACCATTGTACCATGTAACCAGCTCTCACCATGTTACTGGACGTTTCCCTCATCCTATACGAAAACAACAATTAGCAACATCCTCACATACTACTGTAAGTTGATTCAATTTAAATTCATTTTACACTTTTGTTGCTACTGTTATCATTGTAATTGCAGCTCCTGATGATGATGACAAAGTCCATTGAAAGCTAGAGAGAATTAAAAAAAAGTATAAAGAGTCCTCTTTGCTTAAATTTTGTCGAAGTACCCAACAAAAGGCGGAAGCTTTAATTTTTCACCTATATATACAGGGTTATCCAAATTAAGTGTCCACCATTAGTAACTTTGTTATTAGTGAAAATACAAAGTTGTTTGAATTAGCAAACTAGTAGCATTTTTAACGCTGGTAAAAATGAGAAATAAAAAAAAACAATTGAGAGTCGTTATTTTGATTTTTTTCAGTAAAATAACATTTTTTTAAATGGAAACCCCTGTATATTATATTTTTTTCTGTTAAAGCATCAAATTTTATACAAAAAAGCTTACAATAACTTTTCTCCTAGGTTACAAATTGTTGAAGTTATGGCCTCCAATCTGAAACAATTAAATTGTATCGACAAACTTTATTTTCAACATCAACTTATAATCTTACAAAATACAATAACAATTTTTTTTAAAGAAGATGCTCGAAAACACCACCTTGTTCTTCAATACATTTTTGGGCACGTTTTTCAACTGCTCGAACTGTCTTAAGTATGGTCCTACCATCTATCTGGGTTATCTTTTCCCTAACTGCAGTCTTTAACGCGTCAAGGTTATCGTACCTTCGCTTGTAAATTTGGTTCTTTAAGTAACCCCACAAGAAGTAATCAAGTGGGTTTAGATCTGGTGATCTGGGAGGCCACTGTATTGGGCCATTTGTTCCTATCCACTGATCATTAAAAGTAGTACTTAGAAAATGATAAGTACCTCTGGAGTTGTGGGCAGGTGCGCCATCTTGCTGAAAATGCAGATGATGTCTACTTATAAGATCCAATTCGTCTAAGAAATTAGTCAGAATTTCTGACATAAATTCCACATATCTTTCACCAGTTAGGGTTCCCTCATAAAAGAACGGGCCAACAATTTTTGAACCAATTATACCGCACCAAACGTTGAAACTGAAACGGACTTGTGGGCCTCTTGGATGTACTAACAAAAGATTTTCTCTTGACCAATAATGGTGGTTTTTTCTATTAAACATTCCAGAATTTGAAAAATTTGATTCATCTGTCCATAAAAGGTAACGAAAGTTATTTACATTTTGGCGACAGAAGCTAAGATACCAATGGCAAAAAACAAGTCTTCTCTCTGGATCCCCTGCCAAAAGCGTTTGAACTGGTCGGTACTTATACGGAATAAATTTGTATTTTTTTAAAATCCTTTGAACAGTACCATAACTGAAATTAGAGTCCTTGAGAATATCTGCTATTGAATTCTCACGATAAGCTTCAAAATATCCAATAACTGCAATTTCCGTGGCCTCGCTTATTATGAATTCTTTTTTTGCCCTTGTTTTAGCAAAAACATTTTCGTTGCCCCTAAATTTTCGATAAAGTCTCAGAAAATATCGTTCATACGGTTGAATGCGAGCGGGATATAATTCACTGTAGTATTCTCTTGC
Organism: Acanthoscelides obtectus; assembly: GCA_963669975.1. Lineage (NCBI taxonomy): Eukaryota > Metazoa > Arthropoda > Insecta > Coleoptera > Chrysomelidae > Acanthoscelides > Acanthoscelides obtectus. The sequence goes on along the minus strand of CAVLJG010000006.1, from coordinate 56,882,886 downwards.
TCTCAAGGAGGATTTTCTGCACACTAAATAGCATTCTAACATATCACACTTTTCTTCATGGGAGAACATTTTTCTTTAAATTAATGACACAATAAAGCTTATAAACAAGTATTTACACTAATGTTTGACATTATTTGATTTTATCATTGTTTTCCAAAGCCTTCTAGTTGCGAGTATGTCCAGTTTAACAATTTGTCGCTTATCTTAATGCTGTCAAATCGCGAACGCCATGTTGTTTTCATAGCCGTCTTAATATTATAATACTGCAAATAATTAAAAATATTTATCGTTATTTTGACTTTATTTTTGACTTTAGCGGAAAAGTCATTATGAACTTTTTTGTTTAAAATTTGATGCTTTAACAGAAAAAAATATAATATACAGGGGTTTCCATTTAAAAAAATGTTATTTTACTGAAAAAAATCAAAATAACGACTCTCAATTGTTTTTTTTTATTTCTCATTTTTACCAGCGTTAAAAATGCTACTAGTTTGCTAATTTAAACAACTTTGTATTTTTACTAATAACAAAGTTACCAATGGTGGACACTTAATTTGGATAACCCTGTATATATATAATTAAAATCCTTACGGAGTGACAGAGAGACGTCTACAGACCAGATTTGGAACTAACGTTTGGTGTGGGGTCATTGGATTGGATTTCTACCTCTGGGGTCACACAAATAATGAGGTCTGTGGATTTGATGCTCACGCGACCATAGAAATCCTGAGACAAAGTTAGGGACATTAACAGAAATACATGGACGTCAAAAAAAAACCAATAAAATGTCATCTTGCAGACTATATAAGTACTTTTTAGGGTGCAAATAGTTCATTCCACGTTTGCTCGCTAAGACCGCTGTGAGCGGCCATCTTTGGAGGAATGACTCAACTACACGCATTGTTGGTTGCATATGTTTCATGTACTCGCGAGTATCCATCACGGTAGAATGACAGCGGATTATCTAGTAATAACTCAAAATTCCCCATATCGGCGCAGGACACATAATTCTGACGGATCCGTCAACGTAAGGTAGTCATAGTTGTATTTTGTTTTGGTTTTTTGTTCGCTACAGATCCATTTTGTACTTGATAGCAGCTCTTTTATTTTGAAAAGCTCAGTGGCATACAAAAAACAAAACGCTGCAAGCAAGTATTACTAGATTTACACGCGATTCACTATTGCCAATGACACAGACTAACAGAAAAATGTCACTTGCTGATCAGCTGTTCACCTCTGTAGACGTTAAAGCGTGATGGATAGTCGTGAAATAGGATATATGTGTATTGGTCTGCATGTGTATAAAATCAGTGATATTTGCTGTGCAATGTTGCCAGGTCTGGTGAAAAATCACCAGATCTGGTGATTTGTAGACCAATCTGGTGATATGGTGAACACTTTTTTGAAAAGTCCTATTTCTGGTGATTTTTAGGACTGGCCTATTTATAAATTTAAATTTTTATTCTAAAGAAATCTACTGTTTGTCAATATACATAAAGTATATAATTATATAAAGATACGTGACTGTAGCGTTATACTTTTCAAAAACTCCACTGCTAATGCCGGGGAAGACCCGTGCAAAACGCGTGCTCCGCGCGTGGAAGTCCCGTAATCGCTTTATTTAAGAAGGTTGGGGGGGGGGGGGGGGGGTGCCGGCATTTTATCTGGGCAGTATTTACAGTAGTGTTTTCATTGTTTTCACTTGCGCCTCTGTAGAGTTTTTATTTATTGCAAAGTGTTGTTTCTGATCACCATCGCGCCCGCGTTGTGTAATTACTGTTAGCATGTATATGACTTGTGTTCGACAGTGTACAGTGAATATAATTATTTCTTATCTCTCTCATTTTTAAAATACAAATTTGTATATATTATTTCCAGGATGGATAAGAAAAAGTGGATGCGTAACTTATTTCTAGCTTTGAATCTCAAGTAAGTGAAATGCAGACAAGAATCAAATGGAAGTATCATCATCACATATTATTAGCACACAAATCCTCAGCGTTTCCTTCTAGCTATAGTACACAACTTACTGCTTAGACCTTCAGTAATGCCATATCTGAAGCAGATTTTTTATCACGTCAGAGCCAAACATTAATCAAATCCAAGCGAATAACCTGTGTTATGTGCCGCGGTTATAATATGGTTCAAGATGACACACGGGTTGATGACGTCAGTTACACGAATCGCTTGAACGCGTTGGTTTTAACCGCGGTTTTGTTGCAAGTTGTTTATTTTAGAAAAGCGCGTATATAATCTCTGATTATTTTTATTATCACTTAATAATCGGTACTTTTTCGTCTACAACTGTATATGGAAAGTTTAAATAAGAAACCTTTCATAATATTCATGGGAGAAATGTTTTTTTCAGATTTTTTTTTTAATGATGGAACCATGGCTTTGTAGCTATGATAACTTTCAATTCTCTAAATTTTTCCGCATGTCAAAGAATCTAGTGAGTTTATATGGCCATATTTTAATATTCTTGTGGTATATGGCTGCACAGGATACTTTGTTAAGCATAGGAACTACATTTAAAGTGTCCCCAACAACCGTAATGAGTATAACTAATAAGGTGCTCCACTTTATGGTAAAACTGAAGTCAGCCTGTATCATTTTTCTCAAAAATGAAGCTGAAGTACAATAACAATATCCAATTTCAATACCCGGCAAAATTCTAACTTGTCACATTTCAAATAATAACCAGTAATATAAAACTACTCTTGAGTTGGGTAAATACCACAATTTTGCGGTGATAACTATGACATATAACAGCTGATTCGTGACGTCACGGATCTTATAACCAAACTGATAACTACACTCGCTTGAACGGATTGGTAAATACCAACCCAAAATGGTAAATACCATTTCGATTTGGTTATCCGCTTGAATTTGATTAATGATAACTGAAGCCTCATGACGTTTTGGCAACACGGACAACTACAAAACGAGTTCACAACGTGTCCATCAGCTAGTGTTAATTAACATCTTGTAGAGAAACCTACACAATATGACAAAAAACTAATACAATGTCAAAAAAATCGACTTAATGTCACTTTTTAAATAACCATGACGTGTTCGACTTTATACTAAAGGCACTCCCTGACCGGCACGTGTATTACCTATTTTGAAAAGTGACATTTCGTCGGCTTATTGAAATTTCGTAGATTTTCTGTGACATAACGAAGGTTTTTATACAAGATGTTAACACAAGGCTGTTGTACACTTGTTGTGAACTCGTTTTGTAGCTGTACATGTGGCTTAAACGCCAGCGAACAGCGGTCATAGCAAGCAAACGTGGACTGAACTATTTGCGCACTAAAAACTACCTAGTCTGCAAGACGTTTCGTCGTTTTGTTTTACGTTTTCTTAGGTTTAATAATAATACACCTGCGGGACGCCGCCGTCACCAACATCCGAAAGCAGCCTATCGCTTCTGGCATACGTCGCCACGTCAAGGAGCTGCCATATATTTCAATAGACTACGGACGGTATAAATGGCTGAATGATCCCCTTAAAAGGATGGTATCGACCTTCCGAAACCCTGTTGTTTCTTAATCTAGTTTTTTTTAATATGTTTCTATATAATGTTCATTTTTTAAATTGTTTAAATCTCTAAAACTACATGATAACTTCTTAGTATGTACACACGTTTATTGCCATTGTTTTTGTTTGTTTTTATTCTGCGGTTTTCATGTGTTTTGGTCAATCTTTTTGACCGATTTTTTTTCGTTTAATGCTTCATTTACATTTTATTAATGTGTTTTTTCAATTTTTTTAGCATCGAAGAACGCGAAAAATGAACGGCAAAACGTTGGCAATTTGAAAAGAGACACTTTTTAGCATCTATACATTCCAAGAATCCGAAGAAATTAAAAGTACAAAACTGAAAAAAAAAGTGATTAATCCCAGTAAAGAATACCTATATATTATCATACAAGAATATCCGCAATTTTTGGAACTGAGCACAATTAGAACTGAAAACGAAAACTATAATATTAAATTAATTAAATTTAAGCCAAGAAAAATAATTTAATGCTCATGCATTTCTCATAGTTTTATGATTATTTGAACTCAAGGCACAGTTGATGTGATTGTTATAATTGCGAAAAGTGAATAATCCAATAATTATTACCCAAACATATATAAGGCGGAATTTGTTGCATTTAAGGTTCTATCATGTTCCTAGAAGAAATACGGCGAATTACTGAATACAAGAATTTATTGTCATTCTAACATAATATAAACAAACAATAACATAGCACAACATAACAGTACATCATTTTCTAAAAAGAAATCATACAAATGAGTAACGAGCTTTGAACCAATTACAAGCAGTAAACAACACAATGACAAACGTAAATAAATACCTGAATATCTAAGAGTTGCAATACCTGATTTTAAAGGATCTTTAACATCACCGCAGCCTACATTACATAACTTATTGCTATCACAAACAGATTCACATTCTATAATAGCATCACTAGTATCATATGATACAATGCCTTCACACGTTAGGTTGGTATTAGAAATATAAGTATTTCCCATATTGTAAATATATGTAGGGATTTTCTCTCTTGTCAATGTTGTGTTTTCATCGAATGGAGATATATATTTGCTTCGCATTCTAATTTTGGAGTTGATAATTGTACGAGGCCTCAATTCACAATTTTTCTGGAAGCTATGATCGAGGCTTCTATTTAAATAAATTTCTCTGAATTTGCAAAATTCAATAAAATTATTTGCTCTGTGTTGAAAATACCAACAACTGACAGAACCATAAAAGTTATACATATTAGACTTTTTTGAATTTTTGAATAATTCCTTTTTCAACCCCAAAGATGTAGTTTTCGGTTTTGAGCTTTCGTCCGTACGCTTCTTTCTATTATTAGTTTCGATAACAGTTGTCAAATTTGTATTTAGATAAAGTTCTCTGAATTTACTAAAATCTGTAAAATCATTATCTTTGAACTGGAAATACCAAGAAATCTTACCGATTTCGTGAGTTGCTGCGCTGTCAATGGCTGGTATATTCTGAGCTATATTTTGAGATATGCTAACAAATCTTTCTCGGCGATTAAGTTCCTTGTAATTATTTAACTCACTAGTAGCATTTTCAGATACCGTCATATATTCTTTTTGCGATGATGGTTCATATACGTAGTTATCTTCAATGGGAGAATGACATGGGGGAAATTGAACTTCTCTTCTCCGCTTTCTACGTAATTTTTTCTTGGTGTTTTTGTATGCAATAACATTTTCCATATTTGTATTTAAATAAAGTTCTCTAAAATTACTAAAAGTTGTAAAATTACCTTTAAAATGGAAATACCAGGAGACATTGCAGAATCCATATTTTTGCGCCATGGTGTCAATACTTGATAAATAATCTGGGCTGCCTGCAGATTTGCTAATATTCATTTCATTACACTCTTCGATAACATGTTTCATATTTGTATTTAGATACAGATCTCTAAATTTACTAATATCCGTAAAACTGGTATCTTTGAACTGGAAAAACCAGGGAATTTCATCGGTTTCATAAGTTTTTGCTGCGCTGTTAATGACTGGCATACTCGTCGCTATACTTAGAGATGTGCTAACAAATCTCCCTCGACGGTTAAATTCCTTGTTGTTATGCTCACTTAAGACAGTTTCAGGCACTGTGATATTTTCTTTTTTCGAATGTACTCCTCTATTTGAATCGTCTTGAGCAGGACAACAGTTTACAGGTAATTCAATATGCGATTTCTTCCTCCGTCTTTTACGTTTTCTCTTTTTTAGCAAACTGTTTTGAGCTTGACTTCGAAAAGTTTCAAACAATTCGCTATGTATAAATGTTTTTATTTTCTCTGCATACCCATTACCAATGAATTCACGGTCAATATGCAAATCCGCAAGTTTATACGGTATATCAGATCTTGAGAAACGCGTCATAGAATCTTCAAATGCAATATAAGTAATGCTACGTCTGTACGAGTTGTACGCCAAGTATAGTGGGTTTATAAAAGGTAAACCATCCATGTATATATACTTTGGCTCATATTCAAATTCACAAATATCGTTATCTTTAAACAAAATTGGAAATGTAGCAGGCTTATCAAAGGTACGATTATCCTGAATATCGGAACCACTTAAATGCTTCAAATCATTTTGTATCTTATTTTTCTTCCTTTTTTTCTTTTTTACAGTTGAATTACTTTTATGTTGTTGTATCTGAGAATCTGTAGAACTTCCTAATGAACAAGTGTTATTTTTAATTACACTCTTATTCATATTACCATTCATCGCACAGTGATTCTTTGTTTTTTGGGCGTATTTATCACATTCTATTAAGCTTTCAATAGTAGGTAAAGACCCAGAACAGTTGCTGCTTATAGATAACTCAGCCTGTACCTCCTTTCTCGGTATCTGTTTCTTTTTTACACCACTTGTACTCGGTTCTTGATTGTTGGTATTTGTGTCGTCCTTACACATTGAGATACATTCCCAATTTGGATCTACATTTTCTTCATAAATATGATTGGAACGACATTTTCCATGCTCGGCAACGTTTGGTGATAGCACAAAATCTTTTTCATTGGTTGATGAGTTGGAATAAGGAATATTATTCCTCGCACATCTTTGTTTACTTTTTGTATATCTACCGTGTCCTAAAATGGGAAATTCCATTTCACAATAATCAAAAGCCCCTATTTCCGATTTCTCGATTGTACTTTCTCCCCGTATTGGACTAAGTGTTTCTTGTTCCTGGGGATTCTTTTTATTTTTTTCGCTAGCTAAATATTTTTTAGATATATTGCGTCTATTTTCGTTTTTTAAAGACACATGCTCATCTTCAATAAATGGTACTTCATCATCATCACTACATAAAAAACGCACATCTACAAAACGATCATTATTATTAGTCACTAATTCAATTATTGAATTAATGCCAGAGTTCGGTAGATTACTCCGCTTGTATAATGGCGTAAAAGCAGATTTGGTACTTCTGGGTATCTGTTTCTTTTTTACATCAGTTGTACTCGGTTCTTGATTGTTAATATTTGAGTCATGCTTACTCATTGAGATAAATTTCGAATTTGAATCTACAGTATCACCTGCCAGTTTATATTCAAAATTTTCTTCATAAACATGATTCGAACGACTTTCTCCGAGATCGGCAACTTTTGGTGATAGCACCAAATCTTTTTCATTGGTTGATGAGTTGGAATAAGGAATATCATTCCTCGCACATCTTTGTTTATTTTTTGCACATCTACCGTGTCCTAAAATGGGAAATTCCATTTGATAATAGTAAATTTCCGATTTCTCGATTGAACTTCCTCCCCGTATTGGACTAAGTGTTTCTTGTTCCTGGGGACTCTTTTTATTGTTAGTATTTGAGTCATGCTTACTCATTGAGATAAATTCCGAATTTGAATCTACAGTATCACCTGCCAGTTTATATTCAAAATTTTCTTCATAAACATGATTCGAACGACTTTCTCCAAGCTCGGCAACGTTTGGTGACAGCACCAAATCTTTTTCATTGGTTGACGAGTTGGAATAACGAATATCATTCATCGCACATGTTTGCTTATTTTTAGTACATCTACCGTGTCCTAAAATGGGAAATTCCATTTGATAATAGCAAATTTCCGATTTCTCGATTGTACTTCCTCCCCGTATTGGACTCAGTGTTTCTTGTTCCTGGGGACTCTTTTTATTCTTTTCGCTTGCTAAATATGTTTTAGATATATTGTGACTATTTTCATGGTGAACATTATGACTCACAAAAAGTTCTTGTTCGCCAATTTGATTTTCTTTCAATTCTGTTTTTTCTGTTCGACCTACAATAGCTGCCCAAGAGATATCTTCATCAGAACCACAATCAAACCTGATATCGGAATCGTTTCTTAAAGATACATGTTCATCTCCAATAACTACATCATCATCACCATCACTCCAATCCTCGTCATCACTACATAGTAACTGCACAGTTGCAGTATGCCTTACAAAGCGATCATTATTATTAGACACTAATTCAGTTACTGAATTGATGTCAGTGTTCGGTAGATTACTACCCTTGAATAATGGCGGAAAATCAGACTGAGAGAATAACTCGGTATCACATTTTGTTACATAAGATAACTGGAAATTTCTCATATTCTTCTTTTTCTTTGTATTTTTGCCAGATTCGGTGCCTATTTTTATTACACTATCTTTGATGATGTTGTAATCGCATGGTGGTGGTTGATTGTTCAAGTAGTTTTCATCTAAGGACTTGTCATCAGAATCTGTATCCGAACTAGTAGTCTCTTCAAAATGGATCCTTCTTATTGCTGCGCTATCTGAGCCCAGCAGTCTTGATATCTCATTCTGGAAATATCAAATGTTTAGCAATAAATTGAAAAACAAACATAACGTATTTTATTTGTGGTCGAGCGGTAGAGCGGTTATATTGCCTATGGCGGTAAAATAACTTTAGCGTGTTCCGCTTGATATCCATCTAAAGATAATCGAAACATCACTGATCAATCGGAACAATTGATTTATTGAATTAAATGCATAATTTTGTCAAAACAGTACGTAGATACGAATTTTGTACTTTACTGATTTCAGAGAAAACACCAACTCATCTATATCTTAACAGCACTTAGACAAAATCCATAAATATGTTATTCTACCCTTCACGTTTTTAAAGGCTTTTTCTGCAATACAGAGATATTTTTTATCTGCCAGCCTTTCAGAAGCTTTCTCACACCATGCCACCTAGCCTATAAATTGTCTCTATAATAGAGTATTTTTTTGAGGTACAACTGCTTTTGGGGAATCATTTCCTTGGGGGTGAAAATGAATTTTTTAGCATATTTTTTTATCTGCCAGCCTTTTAGAAGCTTTCTCACACCATGCCACCCAGCCTATAAATTGTCTCTGTAATAGAGTATTTTTTTGAGATATAAATCATTTTGGGGAATCATTTTTTTGGGGGTGAAAATGAAGTTTTATTTATATTTTTCCATCTAGCACCCCTTTAGAGATTTTCTCAGTATATGCTATTTAGCTCATTAATTACTTTCAATACAGTAATCGGTAAGTGAAAATTCGAAGAAAGGTTTTGGGTTAACTCTTGTTCCTGCGAATTATTTAATTAGGGTGGAGAATGATTCTTCCTTTAGGGGTGCTTATTCTCGTGCATATATATTTATTGTTGTGAGCTGTTAGCTGTATCCTTCACAATCACAGTCTGGTCGAGGATGTCGACGCCACTGGTCATTCGGGTATCTTCGGCAAATTGTCCGCTAAATTTTGTCTGCCAACTTCACACCGGTGATGGGGAAGTTAATTAAAAACTTTTACGATGTGGCTCAAAAAAGGCACCGTAATTGTGAGAAATGTATAAATACCTTTTTAAAATTATTTGTCTATGAGCAATTTCACCTCCACACACAATCTGGGTTACCCTATCTGTTATGATATGTGATATAACAATAATGATTTTGCTTTAATCTTTACCTGGAACTGCAATTGTTGCTCCATTGATTGGCTTTGATGCTATACTAATTATCGAAGTCTGGAAAGATAAAAATTTGTAATTAGAAATATGACATAGTGTTTATATGTAATTAATTTGTATATTATGCTTCAGCTGCCCCAGCTAAATATGGCCGATATCGTTATTTTTGAATACCTATGATATCTGATATCGTTACTTTTAGATTATGGGTATACTGATATCCTGAGCAAAATGCCGAGACGAAATCGCATTATTAGAGTCTATAAGATACGATATCGCTTACAGGCCACAGTAGTCTTACGGTAAGTGCCATAGTCGCATTTGTTATCATTATCACCTACATCAGGCGTGTTGATGGAACTATTACTGTATCACTTAACATCAGTGAGAAGGTCAAATCGCTGCTGACATAAAGCTGACAGCGGCGTCTCTCCCTGCAAGCATTTTGAAGTACTTTCCTCGGAATGCTGGATCACCGGTCATGTTTACACTTTGGGCGTCGACAGCTAAGAGCTTAGATATCCATAGAGCACTAATAAACTCATGTCGTTCTATGCGTACCTGTTTTCCATTATCATCGTGTGCTCTCCAGCCTCAAGATATCGGTAGTAATTGTCGGTTTCTCCTCTTCGTGCAACAATTTCAACGCCGGTGTTCCCCAGGAATCGGTCTGGGCTCAAATATTGTTTCTATTATATATCAAGGACCTCACCTTCTGCACGATGAATCCTATCTATAGGTACGCCGATGACAGCACTCTACATGCAGGAATTCAGGGCGACAAGCCGATCTCTTCAGAAGCCGATCTCTTCCTCTCTGAAGAGAGATCTGGAGATTACCACTGCTTGGGGTGCAACAATATTGTACAGTTTAACGCTTCCAAAACACAGTACTGTATCTTGACGAACAAAAAACCTCCTAGCGCTCATCCGGTTTCGATGGATGGCGTTCATTCCGGCTGGTCACCGAGGACTTGATCTGGCATGAGCACATCTCGTCGGGTTCACACCCCCAGTTATCACAATACTGTTTATCGCTAATCCAGCCGTGACATTCGAGATACTCTAAAAGCTACCTATTTATGCACCTTTCCATCACCTTACTGATAACAGAAAGTAGAACTATAGGTCTACAGTTAGTCTTTTTTGGGACAGAGTGAACATGAGCAAGTTTCCAATTCTCTGTGAAAGTCCCAGATTCGTAAAAAAACTGGAAAAGAGACGCGAAATAACTGGAGGTAGCTGCGCTGCACATCTGCTCAGCACAATAGTAGGAATCACACCCAGAAGATTTGTTGATGCTAAGCGACAGGAACACCCGGTATTATGTATAAATGTTACTTTCCGCATAGTGTAGGGAACCGTTGGGATCGACGGCACACGGATGCTGGGGGGAAGGCGTCCATGGTGGACTTGGCAGCAAAGATCTTGGCAAGCAATTCCGCCCTAGCCTTGGAGTCGTTTACAATCGTCCCATCTTGGCACGTAAGCGGAGGAATGCTACACTTTGAGAAGTTTCCTCCTATCTGCTTGACCAGCTTCCAGAAGGGCCGATTGCCATTCAGCTGCGACATTACCCAGTGCATGATTTTTGCGTAGTGCTGATCTGTGGCATTGCGAACAGCTTCATTATATTTGTTTTTAAACTCAACATCGGCTTGTGTGTACTCAACAGTAGTTCGTGATTGATTTTCTGTTGACAAGTCGCATGATCTGTTGAACCAGCCGTTAGACCTTGATTTAGAACTTTCACTCTGTTATTTAGCGCGTATATGCTGCTCAGGGACCATTTACACTGTGTGCTATGCGCTATATAAGCGCTTGGATAACCACGGTGTAAGCCTGGTTCAGAGATGGCATTATTGGAGGTCTAAGCTGTAAGTTGTATACTGTAGCTGGAAGGAAACGGCAGTGCGTGCATACTGAGGTTCTGTCGCTCTCTGAAATTTTTTCGGGTTTTTTTTTGCATCTATGGTGTTGTACTGAAATCTAATATGCAGCCAGTTTCTCCCCATCACCCACAAGTTTTTAGAGAAGGAGAATATAAAATATGAAAGTCTCAAATTATAAGCGATCTAGTGGTGAATTTTTAAAAATTAAAATAAAAAAATCACTTTTTTAGAATATACACTTCTTGTCATAGCATGTTTTCTGACCGAATGGTATTTCGCACAGAATAGGGATATGACCTCGCCGCACCGCCAGCAGAGAACACATGCGATGCAGTTTCAGCCATGGCACCGTGGATGACGGAGCATCGTGTGTTTGCCGTCGAGCAATTTTTTCGAAACGATGATTCTGTAGTGATCGTGCAACGTTTATTCCGTCGACAGTTCAATGTTGAACGCCACGGGCCAATTCCAGATCGAAACACAATACTCCGATGGGTTGAAGCATTTCGAAGTACTGGATCCGTAATGAAGAGGAAGCCACCTGGCCTTCCCCGTACCGTGCGGGCAATATCGAAACAGTGAGAAGAGCGGTCCTTGATAGTCCCCAACGGTCCACTAGGTGCCAAGCTCCAACTCTGCGTATGTCCCGTCGGTCGTTACAACGCATTCTGCATGACGATTTACAATATCATCCGTACAAGATAATGATCGTGCAAGAGCTAACGGAAAGCGATTTTGCACAGCGTAGAGAATTTTGTGCGAGAATGCGGGCCATTTTTGCTGACGATCCTGACGTCGTCATAATGATGAGTGACGAAGCACACTTCCATTTAACAGGATATGTAAACAAGCAGAACTGTAGGTATTGGGCGGCCGAAAATCCACGAGAGCTACACCAACGACCCTTGCATAGTCAAAAATTAACTGTGTGGTGTGGAATCAGTAAATTAGGTATCGTTGGTCCTTACTTTGTTGAAGAGGAAGAAAGAGCAGTAACAGTTACTTCAGCACGTTATGTTCACATGTTACAAAATTTTCTGTTACCCGAACTTCAACGGCAACAAGTAAACATGGGAGAGCTGTGGTTCCAACAAGACGGTGCCACAGCTCACACAGCGAGAGCATCAATGGAATGGATTCGACAGATGTTTCCTGAACATGTGATTTCCCGTTTCGGCGATGTCCCTTGGCCCCCACGCTCCCCAGATTTGACCGCATGCGACTTCTTTTTGTGGGGTTACCTTAAGGATAAAGTGTACCCTCACAAGCCTCGTACGTTACAGGAACTGAAAATTGCTATTCGTCAAGAAATTGCAAGAATACCACAAGAAACGATTTTACGTGTAATGCACAACTTTCAAGAGCGGTTGGAGATGTGCGAGCGCGAAGCAGGGCGACACTTGAGTGACGTTATTTACCATCATTAGTTTAAAAGTGCACTATCATTACTTTATTTAGCTGTAACTGAAACAAAGTTATCGTGAAAATAAAAAATGTTATGCATAGGTGAAAATCGTGCGTTTCCTCTGCGCCACCCTGTATAAACAAAAAACAATCAAACAATTTATTTGGTTGTCTTTTTTCGCTTGTATTCGCCAGGAGCGGTTTTTCGTTTAATGGCCCAGCAGTAGTCCGCCAGCATGTTTGTGGTCCACTTTCCACTATAGAGCTTCTCTATCTGAGCAATTTTCTGGTGAAATCTTTCGCCGCGCTCATCTGAAACTGCACCCAAATTGTCAGGGAAGAATTCTGAACGGGAGTGAAGAAAATGCAGCTTAAGTGACATATTGCAACTTATAAGATTGAATAAGTTCTTCAACTAGATCCTTGTAGTTGTCCGACTTTTTGTTGCCTAGGAAGTTGCTACATACATTTTTGAAGGCATCTCATGTTTTTTTTTCCTTTCTCGAAAGTGTAGTTTTGGGTGTCCATCGAAAATTCCTTCTTTAAGCTTTGCTTCGTTTATACGCGGGAATTTCCATCTCAAATAAAGGAATGCAGTTCCTTCTGGAAGGCTTTCACGAAAATTTTTATAAGCCCTAGCCTTATGTGCAGAGGAGGTAAATAAACTTTCTGCTGATCTACTAAGGGTTCATTAGGGATATTTTTTTGGTCGGGTACAATGTTTTCACGTAACGGCCAATGTTTAACTACATATTGTTGGTTTCTGGCTCTGCTGTTCCATTCTCAGAAAAAACAACAATATTTTGTGAAGCCACTCTGCATTCCTGTGAGCAATGCAATAAAATTGAGATCGGCACAGATATTCCACTTATGATCTTTGTATTTTATGCTTTGGAGTAATATGCGCATGTTCTAGTATGTTTCTTTCATATTTACAGCATCACCAACGGCAACTGATGACCGTTCGTTTCCATTGAACAACAAAACTGCATTTAGACTTGTGTTCGAAGAGTCAATAAATAGTCGCCACTCGGTAGGTAGATAGGCAATGCCAAGTATCATTCAGTAAACCTGGAATATCACGACAGTAAACTAAGCCATTTTCCATCGAGAAAAATACGGCCAGCATAGACTACCTGACCCGAAACGTGGAAATTCTCACATCTGTTAGTAAAAGGTCCCATTGCTGCAAACGAGATCCAAGTAGTTGTGATTTTCTTTTGGGAAGATCTAAATCACGAACTAGATCATTGAGCTCTTCCTGAGATATAAAATGTATCTGTCGGCTGCTACTACATTCAAAAACGACTTCCTCTTCAAAACTTGGACCGGCTTCTGGCTCAGAATTATCTGATTCATCATATTTCTTTGGGAGTCATGAGGTACAGGTCTACTGGCTGAGGGGATATTAGGATACACTATTTTGTGCTTGCTTTTACAAGAAGATCCCAGAATTTTTGTTCAGCAAAAGTAACAATGATCAACATGATTCTTAGGTTCCCGCCAAATCATTGGCACTCCAAATTTCATAGAAGTGTGAGTACCCCGTAGCCATCCTGCTGAGGTTCTTGAGCAAGTGCGGTAGCATGTTTTGGGAGTCCAAGCTTTGTCTTGATCGGCAACTTTGAAGCCGGAGTATGACTCCTAGGCTTTCTTACAAGTGGGCTCAAGGTCTTTCGCTGAGCTTTCAGTGTCACCTTACCACAAATATAACAGAAACTGTTCGGATGGTTCACAAAGGATCGCAACGGCATTGCTTCGCTCATAAATCCACTGCTGAATACTGTAATGCTGATTCTCCGACAAGCAACTAGCTGCTTATATATCCATTTCTAGCCAGATGGCTAGAGACAGCGGCAATCAAGAGATCGGAAACGATTTTTGTGTACAGGGGCCATTCAATTAAGTCACTGTCCGACGACTATAGGGTACGGTGAAATCTGGAATTACATGGGTTTAGTGGGTATCTCCTTTATTTGAAGCCATAGTGGGTTGAGACTTCGTAGATGAGGGACATTCTCAGATACCTCCCATGCAGTGTTGCCAGATTGTACATACTAAGCGGAGTTGGAGTAATAGTATACAGGGTGTTAAGAGTTTTCAACAAAAATTGTAATAATAGTTTTACAAAATATGTATAGAAAAAACCTTGATACCAAGTTTATGTTATTCTTTTTGTAATAGTCAGATAGCGAAAAGGGTTGCAGCATAGGTTGGCCACCTGAATTAAAATACTCTAAGCTGTGAATCGCATGAAAGCACATGTACTGAAAATGTTTACTCCACTGTAAGCAAGAATAAAGTAGCCATCTGTTAGTGCGGATCTGAGATCCGCTAAGTTTTACCAAGTTGCTGAAACAACGGGGTTGTGAAAAAATACTGGACATGAGATCAAACATCTGGGAATCAACAGAACTACTTGGAATGTATCACAACAATTTCATAATGGATGACTGTCTTGGGTCAAGATGAGTCTTCAGGAAAAAAAAATTTCAATGTTTTCATGGAATATCTGATTTTAAGTCTAAATGTCGAATATATTTTTTTCTTGGAATTAATAGCAATAACTCAAAAATTGTTCGGAAAAGTGGTATAAACCTTATATAAAAAGTACCCAAGTAAAGCTATTTAATGATGTAGAAATGATGTTTCGATTAAGATTTAATGATACAAGGTACATTTTGCGTTTTGAGATACCGTGTACAAATATGAATGTATCTTAGCAGTTCTTTCATACCAGCTTAAAACCGATAATAAAATTTTTCTGGGCTAAAATTGATCTACATATCTTCATAAATGGCGGAACTGTGAGCCTTCAAAGTTGTTCGTTTTTTCAGAAATTTCACTAAATATCTTAATAATTGACAATCGAAACTATATATTACATGCTATCAAACTTCTTTTTTTAAGAAGCTCTTTTTCTTTACACCTAAGCATCCGCGCAGGCAGAAACCTAAATGCCCGGGCACCGCGGCTACTATGAGGACTCCCAAGAAACTTTGTTAAACCGATTTTTTAACTGCCTAAAGTTAGTGCAACTGGGAAAAGCCACCTCTTGTAGATTGTTCCACACTCTCGACACCCTAGATACAAAGGAGCGGTCGTATCGGCCAGTTCTGGATGACCGATGTTTGACACGGTTAAGATGGGAGGCAAAAGTCAGGCGGGTGTCTGGCAGGCACATCGCACAGCGGCATCAAGGAGGACAGCTCTGAGGAGCAAAGCCCATTGATGTAGCGGTAGCAGAGTTAGATCGCCGACGGCCCGCCGGTACGAAAGGATCCCGAGACTGTCTGTTAGAGAAGAGTCATCCATCAGTCGAACAGCCCTCCTCATCACAGCATCGAGCATAGAAAATGTAGCCGGAGCCGGAGCGCCTCAAGCATGTGAGCAATACTCAAGGCTAGCTCTTATCTAGGCCTTGTTTAGAGTGAAGAGGTCATGTGGAGAAAAGTATTTCTTAGCCCTGAACAATTAGCCTAGCTTTTTCCCAGCAACTGCCGCTATTGACGAGATGTTTTCGAGCCAGATCAAGTTCTAACTGATCTGGACTCCATCCGAAATGAACGGCCCTATGGCAGAACTCGACCATCCATCGAAACCGGATGAGCGCTAGGACGCTTTTTGTTCGTCAAGGTACAGTACTATGATTTAGAAGCATTAAACTGTACAAGATTGTTGCGTCCCAAAGCAGTGATAACCTCCAGGTCTCTCGTCAGAGAAAAAGACGCTGCTAGTCTTTTTTTTCAGCTCACCGGCAGAGATCGCCTAGTCGCTCTTAATTTCCCGCTTGTAGAGTACTGAAATCGGCAAAGCTGTGGATTGGATTGATCGTACAGGAAAGAAAGTCATCGATATGCGAAATTCAGAAAATACAAATGGTTTGAGAATTCAACGTCCAAATGGAATGCTCACTGCCAAGTATATTTCACTTTAAGGCACTGTTCAATAAGACTGAGTAGAGTCCCACGCCATTTGAGTGTGACCCTTCTTCAAATGTTTCTGCTCGATTGTTACATTGTACTGTGTGGCCAAGAGAGATGTCTCACATAAATTGAGCACCTCAAATTTCGGATGTAAGTTCACTCCACTCTCGGAATGTCCGGGTGCAGGGTGGACTCGGGGGAACAAGATCAATGATAAAATCTCATTCATGAGCATCTGCGGGGTTAACAGCAACATTGATGCTGTTCATCACTATGTGCAGTCAATTCGTCCCGCCATGCTTTTAATCTCCGATTATGCCCCGGCTAACCATCTTAGTTTTCCTAACTAAAAACGGGGAACTATGGCTTTTGTCCGCAGCAGTCTTTCCTGCTCCAGATACGTCTCTTTGGAATCAGACCAGAAAAACATTGTGGCTTCCCTCGGACCATAACTGGGATAACCTATTTGAATATATCGCCGTCAAAATCGACTTGAACATCAAACACCCTGCTTCAGATGTAGTTTTCTCCTCGATGATTTCAATGCCCATAATGTGCTCTGATTGGGGTCACACAAGAGCGATGCAGCAGGGCGTGCCGTTAAAGCGTTCGTCATCACCAAAGGGCTGACCCAGCTGGTGACGAGCCATACTTTTTCCCCGCGTTTCGTCACACGTCAGTTGCCTACTGCATCTCTTCTTGACCACGTACCCTGTCCCTTGCAGCACTGCTGTCCTGTCTCCCCCCTAGTAATTCAGACCATGGTAGTGTAGAGGTTAGGTTTCAGTCACAACCGGCTGTGGCAGCAACAACTCGCCTAGGCTGCAAAATTGTCTTCCTTAAGTGTCTACAAGTATGTTACCTTGGATATCCTTTTCTTTTCTCTCTTTATTCCTTGCTTCTTTCGAGTCTAAAAGACCAAACTTCTGTCCGTCATTTACACAATTCAAAACCATTTTTTTTTCTTTTATTTGAGGGTTCCAAGAGACGTCATTTTGCGCACTTCGTACTTGCTAGTTAATAGAATTACTGGAGAGACCCTTCCAGAAGGAGTTGAAGCATAAATACGTTGTTTCTTCGAATATATTGTCACGTAAAAAATAAATAGTCGCTTCTGATCCAAGCTTACAGCCCAAAATTTATCAAATATGTTACATTAGGGATGCACCGACTACTCAGTTTGTACCCGGTACTCGGCATAATCGGCCCACTTTATCGAGTTCCAGATTTTGTCTGTAATTCTTAATAAAAAATTTGTTAGTTCGGTTTGAAAAAAGTATTTTGAGTTTTTTTAAAAACTCATCGTCACAAGCTCCCGTCCTAACTGGCGCAGTTGGCAGTAGGATCTGGTCGAGAAGTTCCGCCGCGCCGCGAAATTTCTGTGAGTTTCAACCCTTAACGAGCAAACGGATCAACCTGGAAGGGAAGAATTACTTGGAAGCCGGCAGTAGTTGAGGTCAAGAAGTTGGACTTATCAAGTGGACATTGGCGAGCCATCCTTCTTCCTATAATTCCTTGCTTTCCGTGTTGGTTCAAAGGCAAAGTATCTCCCTAGGGTACCAGCGCATATGGTACTTTAGCGTTCATTTTAAGTGGATCAATGCATATGATCGAGTCTAAGAGTTAGTGAATATAACTTCTTCAGACATCAAAATTAAGCAAACTAAAGATAAGAAAATAAGACAACAGAAAATAAGTCACTAGTGAGGACTTACTGGAAAACTTTAATAACTTAAGCTTAGATAGTCCTACTAGTAGTAGTAGTAATATTAACACAATGAGCACTGAATCACAGGTGAATTACCAGCTATTGAGACTATATATAGACACAATTCCAAATTTTAATGGTGACAATAGTACTTTAGAAATTTTCCTTGAACACTGTGATCATCTGATTAATACCTATACAAACTTGAACAATTCTAGTGACCCTCTTAATGGTTTTCTGATAAGAGCTATCGTAAGCAAATTAACAGGCAATGCTTTAGCTTTAGTAGGAAGTAGACCAGAAATTAGAAATTGGCAAGATTTAAAGATTTTTTTACGGCTCAATTTTGGTGGTCAAAGGAATTTGGATTGCCTTGTTCGGGAACTAATTGTTATGAAACCTCATAAGAATGAATCTTTCTTTAATTTTGGACAAAGAATTCAAAAAGCTAGTACTGCAATAGCTTCAAAATTAATATCTATGGATGTATCAGTTGCAGAAATAACTTTTCAGATAAAAAATTATGACGAATTATGCTTGAAAATATTTATTCGTGGTCTCACAGGTAGAGTACAAGATATGGTTAGACTTAGAAATCCAGATAGCCTCGAATTAGCTATTTCATATGTGTTAGAGAACGAAAATTTCATGCTCCATCAGAGACAATTTGTTCAAAACTCTGGCAATATTGCTTTTAGTCAGAACCTTCCCAAATCTCAGCTACCAACCCGTATTCCACAAAATTTCAATCAAAACAGTTTCGCTTCTTTTCCAAAATATCCAAATGTAATGCAACAACGTCGAAGTAGTTTTCCTTCTCAACCTACGAGGGATGTCTTTTAAGTTTTGCATATGGAAATAAAATAACACGGGAGGCAGTTTTAAATGACTTTATTGTTTTTCGAAGTATTCTTCATGAAGATTAATACACATCTGCATGCGCTCGCACCAATTTTCGAAGCACTTATTCCACTCGTTTGCTGGCAGATCCAAAACGGCATTTTTGAATGCGTCAACTGCTTCTTCTGGTGACTGGAACCTTTGATCACGCAGTCTGTTTTTAATTTTCGGGAAAGTAAAGAAATCGTTAGGACTTAGATCGGGACTATATGGAGGAGGGTCCAATAATTCCACGTTTTCTTCCGTTAGTACTGCTTGTTTATTGGGCTGTGTGCTAGCTTGCACTGTCTTGGTGGAGAATGATTCTTCTTTCGGGGTTGATTTTTCGAAGCTCGGTGATGACTTTTGGCAAACAAATGGTGGTATACCAATCCGCAGTAACACTTCTTTGCTCATTAAGAGGAATTGTTGCAATATGACCCGCTTTTGACAAAAATGTCGTGACCATCTTTTTCGAAACACTTCGAGAGCGAATGACTTTTGTTGGCTTTTCTTCACCTTGGAACACCCAAACAGCCTACTGTCGTTTATTTTCCGGTTCATAACAGTAAATCCACGATTCATCCCCACTAACAATGCTGTACACATTTTTTGAGTTTCCGGAATTGAAACGGTCAAGGGTTTTTTGCAACCAATTAACCCTGGCTGCTTTCTGCTCTTCAGTCAACAGAAGGAGTATCCAACGAGAAACTAATTTTCTTACTCCTAATTCTTCATGTACATTTTTTTGAATTGAGGTCTTTGAGATTTTCAAGGACGCCTCAATCTCGCGATATGTCCCATGTCTATCTTCAATGATGAGTTTGCGCACAGCATCGACGTTTTCCTGGGTGACTGCCGTTTTTGGTGCACCCACCCTGGGATCGTCGCTAAGACTCACCCGTCCACGTGTGAATCCTTCATACCAACGGGAAATTGTCGACTGATGTGGCGCTTCGTTGCCGAAAACAGACAGTAACTCAGCAAGGCGTTCTTGTTGCGATAATTGTCTCTGAAAGTTGTAATAAATTATGGCGCGAAAATGTTCTCGGTTGAGTTCCATTTTTCTAATGAATTGGTGACACTTAAAAATTCACTGTAGTGAGAACATTGCACGTATTGTTGTGAAACTTTGAATTTAAGTTTACTAACGAGTGAGGTTAAGATTCAGTACTGACGTTCGATCCGCGCGGCCTACTATGTTTGTATATGCAAAACTTAAAAGACATTCCTCGTATAAACATTCAACCAAAGCAAAATATTCCAGCTCCTAGATTTTTCACGAATCAGCAAGTATTTGGAAAACAGAATTTTCCTCCAAGAAATCATAATGTCTTTAAATCTACAGGTCAAACACCTCAAATTAAACCCGAATCTATGTCAACCACGTCTAGAAATTCTAACGTTCAGAAATGGAATCAAAATAGAAATTACTTTTAAAGCTCAGGACCTAAGTATTTTAGTAGTCAGGAACTTCATAATTTACAAAGTACCTCAGAATACAAGCCTGATAGTGATTTGCAATATTATGAGCAACACGATGAAAATTATGATGAGAGTAGCGATTTTTCAGTCCATGAATTTCTTAGTAATCAATATGATAATTTACAAGAAGAGCAGAATGACACTGAACAAAATTTTCATCAGGACCAGCCTCCGAAAAATCAAACATAATAGAACTTAACCTCTTACATCATAATTTACCATACATTTATATACTTGAACTAGATGCGAAATTCCTATTAGATACAGGAAGCACAAGAAGTTTAATTATTCCAAACTTAGCTCATACATATTTTCCAGGCTATATTCAGAACGAACATTTTAACATACAAACCTCTCACGATATAAGTTACCATAATGAAGTAGTAGTTATTCCAGTTTTTGACATTTTCGAAACTGATCACTGGCATAAATTTTATATTTTTGATTTCAATTCGAAGTATGATGGTCTTATAGGTATGGATTTATTGCAACAATTACATGCTATTGTAGACATTCAGGATAAACTTTTAATTACCCCAGACAGTTGAATACCTATTTTTATGAATGAGGAAAATCAATTACAGAAGAATTTTCAGCCTTGCAATTATACAGTTGTTGTGGAACCAGAATGTGAAAAATTTTTAAAGATTCCTGTTTGCTATGAAACTGGATTAGGGATTTTAAAAGAAATAGATTTTGGCAATAACTTGAATTCCCCTACAGCGCTAGTGAACATAAAAAATTATTTTGCTATCACAACCATCCATAACCCAAATCCTAAGCCATTTGTGGTTACGATTACAGCACCATTTGATATCGAATTAATTAATCCTATAGATACAAATTGAAATAGAATAGCATAAGTAAGGTTAGGTTTATTCGCAAACGTCGGAAAGTTGGTAAACAGTGAACCGAAAAAAATATGGTTGGACGCTCCAAGAATAAATCGATGAACTAGGGTTAATTTGTTGTTCTTGATTTATTTATAACTGTATCTTTGTATATAATACGTATACTTATAAATATTATATATTTTTTCATTATTTATAAACTGCTTCCTCAGTCAAACCGATAATGCAATGTTGCAGAATTTGTACCTATCTATCCTGAACTTTCATTCCACCTAAAATCGGAGAATCATTAGGATCGATCTGGAATTGATCCCAAACAGATTCGACAGAAAAGTGTATTTGAGCGTAGAAAACAAGGCGTTGCAGCAAGTTACAGTTGTGTTCTGTGGCTGTGGCCTTCATCACGGTTGTGCCAGGAAACGTGGTGTGTGGCGCACTCTTTCTACACAAGTGGTGCCCGCTTCTCTCTCTCTCTTCCTCGTGCACATGGAAATGAACTATGAGTTGCTATTGTATACATTGTATACGTGAATATCGAGACTTATACAGGGTTATCCAAATTAAGTGTCCACCATTAGTAACTTTGTTATTTGTGAAAATACAAAGTTGTTTGAATTAGCAAACTAGTAGCATTTTTAACGCTCGTAAAAATGAGAAATAAAAAAAAACAATTGAGAGTCGTTATTTTGATTTTTTTCAGTAAAATAACATTTTTTTAAATGGAAACCCCTGTATATTATATTTTTTTCTGTTAAAGCATCAAATTTTAAACAAAAAAGCTTACAATAACTTTTCTCCTAGGTTACAAATTGTTGAAGTTATGGCCTCCAATCTGAAACAATTAAATTGTATCGACAAACTTTATTTTCAACATCAACTTATAATCTTACAAAATACAATAACAATTTTTTTTAAAGAAGATGCTCGAAAACACCACCTTGTTCTTCAATACATTTTTGGGCACGTTTTTCAACTGCTCGAACTGTCTTAAGTATGGTCCTACCATCTATCTGGGTTATCTTTTCCCTAACTGCAGTCTTTAACGCGTCAAGGTTATCGTACCTTCGCTTGTAAATTTGGTTCTTTAAGTAACCCCACAAGAAGTAATCAAGTGGGTTTAGATCTGGTGATCTGGGAGGCCACTGTATTGGGCCATTTGTTCCTATCCACTGATCATTAAAAGTAGTACTTAGAAAATGATAAGTACCTCTGGAGTTGTGGGCAGGTGCGCCATCTTGCTGAAAATGCAGATGATGTCTACTTATAAGATCCAATTCGTCTAAGAAATTAGTCAGAATTTCTGACATAAATTCCACATATCTTTCACCAGTTAGGGTTCCCTCATAAAAGAACGGGCCAACAATTTTTGAACCAATTATACCGCACCAAACGTTGAAACTGAAACGGACTTGTGGGCCTCTTGGATGTACTAACAAAAGATTTTCTCTTGACCAATAATGGTGGTTTTTTCTATTAAACATTCCAGAATTTGAAAAATTTGATTCATCTGTCCATAAAAGGTAACGAAAGTTATTTACATTTTGGCGACAGAAGCTAAGATACCAATGGCAAAAAACAAGTCTTCTCTCTGGATCCCCTGCCAAAAGCGTTTGAACTGGTCGGTACTTATACGGAATAAATTTGTATTTTTTTAAAATCCTTTGAACAGTACCATAACTGAAATTAGAGTCCTTGAGAATATCTGCTATTGAATTCTCACGATAAGCTTCAAAATATCCAATAACTGCAATTTCCGTGGCCTCGCTTATTATGAATTCTTTTTTTGCCCTTGTTTTAGCAAAAACATTTTCGTTGCCCCTAAATTTTCGATAAAGTCTCAGAAAATATCGTTCATACGGTTGAATGCGAGCGGGATATAATTCACTGTAGTATTCTCTTGCTCTCAAGGAGGATTTTCTGCACACTAAATAGCATTCTAACATATCACACTTTTCTTCATGGGAGAACATTTTTCTTTAAATTAATGACACAATAAAGCTTATAAACAAGTATTTACACTAATGTTTGACATTATTTGATTTTATCATTGTTTTCCAAAGCCTTCTAGTTGCGAGTATGTCCAGTTTAACAATTTGTCGCTTATCTTAATGCTGTCAAATCGCGAACGCCATGTTGTTTTCATAGCCGTCTTAATATTATAATACTGCAAATAATTAAAAATATTTATCGTTATTTTGACTTTATTTTTGACTTTAGCGGAAAAGTCATTATGAACTTTTTTGTTTAAAATTTGATGCTTTAACAGAAAAAAATATAATATACAGGGGTTTCCATTTAAAAAAATGTTATTTTACTGAAAAAAATCAAAATAACGACTCTCAATTGTTTTTTTTATTTCTCATTTTTACCAGCGTTAAAAATGCTACTAGTTTGCTAATTCAAACAACTTTGTATTTTCACTAATAACAAAGTTACTAATGGTGGACACTTAATTTGGATAACCCTGTATATATATATATATATATACAATGCGCCCATCACTGCTTAGAAGTATGAAGCCTACGGATTTGAAGGATTTCAAGTAGTTGTAGTGAAATTATCATCGTATTAGCAGCTAGTGCCAAAACCTGCATTTTGCCTGGATTTCGGCTATAACTTTTTTACTATTTGTCGGATATTTTAATGTGTTGTCTCATTCTGTAGGTCTCATAGATACCTAAAAATCGAATTTGAAGAGTTTTTGGTTTCTGACAACACTTTCGCTTGAATCTCAAAAACTCGTTCTCTCATCATTCTTTGTTGTCGAATAAAAAGTTTTCCCACAAAAATTGGTGTACCCATTCTATGCGTCCATGTTTTAAATACCCACTTGAACAACTTGCATCAATAAAACCATACTTTACAATTATTTCGGTAAAATTTGCTAATATGATTAGACTATTTGTAATAGGCAAGATTGAAAAGTAAATCAAAAATAAATGTTCCAAAAATGTGATGTCAAAGTATGGTTTCGATTTCAACTTAATATTGTATCTACAGAAATCCAAAGTGGAAAAATGGCGTCAAGTAAGTTAACTCTGTATTTCCCACGCTACGCTGTCATCAGTTCATAAAAGATTATGTTTGGCACAAGTTAGCCATTCTGAGAAAAAAGTTAGCCAGAAACATGTATAAAAAAAATTAAATGGCCGTCCTCCTCTCTCTGAGACGAATTGCTGTAGGTGCAAATACTGCAAATGATCGTTGCGATGACCAATCCCGTGTGACTGTCGATATTGGCCTTCACCATGCACAGTGCACCCAGCCACAGTAGCGTGGAAGCGACTGCCGACTGCGGGGTCGACGTCGCAAGTATCGACAACCGGCTGCAGGAGATATTTCAAGCTTTAAGGGTAAATGTACGGGTACATCTATGATGACTAAAATATGGCTAATATATGCGTTGAATTACTGGGGTTGGATTTGGATAAATGTACCAAAGTCAAAAAATTAATTAATAATCAGGATAATGTAAACGTCAAAAAACGAAGTTCAAGCGATTTTTTTTGTGTATGTCCTTTTTCTTCGCCGCAACTGAACCGATTTTCAAAAACTTTACGTCTTTAGCAAAGTAGTAACAACAACAAATTATAGTTACAAGATTAGCGGACAGACAGACCGATGAAAATGAGCGACATGGTTTTTCGTGATGTACATGTCATATAACATCCAAAAAGCATAATATCTGATTTTAGAAAATTTTCAGGATTACAATACTTATCCGCCCGTAAGCATGGGAAGTAAAAAGTATACCTAGCTTTTGCAAGACTCAATTTGTGAAAAAAAAAACTGCTAAAAATACCGTTAAGACATTAACCAGTGACGCGTCGCGACGCTTGTCTCTAAAAAAATTGTCTAATCTACACAAGTTTTTTTTGTGATGCGTTACCTTTTCGGAGAAATTATGAGGATAAAAGGACCTTTTAAAGACGTAAATATAATCTTAATATCACTAACAGTAGTTGAAATAACGCAGTGCTAATTACTGCACCAAGTACCCGGCCAAGTACAAAACACACTTAGTCCATCTCTAAAATGCATCAGTAAATAAACTATAGTGCCTGTTATCTATTCATATACAAAAAGAAGATTCACATTGACGACCAAGTTGCCTTCTATTTCTCTTTATGTCATGCTTAACTACTCCATTTTTTCTGGTGTAACCTATATTTTCATGTCCCTCCATTATTTTATATTGATTTACATGTTTGTCCCATTCTTTCTAGTTAGCTACTTTCCTTCTCCTTTTTGAGGATACTCTTTCTGTATCATTCGCCTCAACACTTTCACTTAATATGTCATCCACCAATTCACCAACCTCTGAATTCTCTCTCCTTGATGGCATTTCATCTTCCTCGTCCCCTAATTAGAATACATTATCAGGATCATAATCTGAATCGATTTTGTTTATCAAAGATCCTTCAAGCAAGAGTTCTTCAGCATAATGACTGAAACTCATATGTAATATTTGGCACTAAGTTGTTAATATTTTGTTGGCTTTGATCATTACTACCTGCCTGCTTTAGACCTAAAACAAGCAGTTTAGCTCCTCTTGAATTAGAAATCTGAAATATGTTATTATTGTCAATGAAGAAGCTGAATCATAGTCAAATCTAGAGGAATGCTTTTGCTCATTTGCTGAATATCACTTAAATGAACCAGCAACCAATGACAATGAACGTTTAAATCAAACTTCCAAATAAACAAGTGAAACCATTGAATCAAAGTAGAAATTTCTCATAACAATTCATAGACACCATAAATATCAATAATTCAGTCAAATACTGAAGGCACTGTCTAGCAGCCAACACAAAAATGTTTGGTAAGCAAATGAATACTGAGGGATACATCTTATTGGAACCAAAAACTAACAGCTGATTTTGATAGAAAATATCATTAGAACATCAACATATACAATGGTTTTCTCAAAATAACATAAGATATGCCCAAATGCAAAACTAGGTTAAAAAAAATTATAAGTAGGTCTGAAACTGCAAAACTATTTGACATTTCATTCATCATGTGACACTTTTTTAGATGCTATCCCTGAAGTGAAAAAATTAATTTGCTTTTTCTGAAAAAAATCAATCTTCACCACACTTCAGGGAAGAAAGGTCATCAGAAAAAGAAATTTATTATGAAAAGGTATTAACCCTCAAAACTTTTTAAAGACTGGGGATAGCAAAATCTCTCATGTTGGCCAGAATCCTAAAAATCGCTAATATAGTACACAAACCATGCTAAATATTAAAATGTTAAGGACCACCTATGTTTTCAAGGCGGTCACCACACTCACTTCCATCCTTGTTTTTCAATGACGGATGTAAAGACCACCAAAATTCCTCAAAATATAAACTTAAATCCTGAGTTCTACAAGATGCAACAGTACCTAAACTACTACTTTGAACAAATTAATATACATGTATATGTAGCCATACTTAGGCCCGTATCGTCAGTCGTCCCTACAATTGTAGGGCGCCTTTATGGCCTCCTTGATTGTCATAGTTTTCTACTTCTCCGTGTCAGCGCTCTATTTTGAGGTTATGTCACAAACATCTATTTGCATCAAATTGTGCTTGCTTTTGAGTTATATCATGTTTTATCACCCTGAAATTTCCTACAATTTAAAAAGAAAACATATCTTTACAATAGGAGAGCGCTGACGCTGACACGGGACAAGTGTAATCTAGAAATTTTTGAAGGAGAGAAAGCAGTATGACAATCAAGGAGGCTATAAACGCGCCCTACAATTGTAGGGACGACTGACGATACAGGCCTTAGATATATACCCTTTTTCACTAGTATCCATCACACATTGACCTCTACCAAGGTAAACAGCTGATAAGCAAATGAACTTTTCTGAATAACAGAGCTTTTAGCAAGTAGAAAATGAGTCTGGAGCATACAAAAAACCAAAACAAATTATGGCTCTGTCTACCTGACATGACAGATCCGTCACAATTATGTCCTTTGCTGATATTGGGAATTTTGAAATATTACTAGATAATCAGCTGTAATTATACTGTAATAGATACTCCTGAAAAAGACTATACATACCGAGTTGTCCAGTATTTATTCCATGGGGAGCGAGACAAAACTAATTCAAGAAAATGAGAATCGCTCACATATGAATATCTATGTATCATCCATGTAGGAATAAATATTTCCACATATAATTGCAATATTTTGGATAATGGTACACATACCATAACCATGTATTTAGGAGTTATTGCAGATTTAATGTGTTCACAACAGTGTAATACCTATGTAATTCTGTGCAAACAAAATCTTGGTTGGACCATTTTTTATATGGAAATTTGTTCTTCCAAAACACCATTTTCCTGTAATACCGTCAACATCAAAACTAACACACAACATGTGATATCGGAGAATTGATTACAGGATATAGATTCCGATCACAGGAATTTTTACAGCACTCCATTATATTTTTAGTTCATTTGATCCCTATGTTGTTTTAGAAAATACCATTTAAGTTACTGTTTTTATTTTTTGTTTTTGATTACTTATGTTATTTCAGAAAATATTGTTTTAGTTTATTTATTAGCCTATTTTTGTTAATTTTACACAATATATTTTAGATTAGTTATTCACTCATTTTTAGCAAATATACCTTCTGAAATGTCATTTTTATTACCATATCTCCTGTGGTCTTTTCTACAACGTCACTTGTTTTGTATTTAACGTCAAGGTATTGCTGGGAAATGGTCTTTTGGAAAAATAAATTAGCATATAAAAAGTTCCCCATCCAAGACTTTTTTGTGGAGAATTACAAATTATTAGACTGTTGGGTACACATTGAGCCTTCAAGAACCCACTAAATACGTGGTTATGTCAAGTGTACCATCACCTGTTTTTGATTAAAAAGAAATTCATAAAACTAACAAACTTACATGGATAAAAGATCAACAGGTTATCATAAGGTATAAATAGAGGTTGTGTCATTATGTGTTAGTTCCAATGAACTGTCAACACATGGAATCGCCCCGTCCCATTTGTACAATGAAACGATAATGCTGCGAACATACGACAAAGAGGTCCGAGAGAGAGAGAGAGAGAGAGAGAGAGAGATGGAGCTAGTCAGGGCAAAAAGCGCGTGGAATTAATAATAATAATAATAATAATAATAATAATAATAATAATAATAATAATAATAATAATAATAATAATAATAAGCGTTTATTGCACAACAGTTTTAACACCATTCACAGAGCAAACTACTATAAAAAAAACAAAATCACCATGAGGTAGCTTGTGAAGAAAAAAAACAATAATAATTCATGTATCAATAACAAAAAATAAATATAGTTACAGCTTAAAAATAAGAAACGTAAGATAAATCAAAAGTGAGCACGCAATTTGCACTTCAATTCACCTATGCTATATAAGAATATGTCACATACATCGGCTATTTTGTTCGCATTCACACACATCATGTTGACAGGCGCTTTCGACAATAATTTTGTTTGAGCTCTTTGACATAAAAAAGGAACATTATACCTTGATGTTAGTCGTGGTACCAGAAACTGTATTTGTGAAAGTATTGTAGGGCAGTCTATTAGATTATGCAGTAATTTATATAAAACTATAACTGCTGATTGCTGACGCCGTTGTTCTAAGGATTGAATGCCAAATTTATGAAGAAGGATGTTGTATTCTGTACCTCTAGTAGGATATATGCCATCGATCTTAAAACATGAAAATTTTGAAAATTTCTTTTGAAGTTTATCAACAACATCAATATACTGCTTGTAAATCGGACTCCATATCAAAGATCCATATTCAAGCTTAGACCTAACCAAGCTAAAGTATAATGTCTGCAAAGTCAAAACGTCAAAAGATTTACAATTCCTGATAATGAAGCCATAGGTTTGGTAAGCGCTTGAAATGATTTGATTGATATGCTCATTAAAGGTTAGATGTTGATCAAAGTAGATACCTAAGTCTTTCACAGTTTCACTGCGCTCAAGAACATGTTCGATCATTGTATAATTATATACCATGGGGTTGGTTTTCCTTGAAAAAGTTACTACTTTACACTTACTTATATTAAGATGAAGTTGATTCTTGGCACACCAGCTTTGCAATTTATCTATTTGACCTTGAACAAATGCACAGTCTTCCAAGCATGAAACGGATGAATAAAATTTTAGGTCGTCTGCGAACATTAACTCAGTACAAGCCAAAGATTCACACAGATCATTCACAAACAATACGAACAACAGTGGTCCTAAATTCGAACCCTGTGGTGCGCCACTGGTTGAGACATAAACATGTGATATGTAGCCATTATAAAAAACATACTGTTTCCTTTCAAACAGATATGATGTTAAGAGCGCTAAGTAAATGTTGTTGAAGCCCAGGTACTCAAGCTTTCGGAGCAAAATACTGTGGCTGACCCTATCGAAGGCCTTGGAGAAATCGATGTACACCACATCTACCTGTCCTCTATTGTATAATCTTTCGCACAAGTATTAGCTAAATACCATTAAGTTTGTTAGTGTTGAACGCTGCCTTATAAAACCATGTTGGTCGATGGAAATATTATTTTTAGTGGACAGGTAAATGCGGTTGTACAGTACGATCTCCAAGAGTTTTGCAAAATTATTGAGTATAGATATAGCCCTATATTCACTGATACAGTGATAATTTTTTGACTTTGGAATTGGGCAAACTTTGGCAATTTTCCATTTATCGGGGAAAACAGTCGTTGTTAGGATTAAGTTGAAGATAACCCGTAAAGGATGAACTAATTTCCTGATACAATCTCTAACAATAAAAGATGGGATTTGATCAGGTCCAGCAGTCAATTTACTTTTAAGCTTTCTACAGGCCACTAAAATTTCCTCATCTGATATTGGCTCACAACTAATGTCGACGAGTCCACTATGACTGAAATCAAAGTTCAACTCAGTATCGACATTGGCAGTTGAGTAAACGCTGGAGAAAAAATCAGCGAATGCGTTGACTATATTTGCGGATCACCAAATACTCGTTTCCATACAACATTCTATTGGGAATCCTAGAAGTGTTGTTTTTACTATGTACGAAAGACCAGAAAGACTTAGGGTCATCATTTAGCTGATTTTGAATGGTTTGAAGATAGATATTATATGCCTCTTTGGTTTTAAGCTTAAATATTTTCCTGATTCTGCCGAATTCTTGGTAATCTTCGTTAGCACCAGACCTTTTAAATTTTTTGTGCGCTTTGTCTTTTTGTTTTACTAGTTTTATAATTTCACTGGTGTACCAAGAGGGATATTTATGCCTGAAATTTTTATATTGTGGAACGTGTGCATCAAATACTTCGTAAAGTTTGGTATAAAATGCATTAATTGCATCATTTGTGTCACTAGTGTTATCCAAGAAATCCCAATTAACCAATAACAAAGAATTGTACAGCGAAAAAAAGTTAGCACGTCTAAAATTATATCTTTTTTGGTCAGTACTGACTGTGACGTATTCACTCTTTTTGCAGACAGTTTTTAATGTTACGGACGAAGAAGGATGATACACGTCTTCATCCACTAATGGAGCTAAATCTCTATAAACAATACAATCGATGTTACTTATTACTAAGTCCAGGATTCTATCATATTGGTTATGAATATTATTATACTGTTTCATGTTCCAGAAGTTGAGCCAATGAACAATGTAGCGGGTCTTTGCGTCATTTAAATTATTTTCCACAAAGTTTGGAGAATTGAAATCACCCAGAAAGAAAACACGTTTGGAATGCATGATTTCAAAGTTTTCTAACATTTCAAAAAAAGCTTCAAATATATCAATAGAAACATGTGGTGCAGCATATATGACAGCGAAATAAAGATTCTGATGAGATACAATGCATTTGCATACCAAAAAATCTATTCCTGGGAAACTTGTATCAAACTGCATAGTATCTACTACAACAGAGTTAAGAGCCGATTCAAATGCCAGTAGTACACCACCACCCATTGACAGGTTCAATTGATTATGTTTTCTGTCCTTACGATGAACGTCAAAAGAATTGGGAAATAATTCGAGAGAGTTTTACTTCGGGCTTTAGCCACGTTTCGCTTAAAGCAAATACATTATACTCACAGTCACTCACAGCAGGATAGAATTTGTTAATTTTGCTGTTTAGCCCTCTAACATTCTGATAGTACACGGTCAAAAAATCACTACATACACTATTGGGCCGTCCTAGTTTAAAGGAACAATCCTTGGTACATTGTTGATGAACTTGATTCTACAGTTATTATCTCCTGATTCATGACGCCTGGCTAACTCAGTTCTGAGACTTTTATAATGCTCCTTTTGCCTTTTGGTGCGATCCTGTACGATGTTTACATGCTTGAAGGTATTACTTGAATTGAATGAATTGCATAGGAAACAGAGGATTCTTAGAGAAGATTTAAAAGTTATTCAGGCAACTGGAACGAGATAAAATCCTGGAAACGTAATTATAATTAAAAAAACAAGTTTATTTATTTATATATACATATGTATGAAACTTGACAATAAATCTCCTTTACACATTTGAATATATAAAAATTAGTATTTAACATAAGTAATCAATAATTCAGGTAGCAAAGAGATTACATGTCTGCTTATAATTAACTGCTCTAATATGCTATATCTTACATATAAATATTAGAGATCTAAGAAATATCACAATAAATACATGTTATTTTCTATAAATCTTTATAATGTTCCAGATAGTATTTATGCACATTTAAATTTATTTTTATAGTACTGTAGCTGTCAACACTAAATGTAGTGGGATGTAATGGGGGGGTTTTGTAGAGATTAAAGTGTACAAAGAAAAAACCCTATATATATATATATATGTATACAAAATATTTGTGCACAATGGCATTAACAATACTGTAGATGCACAGTTTTTCATTATAATACAATATAGGTTATACCATAGTTCATTCTAGAAATTATGTCCCTGATAAAAACATTAAATGGAAGTTTTAAAAGATTATTAATGATATAATGATTAGTGGGTTCATCTGTGAGTGTATATCTTTATACCTAATTTAAAAATTGTCGATTTACTGATTTTTAAAATGAATCGTTTTTGTTAACCTTTGCCTACTCTGTCTGTTATTTGATTTTTTGTGGAATTTATGTGGTGAAGCCGAATAGTGAAATATATTTTCATGATAAGTCTGACCAATTGAATGATATGTCCATCAAGTGGATCTTGCTCTAGAGAGTGCTTAGATAAACATAAAAAAACCTCGTTCAAATTTAAATTTCTCATTGCAGCAGAGACCAATCTTAACATTATATTAGGATGAGAAAAGTTTGTTTCAGTTTTTATTATACCTTCTGCAACCATACAAATTTTTACATCTTTTGTAGGCTTGATTAAACCTCCTCTATTTTTCAGATTCAGCAGCATGCAATCAGAATCAGATGTTGTCACTGATCGAACACATTCATTACAATTCAAGGTTTGAACAAATTTTTTGCTAACAAACCTGCTATATATTGAACTATACCACAAATATATACACAATTTAAAATTTTGTGGTGATTGACAATATACTGCTCCTGCGAATCAGGGGAAAAATCTTCCTCAAATTCGTACAAAAGATCAAAGCAAGGGTTTTTCATTTTTCTGGACTAGACATTTAAAATAGATGTATGATCCATAGCAAGGCAATTTGCACTTCAGACGAAGAGATTTCGCTGTGAATTAATAACCTCTTATACGCTTGTTCAAAATGCCAAGCTGTTGGATTATTTGAAAATCCTCCTCTACTGCGTATTGCTGCAAATGATCCTGGCTTAATTTATAGGTCAATAAAAAATTTAATACTTCACCTTTCACCAAATCCTCGAATAAGTTTTTCACACTAACTAAATAAATTATCAAGCCCAAATAACCTGTTTTTCTACTGGTTTCTAATATATTAACACCTTCATAGGTTGTTAGTGTGCTTAAATATCTAATAGAACTATTTACAAAATTTGTTAGAAATTCCTCATTACCCCTATACAAAGGTTTTTTGAACTGGGTGGAGCCAAAAAGTTTCTTACATTTAACAGATCAAATATATCATTTATATTTCTGCAATATGTTGCAGTGGCTTCTGCATATTGAAAAGAACGTATATTTAAATCTTTTGCACAATACTCTAAGGCATCACTCACACTTGAACTAAACGTTTGTACTGCTAACTTTACTCCCATTTTTTCTTTGTAGTAGTTCTAGTGTCTCCTCCTCAGCTTGGTGGCGCAATGTAGACCTGTATCCTCTTGCAAGTTGACAAGCTGTTTGAAATATTCCACCTAATTTCATTCCCTCCACCATTTTTTAAAACACCATAGCCGCCTAAAGTATTGCGTACCAATTTAATCATGTGACAAGCATCTAATATTATATGTATTTTCTCATTATTGAGAGAGTATGAAAAAAGGCTTAGTACATCGAAAAGTCAAATTTGCACCTAATAAATTGGCCATAAGGATATTGGATGCATCACCATCAAAAGTCAAACTCTTAATTAACATTCCATTGCTTTCTAATTGCAGTAAACAGACACTCACAAAGGTAGCCTTTTCTTCAGGCGATGAAGATTCTACTAGAAAATATGCTATTGGAACTTTCCATCTACTGTTCATGCAAACAAGCATGAAAACTAAAGCTTTTGTAGCCTTTGGGATCTCCTCACTGCTTTGCATTGCAACACCAATATTTATGTAGCCTACTAATCTACTTCCTGTCCAATGTACATGCTGACGAATATACATTTCATCCATCATCAAGGCACCAACAAGCTGTTTTCTCTTTTGTTTATTAACATCCACCTTAATTTTGATAGCACATGCTTCTGCACTATATCCAGGTGTACCATCTACAACACTATACCATTTTGAAAGTGTGTGTGGATGTAGTAGAACATTTTTTCCAAATATTTTTCTAACATAGTTGTATGCTAAAAATTCAATGTTAGTGCAAAACACCTTAATTCTGGGCTATACTTGTTAGATTTTCCTTTTTTCAACTGCCTGAAAAGCAGTTTCTTTTGGGTTTCTGAGAGACTTTCCTGTAAATTTTAAGCTAATAATTTCATGCACTAAACGTAAAACCTAAATACTGTGATGGTAAAATAATCACTCTACCTAGTAATCAATAGATATGCAACAGAGTTCAACAATTGAAATGAAAATTTTACAAATGAAAATAAACAACAACAAGGTAACAATTGTAGCAGCAAAGTGTCTGTTCATCAAATGTCTACCTTCAATACTATTTACTGAGCTACAGATATTCTCTTCTCCTTAAGTAGTTCATCTACCAGACTATTCAGACTTTTTATTTTATTTCTTTGTCTACGAATTTTACACTGATTGTACTTGTTAATTTTTTTGTACTTATGAACAGTTTCATGAGCTGTTTTCCAAAATCTCTTCCGACCCTGCACATTATGTAAATCAGAAATTTTGAAATCCCCAAAGCATACTGGTGATCTTCTGACCCTACAAACAAAAAGAGGTTGTAACAAATAAGAAATACAAAGTTCAATGACAATTACCTTAAATTGCATATGTTTGAAGGTTCACCTGATTTTAAAAATCCTAGTTTTTGTGTTACATTTGAAGGACCAGCCGCCAATATATTTCCATCATCAGCATGATCGCCATTTTCAGGTTCTTCTACTACTTCACCAATAGCCAAAGTTTGTTCTAAAAATAATTACATTACTAAGACCCACTTCATCATTGTAAATTTATATCATTTTTAAAAGTAGAAAAGTTAAAATCTTGAGCTTAGACTGGGAATATTTCAAAGAACATACCTGTTGTTTTTGAGTTGGATTCTTCATGTTTTCTTTTCAAAACGCTTCGATGGCTAGGTTCTTCCTTGAGATGGACTGGAAAATCAAACACAGATGGAACTGCCACCTTTTTTAGTACCTTATTTCTATGAACATTAACTTCATAATCCTCTGGAGTGAAATGCTTTTCACAAATTACCGTTGTTGTACTGGGAGTAAAGTTTTCTCTTCTTATAGCATGTAACCACAACTTCCTCATGTTAGGATCTCTAGGTATCCTAAAAATCCAGATATTTCCACGAATTACCAATTAACAGGTAATTCTCACACAAAAATGAATGAGATGATTAAAACCAACCTGTGAAACTTCATTTTCACATCTTTTCTGCGTCTATTGCAACAATTCACCGCACTGCAAGATTCAACCATTTTTAAACAAATATCACATAAAACAACAGCTCTTGAAGGCTGTCCGGCATAAAAATGCTTATAATACTTGTCGCAAACTATCACTATTAATCTTTTACGTCACTGAAAACAAACATTCACCAAAAATCCTTAAAACATAAATATGGTAATACCACAATGGACCACGATGTTTTGCCCTGACTAGCGCTTTCCTTCTCGTTTCTTATTCTAGCATCTAGCCGCAATCAGATGCCGCAATGAATTCGCGTTACGCCTGTTCCATCAGTGTTGACAGTTCATTGGTTCATTCGGGTCCCCCCCGTCACGACTCTGGCTCAAAACTCTCACATAAATCCGTCAAACGTCAAACCCATTAAAACCTTAAACCTTCCAATCGCAGTATTGCCAAGTCATGACGATTTATTTCTGGAACTACAGAAATCCTTAACAGTTCCTAGCTAGGCGATTAGCAATTTTTTATATTGAACCAGCTTACCAGATCAGTTAACTGCGTAGCAATAGAAAATGTTTAGTGCTTTTGCTCTGCTCCTTCATGATGATCTTATTTCGACTTTGTGCAGTTGCGAGAAAAACCAACCTGGCTGGAGCCATTTGATTTGTCGATCTATTCGTCACTTGCTTGTCTGGGCGGTCCGTAGGACCTTTGTTACTGTCTAATGTACGTTCGTCGAATCTGTCAGTGATGGTTGTCCAGAAACCTGACATTGTCAAGGAAAACAGAAAGGGAAAGAGAGGAAAAAAGAAATAGAGCAAAAAACAGAAGTGTATCAAGCACCTAGTTCTTTTGACTTGGTATACAGATTAATTTTGATGTGAACTAGAAAGAAATTTTGATTCAGGTTTTGTTAGAGTGTAATTTTGGGTTTACTAGTACTTCGCCCTAATATTTGATCACAGTGCGAGCCGTGGTCTTGAATGTTTACGAACTTGCTCCACTGTGTAGCCCACTGAGTTACGCAAAAGATAAATGCTGTAAGATTCCGCGTGACTATAACGTCACTGCGCCTAAAGCTTGCGGGTGGCGGTACAAGTCCGCCAACGGGCCACTTTAGGTCTATTTAACATCACTAACACGTAAAAAGAAGGCGGTCGACAAGGACCAGTCGACCGAGGCAGTACCACCCGTTAGCTTTTCCCAAGATGTCTTATAAATGTCCGCATGTTTCCACACCTAAGCTATGCAGTCGGTTATCCTCCAAAACAAAGAAATTAATGATGATGGATCCTCGAGCACTAAGAACTCCGGACGTAAACTCACTCCACTCTCGGAATGTCCGGGTGGAGGGTGGGCTCGAGGGAACAACATCGAAGATAAAATTTGTTTTTCGAACATCTGCGGGATTAACAGCAACATTGATGCTGTTCATCACTACCTGCAATCCAATCGTCCCGCCGTGCTTTTCTTGGCGGAGACAAAAATCTCAGAGTCTGCACCGATTAACCATTTTAACTTCCCAAACTAAGAGGTGCACTCCAATCTGAGAAAGAAAGGGGGAGTTGTGACTTTTGTCCGCAGCAGTCTTTCCTGCTCCAGAGATGTTTCTTTGGAATCAGACCGGAAGGACATTCTGTGGCTTCGCCTCAACTCCAAAACATCATCCAAGTTTATTTGCTGCCGAGGGAGAGCGATAAAGCTCTCCCTCGGACCATAACTGGGATGACGTACTCGAATACCTCGCCGTCTAGATCGACTTCCTGATAATCAATCATCCCGCTTCAGAGGTAGTTCTTCTCGGTGTTTTCAATGCCCATAAAGAGCTTTGGTTGGGCTCAAACAAGACCGACTTAGCAGGTCGTGCAGTCGAAGCATTCGCTCTTACACAAGGCTGACTCAGCTGGTGACGAGTCCTATTTTTTTCCCCCGCGTCTCGTCACACGCCAGTAGCCTGCTGAATCTCTTTCTGACCACGCATCCTGCCCCTTACAGCACTGCTGTCCTGTCCCCCTGGGTAACGCATACCACGGTGTTGTGGAGGTTAGGTTTCGGTCAGAACCCGCTGTGGCAGCAGAAACTCGTACAGGCCGCAAAACTTGGCATTACGGACATGCCGACTGGGAGGGGCTCAGAGATTTCTACTCTAGCTTTCCTTGGAAAGATGTCTGTTTCACTGACGCGGATGCGTCGGCTGTCTGTTCTTCGATAACCGAAATTATCCACGTCGGAATGGAGGAATACATCCCTCACACAGTGAAAGTGCCCAGACCAGGGTCCAACGGCTGGTTTAACAAATCGTGTGACGCTGCTCGCCAGCAGAAGATCAAGGCACACAGAACCTTCTTACAAAACACCACTGTAGAGAACAGACAAACCAACGTTGAGTCCAGAAACAAATATAAAGCAGCGGTTCGCAATGCCAAAAACCAGCATGATATAAAAGTTAGTCACAGGGTAATGTCGCAGCGCAATGGCAGTCGGTCTTTCTGGACGCTGGCCAAGCAGATTGAAAACAACTTCTCACACAGTAGCCTTCCACCACTTACGTGTCAGGATGGAACTATTGTATTCAACTCAAAGGCCAAGGCGGAAGTGCTAGCCAAGATCTTTGCTGCCAACTCCATCATGGACGTCCCCCCCAACGCCCAAGTGCCGGCAATTCAAAGGGTTTTACTAGATTAATACACGATTCATTATTGCCAACGACACAGACTAACACAAAAATGTCACTTGCTGGTCAGCTGTTCACCTCAGTAGGCGTCAAAGCGTGATGGTACTCGTGAAATGTGCGTGAAATAGGGTATAGTAGTTGCTTACCAGTTGCTTGAATTAAGGTGCATGTTGAAAATGTGCGTTAGTTTACTCTCTACGCCCAAATAAAGGTTTTATTTTGAGCGTACACATTTTTTAATTGTGAATTGTGTCGAATGTGTTTAGGATCGATTCCGGATCGGCCCTAATGGCGCTGCATTTTAGGTCGGAATGAAATGTCAGGATCGCCATTAATCCTGCAATATTGCATAATTGGTTCATTTGATAACACCAGATCTTGTACATTCCAAGGCAAGGTTTCCACCTCCATGATCATAGACGAGCGATTTTGGTCAGTACCTATCTAGCGCCCTGCTTCAAATAGGCCTCCGTCTTCAGTTTGACAGTAACCTAACCTATTATAGAAGCCTGTGCGAACATTTTCTGGTGTAACATTTTGGCAACGCGGAAGAATCCACGAGCTTCTGCGTCACCGTTGCTAGGCAATGTGGTGATGACCTTCGCTCTTCAACCGGCTTCTATCTCTTTCTAGCATATGTTTATACGCACTTCTCTCTCGTACACATTGAACTCAAGCCGTCATACAATTTTTTTATATACAAATTTCAGCAAAACAGTTGATTACAAATTAATTGGCGTCAGAAATGTTAAAAATTGCCAGATATCGCCAGTTTGCTGGATATTGGGCACAATTAAAGTAGCCAATCGCCAAGCTATCCCTTTGAAGCCACTTTGGCGAAAAACCGCCACGCCTGGCAACCCTGATTCCCGGCAGGCAGCACGTGACGTGATGCCGGTATGCCGGTAATACAGATACCTCGATTTTGCCTGGAGAGTATAAGACGTTTCATACCCCTGACAGAAAGATAGAAATAGAACAGTGATAATATATTAATTATACATTGCTCAAATCAGTTTTAGACATAAGTTTTTGGTACAGATAAGAAAGCTGGCAACACCACTTATATGCAATGAATCGCAGCGTTATCATTGCTGCATTTTTATATGAAATATGCTACATTGCCTGCTGTTTATATATAGAACATAATAAAATATAACATAACGAATAACCCAAAATCTTTCAAAAATATTCTAAACCATATATGCAGTGGTATCTTTTGTTTTAAGAAGTCATTACTACTTTCCAGATTGAAAATAACCTCGATATTCCCTTATTCTCCATTATGCGCCACTTGCTACTTCTGCAGATTGATACATTCTGGCAACGCTGCTGACTGCACTATCAACATATCATGAACATAACCAACAATCGTCTCTCTGGGTATGCGGGTTAGACGGTTAGAGTTGGATTTAGATGTCAGTTTTTTTGGGCGGCAGCTGGAGTGTAGGCTGAAGTATTTTTGTTTTTTGTACTAAAGTTAACCATGGCTTGGAATTTAAATCCAAAAACCATGGATCGATGATTCACAAAAGCGGTGTAAACTAAGTAGTGCGATTAGTTTCGACATCAAGTGCAAAAAGGTGCCTTTTTTTTTTAAAAAAGGTAAGCTTTTATTTTTAAGCTTACATATGAATGGTCCAATAAAAAATCATGCCGGATTCGTACTGTTACATTGA
Organism: Acanthoscelides obtectus; assembly: GCA_963669975.1. NCBI lineage: Eukaryota > Metazoa > Arthropoda > Insecta > Coleoptera > Chrysomelidae > Acanthoscelides > Acanthoscelides obtectus. The sequence goes on along the minus strand of CAVLJG010000006.1, from coordinate 56,842,733 downwards.
TTTCATGGTATTCATGTTTATTCAACATTGAAAAACCACTTACAAAGTGTCTGACATCATCGCTAAAACTAAAATAATCAAGCTATCCTTTATCATACACCAATAAATTGTTTTCACCCCTATGAATTTACAGTTCCGTACATAATTTCCCCAAAATCAGAAAGAGCTTTTAAATTGAAACGTGAGACGTGGATTGTTGAGCACTGCATCCAGTAAGATGGTTTGAAATACAAATGATACACAAATAGAAAAACTATAATGAAGAATCCTACAGAAGGAGCAAGTAAACTGATGAAAATGTTTCTTGAAACGTTTTAATGAAATTACCAATGATACTGATAAAATCTTCCACCTAATTGCATTATCTAAAAGAGAATTTACTATGTTTTTCAAAAACTGGCCATTCAAAAATCAATTCCTGTATTTGTTCAGTTCTGCTAAGGGATGTTTTAAAATGTAACACCACTGTAGTAGAATAAAAAAGATGTTTTTTGGTGGAAGAAATATTGGAGGAAGCTGTTGACCATATATAGTTAAGTAATGAAAAAAAATTGAATAAAATACCCTTTTTATTTCTCTATTTATTTTATTTCTCTTCAATATTTATTATATCAAAGATATTCTAAGAATTTGAATGAATAGAATGACAATTGGATGAGTTATGTTATATATATTAATCGGTGATGTTTAGAAAAACTGTGTTTATAGAAAAATGCTGCAGTGCATTTATGATTATTTTTCCATGATAATTTTAATTTTTTGTTACTTGATTGTTTGCTGAATAACTTCCCCAATATGATTATATTATTACCAGTTATTTCACCATAAAAAAATACAAATAATTCTTTTTTAGGCGCTTACAGTGGTGTTATCCTTTAAGCTATGTAGGGGCCCCTACGGCTTTTGCCTGGGGCCTGTTGCTGAAAGGGCCTCACACAAGAGAGAACATCAGACATTTTTTTATGAAATGTTATTTGATTTTTGGGCATTTGTGCCCCTCCCTCAACACAGGGCCCTAGGCATGATCTCCATGTACCCACAGCATAAAGATAGAATAGGCTCTACTTATATACGATACAGTTAATAAAGCAAATGACTGGAAAGTAACAGAAAAAATACTAACTAAAGTTACACATTCTTGATATATCTGGAATACATAATGTAAATGCCATTTTCTTAAAGTGTCAGGAAAAGCTTTTTGTCCTCCAACTATGAGGGTTTTCTCCCTCCTACCTCCCTCCCTCCCTCCCCAATAATTTTACTGTCACCTAAAATATGTCTATTTGACATGGTTTTGTGCACAATATTGATAGGTAGGATCTTCGCATCTGATGGGAAAAATATTCAGATTCAGATTTTTTCCATGATCTTATTCATATTGCATATTGCCAGGCCCAAACTTGTATCAAAAACTGCTTGAATAATTTTTTTTAACAAATTCTGGATTGTTGTTTTTTTTTTGTTTGGTCAAAGTATCTATAGGGGGCAGCTGGACATAATGCTGGATCTCCCTTGAGCTTACAATAACAACACCTCCTAAAAATTTGTTGATAGATATTGAAATGATATTTATAATTAGGCAACATTAAAATTTTCTTTTTTTCTTATTATTTTTTGTGGTCGAAAGTGGCATATTTTGCACTTTTTCAAATATAGTATTCTATATTTTTTTTCAAATAGTTTATCTCTTAATCACCATTTCCCCAACTTCTTTACTAAATGTTTGGCCTAGATCTATACTATATACTTTTTTTGACCAGACTGGACATGAGCAAATTTCCTTTTCTCTGGGAAAGTACCGGGTTGGTAAGAAATTAGGAAGAGGCGCACAATAGCAGGAATGAGGTCAGGGTGGAGTTGGCAGTAAGATCTTCTGCCTTAGCTTACAATCATCCCATCCTAGCACGTAAGCAGAGGAAGGGCACACTTTGGAAAGTTCCCTCCAATCTGCTTGGCCAGCTTCCAGAAAAACAGACTGCGATATTACCCTGTGCCTGATTTTTGCAGTGCTGGTCTTTGGCACTGCTTCATTATATTTGTTTCTAGACTCGACATGAGCTTGTCTATATTCTATAGTAGGGTTTTTCAAGAACGTGCTGTGTGCTTTGGTTTTCTGTCGACGAGCAGTGTTGTACAATCTTTTGAATCAGCCATTAGACGTTGGCTTTAGCACTTTTCCTGGATGAGTGATTCATTCTTAAGGCTGCTACACACACAGTTCCGGCGGTAGGGCCGCCGGGCAAGCCGCCGGCTAAGCAACCGTACACCCGGCGGCATACAAAGCCGCCGGCCTTGCCGCGCAAAGGAGCCGCCGTGGTGTGCCGGCGAGTTACGCGGCTTGCCGGCGTCACTTCGTTCCTGGCATTCGAGCGGTAGTGTTGTGCGGTTTGTGTGTTTAAACAAATTAAAATGTCGTTTAATTGGGACGACGAAGCTGTGCTGCTCTTAATTGAAAAATTTCATGAAAATGATATATTATGGAATCCCAGAAATGCTTTCTATGTGACTGTCACAACCGGAATGATGCTTGACGGCTTTGCGCGGCTTGTGCACTGTGTGTAGCAGCTTTTACAGCACAATAAGAAAATCATGCTTTTCAGTTACTGCAGTCGGGCTTCTTGTGTTTTTTCCAAAAAAGTACTTGTTTTTACTCTTAGGTTTAAGTTTACGTTTACGTACACAGTTTATTAAGAATAGAAATATACAAGGTGTTCAAAAATAGACGGAGGGTGAATCCTTGTTAAGAAATATCAAAAAACTTTCTATAAACATAGGTCCCGAAATGCAGAGTTTTCAAGAAGAGGGTGATTTAAAAAAACCTTTTTAATATTCAAAATATTTACTTGATCCTGTTGAAATTTGGCTCTATTATTTGTTGTATTAAGAGGCTAATTTAGCCCTAATTAGATTAAAATTATTAGGTCTAGTGGCATCCTGGGGGCACCTTAGCGATTAGTATTGTCACTGCCACTGCCTTTTTGTAACTTTAGTATTTGTTGTTTGATTAAGCATCTAAAAATAAAACTTCGTTTTCGAGAAAAAAACCGTTTTATTGCATGTCTCTGCACATAATTTGTTTGTTAATTTTTGCTAAAAAAAGTGCCTTGGAAAAAAAAAAATAAAAAAAAAAATTATTTCTTCGCAAGCATTTGCGATTTTATTCCTTAATTATTCTATTGTTTCTGTGGGAGTAACGTAAACCATCGTCTTAAGGTGTCTCCATAAATAAACATCTACTGGATTTAAGTCAAGGGAGTGAGGTGGCCAGTGAATTGGTCCACCTCCTTCAACCTAATTTTCACCAAAGGTGTTATTCAGATGGGTTCTGACAGGTATACTAAAATAAGGAGGAGCTCCATCGTGTATAAAAGTTATTTGGTTACGTACATTTAGAGGAACTTCTTCTAATAGCTGAAGAAACTCTAAGTAAGATTCGCCGTTTAATCTTAAAGGTAAAAAGAAGGGACCAATTAAATTGCCGACAACAATATACATCCACACATTTAGAGAAAATTGTTCCTGGTGGCGACATTGTACGTAAGCATGAGGATTTTCGTCAATCCCTACATGAATGTTATTTTAATTAACTATACCATCCCGCCGAAAGAGTGCTTCGTCCGTAAAAAGTATGGTTTTATTAAAATTCCTACTATTATTAACCTTTAAGGTAACACCATTGGCGACACTGTAAGCGAGCTGGAATATCTCTTGGTGATAATGCATGCACACGTTGGACATGATAGGGATGCAAACGTTGCTCGGAGAAAACCTGCCACACAGTCCTGTTGGAATGATTATCCCCTAATCTAGTTGCTATAATCTTGGTACTAATACCAAACTACTTATTACGGACCTCGGCTGGCCTCTATCATTGGTGGGAATGGGAAAACTTAATAAAAAATAATAACATTATTGTCAAAAACATCACGAAAAAGAAATAAAAAAATTTACCTCTTTCCCGTAACCTACGGTACACTATTCGTCATTGTCTGTCAGGGCGGTCCGTAGGACCTTTGCTCTTGGTTGAAGTCTTGTAAGTCAGTAGGTCTGTCAGGTCTGGTTGCCCAGATACCAAAGTCAGGGAGAAAGAAGGGAAGAAGAAAGGAAGGAAGGAGGGAGAGCAAAGAAAACAGAAGTGCATCAATTTGAGGGGTGCCTTGACATTGCTAGTTAGTATTCGGCTATTTTAAATTGATCCTAAAATTAATTTTGGGATTGGTTGTTGAAGAAAAATTATAATTTTGGTTGGACCTAAAGTCGCACGATTTAATTTGTTCACAGTGCGAGTCGCGGCCTTGTGTGCTTGCGAACTTGCTCGACTGTGTAGTCTACTGACTCGCGCAACAAAGAGTTGTTATGCGATTCTGCTTGACTGTAACGTAGCTGCGCTTGTTGTTTGATGTAGTCCCTTAGGTAAGGGATGTCAAGGTCTCTGTGAAGGGTCTCGTTGGAAACATACCATGGGGCGTTAGTGATTGTACGCAATGTTCTGTTCTGCAAAACCTGCAGGCTACGCAAATGCGTTTTGGCGAGAAAACACCAAGCCGCACTTGCGTAAGTGATCGCTGGTGTAATAACCATCTTGTATAGCCGAACTTTGTTGATCAAACTTAATTTTGATGTTCTACATAGCATAGGGTAGAGTTTTCGAAACGAGATTTGGAATTTAGTTTTTAACGCTTCAGTGTGCTTCTGCCAGGTTATCCCCTTGTCAAGAGTGACACCGAGATACTTAGCAGAGCTTTCCCGTGGTACCCGAGCTCCATTCACTGAAACCTCAGACGGGGCGCCGCTACGTTTTTTAGTACAATAGATTGCCTGCGTTTTCGAATTATTAATTTTGATCAGCCACCGATTCGCCCATTCCAATACCTCGTCCACTGCACTTTGCATCTGGTCGTGAACTGGATCCCCAGAGCACGACTGTGCCACCAGGGCAGTGTCATCAGCATAGAGATAGGTTTCCCAGCTGCTGGGGCAAGGGACGTCATGAATAAAAAGTGAATAAAGGACTGGCCCAAGAACCTAACCCTGAGGGACACCGGCTTTGATGGGCCGTGTTGTCGACAGAACGTTATTAATTTTGATCCGAAATTTCCTACCCTCGAGAAAGGATTTCAAAAGTTTTAGGGGCCAGAAGGGGAAGCCCTTATGGATCAATTTGTAAAGAAGGCCCTTGTGCCACACCTTGTCAAATGCCTTTGAGACATCCAGTAGCAAGATGCCAGTACTTTCGTTACGGGTGAACCCCTGGTTACTCGTTCAACAAGCCTTATGGCCTGTAGCTCCGTACTATGCTCAGACCGAAAGCCAAATTGCACGTCAGGAATCACATTGTGGTCTGCCGAGAAATTTTCATGGTGACGTAGAATCAACTTTTAAGCGAGTTTAGAAGGAGCTGACAGTAGACTAATGGGGCGGTAATCCTGGGGGAATATCGAACCCACCTTCTTTGGAATCATTATGACATCAGCGGTCTTCCACGCCGTTGGGAAGTGCTGCGTCCTTAGCATGGTATTGATTATTGCCACGAGATAAGTTAAGGACTTCCGCGAAAGTAGCTTCAGCGCCTTATTAGTGATTCGATCCTCTCCAGGTGCTTTACGCACCTTGAGGTCTTTAATATGGCCTTGGAGCTCTGCTGGTGTGCAAGGCGGAGTCTCGGGAGATTCCGCTGATGTGCCGTGCAGCTCTTCAATTGAGGAATCTTTTGAAGATTCCTCTGAGGAAAAATCACTAAGGGAGGCACTACTGCCACTGACGCCGTTGGCCCTAAAATATCTCCTGACGGATCTTACAATATGTTGCTCCTCGTCGAGGTCATTATCAAGGTCATAGTTGGGAGAGAACTGACTTTCCATTGCATCAGCGAAAACCTCGACCTTTTCCTCTGTCCTACAGACTAAGCCCCTAGGACCGTGGATATGCGGGAGTTGTTCTCGCTTTCCGTTTCTGAGCGTCTTTACACCTTTCCAGAGAGGAATACTTGAGTCAAGCATCCCCGACAGAAAGTCGCTCCATTGCTCATTACGGAATTCATGAAGAGCATTTCTCACTTCATGAACAAGATTAGTTGCTCTGTGAATGGGTGACAAGACCTCATCGCTTGCTTAATTGCAGCTCTTGGGTCAGAAATTTTCTGACGAATGTCTGCAGGGAGATCGTAACCTACGGTCTACGCTTCCAAAGGTTTTACTATCTGGAAGTTGCCGATGGGGAAACGGTTCTGCAAACAGGCGCCTCGCTGTATAACAGTTACTATAAGCACGTGCATACATTACATGCATGTCTGCCATTTCTTCAAAAGTGTAATTTTCCATCACAAAAACCGAGACAAAAACTTTTTAGAGAAATTTCGAAAAGAAAATTACGTGAATAATTCTTTTGTAGAAGAACTGGCGCGAAAATGTCAAACCTTCATGCTGAAGTTATTTTTTAAGCAAAATTTAATAAACCATTTTTGTCCAGTGACATCTAATAAAACGGTTTTTATTTTTTTCTCGAAAACGAAGTGAGATACGATAAAATACAACAGGCAAAGAAATTGTATTTTTAGATGCTTAATCAAAGTTACAAAAAAGGCAGTAGTGTAAATTTTTTTGCTGATAATATTCGCTAAGGTGCCCCTCGGGACGCCACTGGACCTAATAATTCTGATCTATTCAAGGCTAAATTAGCCTCTTAATACAATAAATAATATTGCCAAATTTCAACAGTATTGAGTAAACATTTTTTAAGATATTTTTTTTAAGTTGTCACCCTGTATCTTGAAAGCTCTGCATTCCCGGACCCATGTTTAGCGAAACTTTTTCTCATATTTTTTAACAAGGAATCACCCTCTAAAATATATCCGTCTATTTTCCGAACACCCTATATATTCCCTAGATCATAAATGTCACCGAGTATAATTAATTAATCAACAAAATCATGTATCAAAACTAAAGTAAAACTAATTTTGTAGGTCCTTCAGAAGCTGCTTTGTACCAGCCTTGATGTATTTAAAACATTGCTAATTTTCAAGCGCACCCAAAAATACCGTATTATAAGTACCTTCATCTAGTGAACATGATGCGTCACGCGAATTTTTTTAATCACTCTAAAAGCAGCTAGTTATGTATGTATGCCTCTAGGTGATAATAATTTATTAACAGATACATTCTACGTGCTTTTTATTTTATGATTGCAAAAACAATATATTACGAATAGTCGAACGACTAAGAATTTCCACGAATTGATCAGTATATTCTTCTCACATACACTGGGATCCAGAAAATGGCGTATATATAGTCGATTCTTCACTTAGACTGGGGTATTCTCCATCTAGATAAAATTGAATTTTGCATAGATTGTTTACATCCATTTCCAAGGGTGATGCAGTTTATCCTCGTTTGTCCGGTCTTGTGATGGATAAAACCTATCTCAAATTTCTATATTAAAAGAAAGCTCATCTAAATTCTTCCAATTTTCCGTCAGATGAATCATCCGATAGGATTTGTTTTTTACTCCGGTTTCCGTCAGAATGTGACCATACGTTCCACGTCACCTGTCAACGTTAGAGAAAAAAAAGGTTTTCACCTCACAACTAACGAAATATTCTAATATCTTATTAATGTATGCACTAGAACCTGACCGTACATTTCATGTCAAACTATCAAGTTTAGAGGAACAGGGTTAATTATCCTTCCATCTGATGAAAGCTTTACCTTTATGGCACCTAGCAGGAGCAAAATTGGACATCGCTGCCATTGCCGAGGTGGGGAACATACATTATGCAGAAAATGATTCAGTTGCATCATTGTTCACGAACGAAATTTAAGTTCTTATTAATTTAGTTTATATGATGACTCGACTACCACTGCACCGATTTTCAAAATCTACCCTTTTTGTTCCTGCGATTAGTCAACAATATGTCAGAGTGTTTGCGTATATAGTTGTAGTCATCGTTCTTGGCGGGTCAAAGTAAGACTACCAGTATCACTTTATATATCTCCATCTCACTCATACTTACCCCTGTGTGTGAACATTTGTTCGGTAAGCTCAAAGTCATATGTTTTTTAGTTGTGTGTCTCCGCCTCGAAAACTTTGTCGTTACGTATGAGTGCCCTTCAAACATATTTGTCCTGTTATCAATCTTCAATATAAAATTGTACAATGCCCGGAAATACGATCAAAGAAGGCCGTCAGCTCGTGCCAAATTTGTTAGAGTATTTCCAGGAAGATAATGAAAACAGCGGTCTCCTGTTACCCACTTCATGCGTACTGGAGAGAGTAGCAGATCCGCTGAAGTTTAGTCTGCGCAGTGTTCCTCCGGTAGTACGGAGACACGATCTGTTTACTTATTTCATATGGCGTTGATGACGTAATCGCCAAGAACGGTGACTACAACTAGGTATATCACCAAGGAAACGCAATGAGCGGCTGCCCATATTTAGACGACACTGCTGTTTCAGCTGCTTTTGGAAGCAGCTGACGCCACGTTCAACCCAACTATTTTAGCAAGTTTGCTGGTTAGGCAATTCAGCGCATAGTACGGCGCATGCGCATGAGTGCATCGAGTTGTCAAGTTTGAAATTTTACAGGTAGGTTAGCTTGAGATCTTTTAATCGTCAATCTTATCATTGGGCGATTGTTTGAATTTGGAGAAAAACATGGAGAACCAGAATATACTTGATACCTACGATGTAGTATTAAAAAAAAGGTTTATAGCACGAATCATGTGAGCTTGACGTCCCGATGTCACATAACAAAACACTGCCAAAAGCTACAACCGTCTAACGCTACCGCTGACACTTTACCGCTTTCGCTCAAACTATCCTCGCAGCAGCTTTTTCTAGGATAGACACAAGTGATATGAATGGGACAGATAGACTGACTTACGGAAATGAGAGACATGGTTTCTTGTGATAAACAAGTCATACATCAGGTTCAAAGAAAGAATAGCTCAAAATCCATTTTTGTAATTAAAATAAACAAATAATATAAAATATAAAATAATGATATAAAAGCAAGATGTTGGTCATGTTCAGAGAACTACAGACTACTGCAGTGTAGCACTTTATTTCAACGAACGAACTGGTTACCTGAATGATATCAGCACCACAAAACGATCTGTTCTAATCTCAGCATTTCTCCATTACACTATATTATTCATGCTCGATGCTGTTCAGAGGATGGCTGCCCGACTGATCGATGACTCTTCTCTAACAGACAGTTTCGGAACCCTTTCGCACCGACGGGCCATCGGCGATCTAGCTCTCTTCTATTGCTATGTTAATGGACTTTGCTCCTCAGACCTCTTCTCAATGATGCCGCCGCGTCATGTGCCTGCCAGACAGATCCGCTTGACTTCGGCCTCTCATCCTAACCGTGCCGATCTTCGTACATTCGGAACTGACCGCTTCTTTGTCTATAGGGTATCGAGATTGTGAAACTATGTACAGGAGAAGGCTTTTCCCAGTTCTACTAACCTTAGGCAGTTCAAAAATCAGGTTAACAAAGTTTCTTTAAGCTCCTCATACCAGCTGCGGTGCCCTGGCAGTTAAGCTTCTGCCTGCGAGGCTGCTTCGGTGTAAAAAATATGACATCAATTTTAACTGTTTTTTTTTTTGTTACAGGTTGTAATACATATTTCTATCATGGTTCCATACTACTTCCTGAATGTCCTTTTATTTCGAGTAGTGCTTCCAATATCTATATCAACATGTGAGTATATTTCGTCCTTATAATATAACTGTCTATTGAAATATGATTTGATTTGATGGAATTATGGGTTACAGAAAATATTGATTGATTGAACTTATTGGTTTTCTTGTTGAAAATATAAATAAAAAAAATAAGTACTCGTTAAACCCGTTGTTGCAATAAGTCAAAAGAAAGAGACTTCTCTGAACTTTTTATTACGATTACGTGGTGCTTTGAGGGTATGCTGCTCTATATAATTTATAGATATGTTTTTTTCAATTACTTGCATATTACGTCGTATGTATGACTCTTGAGAAACTTGTCTTGTGGTTGTGTTTGATCTGTATTATTTATTGCCTCTGCGGCAAAATATGTCACATTATTTTTTTTTTCAAATTAAACTAATCCATCTAAAGCACGCATCATAGCGGGTAAATCAAAGTATATGGTTAGGTCGATGAGCTTCGCCGCTAGGCCGCCAGCGTTGCCATTTACAATCCCTATGAGGCATGCGTTATACCGCGTGTTTTAAAATCGACCCTTACCATTGGGTTCTCGGAAACGGTATAAGATAAGAAGTCGCTTAAGTGGGAGCAAAGTTGCGTATTTAGGTAACTAACAAAGTGCCCCTTAGAAAGTTCCGAAATTCAAAATACTTCCATAGAGAGACGAAAAAAACTGAATTTTCTCAAAATTGTTTATATTATTTCCTGACTTTATTTGCAGTGAGATTTCAAAATAAATTACACATCAACATTTCTCTTCTATAAGATGGCATAATTTGAATTTGAATTTCAATATGACGTTTCGTTTCGTCCTCCACTACCAACTTTATTTTTTCAAAGGGATTTTTGCACAGGCCAATAGAGTATTTGATTCTGATACCAAAAATATATAATATGTCATACATGGACATTGCCAAACCTTAGTTATATCAAAAGGATTTCATAGGTAGGCCTTGAAATTATCAGATGTCATCATTTGTTTCGTATACCGGATTTATAACAAAATCGTTGTTTAGTTACTGGTTTTATTTGAAATCGGATTTTAAAATAAATTGCATATTAGTAGGTCACTCTTTCTCCTGAACAAGAAGGCTTTCGATCTCCATCATCAACTTTGTTTTTTCTTATGGTTCCCATTTGCAAAATCGATCACAATTTTTGATTCTGCATTTATTTATGAATATGATACATTTATTTATGTCACTATAATATTCACATATTTAATTAACCTACCATTTATTCTTAGTAGTATTTAAATGTACAAAATTCCAATATTGCGACCATATTAAAAAACAAAGTTGGTGATGGAATTTAAAAGAACAAACCTCGAATTGAAAATTTGATTACGGCATCTTGTAGAGGAGAAAAAATGGCAGTAACAACATTCCATTTATTTTGAAATCCCGACTCAAATAAAGTCAGAAAAAATAGAAATGATTTTTCGATAAATCTGGTATACCAAAAAAATTATTAATAATTTCAAAGCCTACCTATAAAATTCTGTTTTTTAAATAACTAAGGTTTGGCAAAGTCAAAGTATCACACGTTATACATTTTTGGAATCAGAATTAAAAAGTGTATTCACCTGTACAAAAATCTAATATGGCGTCCATCAGAAAAAATAAAGTTGATACTGGAGGACAACAGACGAAACGTCATAGTGAAATTCTGATTATTCCATCTTGTAGAGGTGAAAAAGTGGCAATGTTAATGTGTAATTGATTTTGAAATCCCACTAAAAATAAAGTCAGGATAAAATTTAAACGATTTTGGGAAAATTCTCGTCTCTCCCCTGAAGTACTTTGGATTTCGAAACTTTGACGGTGTTTTGTTAGTTACCTAAATTAATACATCACATTCCTAATAGGGAAACAGTATTTTCAAGTCTTTCATCTTCATCTTTAAAAATACGACATTCTGAATCAACTCTACATTTTTAACTTGCCTTTGTAATGCTCAGAAAATGGCTTCAAATAGGTGACTGCACTTCTCATGCAACGCACTTATCAGTACGTGAAGGAATATGTTCAGCATAAATTGAACTCTTTGAGGAAAAAGTCAGTTAAACAGGTCCAAACGCTAGGCTGTTGCGCGATAGAAATACGTTTGAGTCCATACCAGAACACTCATCACGGTCAGCGCACGACGCGATGCTAGTAGCAGCCGCGCTACGCGATCCGTCTCCCGAGAATATTTTTTTCAGGGCTAATGTACAAAGAAATCTATCTAATAGGTTTGTAGATCTACCAATGTTGGGGGCGTATGAATGTACTAGCATTCAAAAATTGAGATAAACTCTCCCCACCCCCTTACAACTCCCATCCCCAATTTTTTTCCTTTAATTTTTTTCTCAAAACTTATGGGCATCCTCTGAAACGTGGAAAAACGAAGTTTGGGCTATTTTACTTTTTTCGATTCATGCCTTTTTCTCTGCTGCTAGTAGGCGTGGGGAGTAAAATGTAAAAAAGCATTACCCACAAAGCATAATGATAGAAACGCAAGCCAGATATACAGAGGTGCCTTGACACTGACTAGGTACTTGACTGTCCGAAATACCCTGATCTTGAAACAGAAGAAACGAAAATGGTATCTCCCGATTCGTTTGGAACTTGCCTTGTAATCCATATTTAAAACCAAGTCGCAGGCCGGATTGACTAGCCCAAAGGGCCAAACCTGGCCCTCGGACCGTACTTTGTCCATTACTGATCTAGGGCAAATGTTAGGTTTGGAAAATATATGATTTTAATTATCGTCGCCTATGTTTATCTTATATATTTGTGTCATCGCTTTTCTGTACAATCTTCACAACAGTATAAATCTGTTGTTTATTTTCGTTTAAAACTGTTTTGTCAAAATACATTATGACCTTGCGTTGGACCATCTTCCATTGTCAGTTATTGTACGACCAATATCACTTTCTATAAAATTGAAAATTGTTTATTGTGGATCGTTATTTAATATCTATAGTAAAATGGTTTTATAAAAGTATTTCATATGAAATAAACCAACTTAAAATATGTTTCGTATTTTATTATCACTGGAAAGTAAATAATTGGCAGTCTAGGTCGAATTTGGCTTCACCAGTTTCATAGTGTTAAACCGGCAGCCCAATACATTGGTGGCAGCTGAATATTTCGAATTTCCAACGACCAAAAAAAACCACAAAGAGGTAACGTTGACATTAAAATGTCAGATAAATAAGCAGTAAAGTGCAATTTTCATTGTTTTAATGGAATGCTGCTTCTAACCTCAGAGATAACAACTCTGTATATGTATATTTAAGAATTGATGCTAAAACATACTTATGGATTTTATTACAAAGGACTTAAACATTTGTTGATTAGGTAAGTATTGAATGACTTTAGATCTCTAGAATAAACAACTTAATAGATAATAAAGCACAGATTGGTATTATTAATTTATGAAGTTTATTGTGGTATTTAAATGTAGTGGTCATGTATTTAGTCATTTTCAATCCGATTTTTTCTATTAACTCTATATCGAAACGTTTTTACGATAAGCAGCAGATAAGACACAATTTCATAGAGCTGTTCTGAAATGTGTATATTTGGCTACTCACCTGAGTAAACTTCATGATAGACCTGATTTTTATATTTCTATACAACAGATACGACTATAAATTAAATTCTTCTAATTTATCATGTCGCCAACAATTTATTGTTAGTCCGACAACTGAATATAAACTTCATATTTCAAAATATCTTTTGTATCTATATTCTTGAACAAATGTAAACTCTGAATAATACTGAAAAATCTCTATCTCATTCCAGCTTACTTTTACCTTAAGAAAAATAGCCCGATCGACGTTTTTCTGTAACCGCTTAGTAGCAGAAATACTTATGATTTGTATTATGTCAAAAGATCATCTGTGTAGGTGGTAAATTATTCACCAATCACATGTATTTTTGGTACCGAGTGCTAACAGCTCCGTCTGCAGAGGGTGGACGTTGTATTCATTTCTTTCAGTTTGTCAGCTTGACCACAGGTTACTAGATATCTCAGAAAATTTTTAAAACGAGTGGAGGATTAGGAAATGGTATGATTGTTGATTTGCGCTTGGTGTTAAAATAGAAGAAATAATTGTGACATATAAACGTAATAGTCAAATCTGATGATGTTTTCGCTGTGTGCGCGATGACAACCATAATTATTTATTCGGGTCTCTGGACCTGTGAATTCTTAGCAACTAGAGCTCATAATTTTCGGTATGTTTTTCATTGAAATTAAATAAAATCAAATAGAAGCACTTAAGACGGTTGTGGTGCATACTAAACTAGGTAATTTGGGCGCTTGAACAAAAAATGGATGTGATAATACGTAGGGAATTTAAATCCAAAAAGCCCAAATAAAAATTTCAACTTCAAGCTATGAAAAGGAAAGAAATTATTAATCCGCCATGTTTAAATTGTACGTTTTGGTCTCAACAGATAGATAAAATATTGTCAATTAGTGTTTGCTGGTTGGTTTGAAGGTCCCTGTTATGACCGAAACGTATACATTAAAGAAGAATTTTAACTATATGTGGTTTTATTGGCAAGAAAAACATGGGGGATTATCGACATGATAAGTTTCAGATGTGACACTGAAGAAATTGGTGAGGGACGTTAAAGAGCTTAAGATGAACAATCAAAGCTTCTTAATAAGATCTCGGATCATAAGACAATTTTGCCTGTGACACAAACTCCCCACAAGACATCTTGAAATATGAATATCTATATGATGAAATTGTATTTTCGTGGTCCCGAGCTATTCCAAATCTCTGCCAGATCGCGCGCTACGATCGATTTGACGGTCCCCACCTCCCAGTTCGCACGTAGAGAATATATGTTATGCGGAAATAAACAAAACAAACTGACAAAGCCAGAGGTCGACTTCTCAGCCTAAGTATGGAATTTACGTTGACAAATGGAAAAATAGTTTTGTCATTTTTCAAATTTTCCATATGTACACAATCTGAACTTGAAAATGTTTGTCGCTCCTGAAATTTCATCAAAATCGGTGCAATCGTTTTCTGATATAGTACGCTGTTAGATAAGCGCAAACAGATCGGCAAACAGGTAGAGCGACAGACAGCCCACACAGGAATTGTAAAATGTGTAGTTATAATTCATCAGCATCAATTCCTTCATACTGGTAGAGTATATGAAAATTAATATCGTCTTTTGAAAAGGAAATATTTTCGACACACTGTATAGTAGAACGTTAAAGTAAAATTTGATCGGGTAAAAAGATAGTGGGCTTTAAAATACTTTGTGTTATAAATTACTGGAGCTGATTCAGAAATTTAATGAAGTAAACATTATCATCTGTTGTGAAATTATCTGCATCAACTATAGTCATTTACATAAATATAAACATATTTGTGCGGATACGATCATTTCTAAAAATAGCTTTATATCAAACCGATCAAATATATGTGTTAGAGGTTGGAACCAATTTGTGATGCATCGATTTTTTTGCTCTTATTCCTGATTCGAATCACATATGGTTCGATCCAGGGGAGCCACAGTCCTAACGCCATCAAAAATCAGTTTTTCAAGCTAGGATGCAATCTTCCCTTCATACGGTGGCGTGGAATTCTTTCTTGACTCCATATGTTTGTTGGATGTGAGTAACTCAATAAGATGCTATTTACACCTGATATAAACCTTTTTTTTTAATTTAAGTAGTCCTACTAATAATATATTTTCTGTTGGCTGTACGTCTTCCAAACGAATCGGTTGTATTGAAATCGTGCAAAAATAAAAGAAAAAATCGCCCATTCAAGTTTTGCTTCGTGGTTTGAAAGCACCCAGTAGTGGCAACACCCGCATCAATAAACTGTGGAAGAGTGCAGAGTCAACCTGCTTAACGCCATTTTCTTCATTCGTATGCAGTGTTGCGTTAACAGTTAAATGGATTTGCATTTATGGCACACTACTAGCATCAAACAATTACTTTTTTGTGTCGATGTCGCGTTTGATGCTTAACTACAGGGTGGGCAATATATAACTGACTGAGTTAAATTGCGCGCCATTTTTCATACACGCATTTCAGTAGGTGGCGCCGTAGTAGTTTACAGCACGTGTCCAAATCATCATGGAGCGCTACACGTATTGTTAAAACGTTTTACTTAAATAATGAGTCGATTGTTGCAACGATTCGGAAGCTACCAAAGATTTCCGTCAAAAGAATGTGCCCAGTGTCAACACCATTCGTCAGATGGTGCGGAAATTTGAACAAACAGGTGAAGTCAAAGGCTTGTTACCTAGGTCGGGCCATGTTCGAACTGTTCGCACTCCGGAAAATATCGAGAGAGTTCGTGAAAGTGTAGTGGAGCGCCCTGAGACGTCTACCAGACACGTTCAGAAGAAGTGGGTATTCGTCGTACGTCATTATGCACTATTTTAAAAAAAGACTTGCATTTGCGGCCGTACAAAATTCAGTCACCCCAAGAGCTACAGCATAGTCATCCATGGTTTGGTATGGACGTGTCATTGGACCTTACTTCTTTGAAGACGCTGCGGGTAATTCTCTTCCTGTCACTGGTTTCTCCTGAATTTTAAAAATTTAACCCGCAAAACTTGTGGATCCAGTAGGACGGAGCAACTTGTCACACAGCTAGGGAAACAATTAATATTTTGCGAACAATATTTCCAGGACGTTCATTTTCTCGATTTAGTGATGTCAACTGACCACCAAGGTCACGGCTCCTGACTTTTTTTAAGTGGATTTTTGAAAAATAGGGTTTATGCCAACAAACCAAATACTGTAGAGCAGCTGAAGAACAATATTACGGAAGCAGTTGAAAATAGAGGCGGACATTTGTCTGATATTTTTCATACATAATTTCTAAGTTTCAATAAAATATTAAGATGGAAAAAGTGAACGTATATTTCATTTCACAAATATTCAAGATACAAACCAGTCAGTTACATATCAGTTACACTGTATAACCTCAAATATCTTAATGTGAAATCTGAAACTTATCCTGTGGTTTTCATGCTGATACATACATATGTGTTGAAATTACTTGTTACATTCGTTGTAATTGACCTGTATTTTGAAAAAGGCCACCGTGGTAGCCGAAACGTCAGTAAAATGTAATTTCAACATATGTGTTTTCGTTTGGCCAGAAATATGTTGTCGTTAGTAGGAGTAACGACACTGATGGCATTTTACGTCAATATAATTTCCATAAATAACATTTTTGGATGGTCCGTACCGAAGTTATTTTTGAAAAAGAGCAACTTAACCATAGCCAGTATGAGGCTTCAATTTCACTGGAGAACTTGAGGGAAATGGATGATATTATATTCGTCCTAAACTGTACTGTACTAAAAAAATTAAACTAACCCTCGTTACGAGTCACGTAAAGACTGCACCCTAGCGGATCGTAGACCTGGAAAAGAGAAAATTAGATTTTCCCTGCTGGTATTTTGAATCACTGCGGGTAATGTCGCATTAATATTCATTTCAAATACCAGAAATTCTTCAACAGTAACGAATTTTGATAACTTAGACGGGTATAACTGGAATAAGTATATGCTGGTATACAGGGTGTTTCAGTTTATTGTTGCATAACTTTAAGATTCGATAGATCTTTTAAAATGAATGCATAAAGTCTATATAAACATGGGTCGAAAAATGCGTGGCTTCCGAAATACAGGGTGTTTAAATTTGCTTTCTAAAATAGTTTTTTTTTAAATATTTCGAACAATATTTGATGTATAACAGTGAAAATTGGTATACAAGGGTTTTTTGGTACGACAAAACGAACCATGGGCATAGTTTTACTGTAGCCGCTAGAGGACGCTCTCTACTGTACCTGTAGTGTATTAAAATGACCGAAAATTTTTATTTAGTGCAATTTTTTGATTTTTGAATAAAACTACTGATTCTTTGCACTTTTCAACATAAAAAAGCTCTCCTGTGAGTTTTCGTTATAGTTCGCCGCTTTTGAGATATTTCGATTTTTAAGGTTCGATGCATTTTTAATTATTTATGATAAAATAACGTTAAAAAGTCAGTATTTCGATAATTTTTAGAAATAGGCTGTGCCTGCAAATAATTTTGAAATTGAAAGCAGAATAAGGTTAAACGTCAATTAGTTGACAGTTAGTTTTGTTGTCTGTTGAAACCTGAAACGTTTTTTTGCAATTGTGAATGCACAAAATTTAGTTTCTTTTACCTGTTTTTTTTTTTGTAAGTTTTATAAAAATGTCATGTTTATTCTCCAATCAAGAGTTAGCGGATATTCATTTTGTGTATGGCTTTGTAAATGGAAACGCAGCAGAATCAGCCAGAGAATACGCACGAAGATTTCCAAACAGACGACATCCAACTCGCTCAGTATTTGTAAGAGTCCATCGCCAAATAATTGAAAATGGTTTTGGTAATCTCCAAAGGGATCAAAACATAAATGTTCGTCAGTGCAGATTTACCCGTATGATTCTGCGTGAGTTTGATAGAGATCCGACCACAAGTGTTAGTAGAGTTTCTGGTGCCTTGGGAATTTCAGCAAGCCATGTTCACCGGGTTCTTAGAAATGACCATAGACGTCCTTACCATTTGCAACCTGTGCAAGGACTACAGCCAGGGGACGGAGAATGAATAATCACATTTTGTCAGTGGATTCTTAATAGAACTGATAATAATAGGGAGTTTTTAAGTAACGTTTTATGGACCGATGAGTCATGCTTCACTAGACGTGGAGTGGTAAATTTTCATAATCAACATATTTGGTCGCATGAAAATCCGCATGCAGTTCGGGAAAGAAATTTTCAGCATGAATTTAGTGTGAACGTGTGGATTGGTATCTACCGTAATCGACTATTTGGACCCTACCTTTTGCCTGCAAGGTTAAATGCTGCGACCTTCTTGGAATTTTTAAAGGCTGAACATGCAAATATGTGGGATGATGTTATGTTAGATTTAAGAAGATTGGCCTGGTTCCAGCTTGATGGTTGTCCAGCTCATTATTCGAGAATAGTTAGAAACTGGCTGGACGAAAATGATCCAGAAAGATGGATCGGCCGTGGAGGACCAGTCGCCTGGCCTCCACGATCCCCTGACCTAAATCCATTAGATTTCTTTGTGTGGGGGTTTCTAAAAGAAAAAGGGTACCAGACTCCCGTAACCACAAGAGATATGCTAATAGACAGAATCAGGAATGCATGTGATGAAATAAGGCCTTATTTGAATAATGCTATACCACGTTCGATCATTCGTAGATGTGAATTGTGTATTGAACAATTGGGTTTACATTTCGAGCAACTACTTTAGATTTTGTATGTTTGTCCTAACTATCCAATAGCATTTTAGATGTAAATAATTAATTTAATTTGTTAAAAATAATATTCGAAAATTAAACAAATTAATATTGTTTTTTTTTGTGTTTATTTGGAGTTAAGAATTATTGCTGTGTTTAAAAACACAATCTAAGCGATCATCTCAATTACTTGTAATGCCCAAATCGAAAATGTAAAAAAAAATATTATTTTCCCATAAATAATTGAAAATGCATCGAACCTTAAAAATCGAAATATCTCAAAAACGGCTAACTATAACGAAAACTCACAGGGGAGCTTTTTTATGTTGAAAAGTGCGAATAATCAGTTTTTTTATTCAAATAGCAAAAAATTGTACTAAGAAAAAATTTTCGGTCATTTTAATACACTACAGGTACAGTAGAGAGCGCCCTGCAGCGGCTACAGTAAAACTATGGCCATGGTTAGTTTTGTCGTACCAAAAAACCCTTGTATACCAGTTTTCACTGTTATACATTAAATATTGTTCGAAATATTTAAAAAAAGCTATTTTAGAAAGTAAATTTAAACACCCTGTATTTCGGAAGCCACGCATTTTTCGACCCATGTTTATATAGACTTTATGCATTAATTTTCAAAGTTCTATCGAATCTTAAAGTTATGCAACAATAAACTGAAACACCCTGTATATTCTTCACAATCATTACATTCCTTTTATTATAGATTTGATGAGCTACATGATATTTCTCGAGTTTGTGGTGGTAAACACTATACACAAATACAAGTAAGCACAAATCTCTAGTTTAATAATGAATAATGTGCATAACAAATCCCACCCTTGCCTTAGAACAGAAGTTGGTATACAGTGTATTTAAAAATTTAACCCCTCTTATTTTTTTACCAGGTCGTGCTAGCACGCTGAAATTTCGTATGGTTCAGTTGATGCATTGATAAAATATTACAGTGTAAAAGTGACCATAGAAAATTTCAAGAATCTTGGAACATTTTTTCAATAGGACTGACACCTCATTTTGAACTCTTTATCAGTACTGTACTTGAATGACGAATTTGCTGGATTTCAATCATATTTCTACATCCAATCTTTCATAACTCAACAATTAATTATAAAAACGCAAGTCCACCATTTTGAGGGTTAGTAATTTTATATTCTATTGTTATAAAGTTCTCAACAATTAATCATAAAAGCGCTGTAATATTTTATATCAATCTTCCTGTTTTGGAAGAGTGTTCGTATATGCAATAAGATGTTTATATTTGGCATTTCGTTAAAAAAATGACAGATCCTTCCAAGAGAATGTCTTTGACAGTCTGCCAGTCCACCATTCTGAAGGTTAGTTTATGTTCTATTGTTATAAAGTACTTATGTATATTACATGATCCCCATTCAAGGGCGGATTCAGGATTTCGTCTAGTGGGGGTGTGGCGCAAACGATATTTGGGGCTGGTCATTTTTTAACCTCAGTGGAACTTCTAGAATTTACCCTATTATTGCTCCTTAAATTTATTGTGTTCTATCTGGTCAAGGCCAGCTTGAAAAAAAAAACATGGAAATTGCTCAGAAATCCTCAGAAAGCCAATATTTTATTATATGAGAACAAAATAAGTACGTGACATTTATAATTATCTAGTGTAATAATATTAAAGATTCAAACATAAAAAACTTCATTGCTCTGTTAACCGACAAAAAATAAATAAAACATTCTGAGGGACCCCGAGACATCCCAGTCCATTCCACACGAAAACAATGTCTTTGATTGCGAAAACGAACATGGGACCAAAAATTCACGTTATCGTATGGACGCTAGACAAGACAAAGAAGGATGTCTGTAGACCAGCTATAGATCGTGTCTTGAGACCGTCTCCAGACTGCCTATAGACAAATTGCGCAACGGGGTCTACTAGTATGTAATAAGCTTAAGGATTAAGACTCTGATTTGCCCATTAAAGAAATAAAGTAAGTGGCGAAAATACTAACACAATGAAGCACTTCTATTATATCAGCACTATGAGGCATGTATTCCTCCATTACGACGTGGATAATTTCGGTTATCGAAGAACAGACAACCGACGCATCCGCGTCAGTGAAACAGACATTTCTCCAAGGAAAGGTAGAGAAGAAGCCTCTGAGACTCTCCCAGAGGGCATGTCCGTAATGCCAAATTTTGTGGCCTGTGCGAGTTTCTGCTGAAACAGCTGGTTCTGACCAAATCCTAACCTCCACAACACAGTGGTCTGAGTTACCCAGGGGAGACAGGACAGCAGAGCTGTAAGGGACAGTAGGTCATCCCAGTTATGGTCCGACGGAGAGCGATAAAGGCAGCAAATAAACTTGGATGATGTTTTGGAGTTGAGGCGAAGCCACAAAATGTCCTTCCGGTCTGATTCCAGAGAAGCATCTCTGCAGCAGGAAATACTGCTGCGGACAAAGGCCACAACTCCCCCGTTCTTTCTCAGATTGGAGTGCACCTCGTAATTTGGTAAGCTAAGATGGTTAATCGGTGCGGACTCTGAGATTGTTGTCCCCGCCAAGAAAAGCATGGCGGGACGATTAGATTGCAAGTAGTGATGAACAGCATCAATGTTGCTGTTAATCCCGCAGATGTTCGTAAAACAAATTTTATCTTCGATGTTGTTCCCTCGTGTCCACCCTCCACCCGGACATTCTGAGAGTGGAGTGAGCTTACATCCGGAATTCTTA
Organism: Acanthoscelides obtectus; assembly: GCA_963669975.1. NCBI lineage: Eukaryota > Metazoa > Arthropoda > Insecta > Coleoptera > Chrysomelidae > Acanthoscelides > Acanthoscelides obtectus. The sequence goes on along the minus strand of CAVLJG010000006.1, from coordinate 56,821,059 downwards.
GTACTTGAGGGATCCATCATCATTAATTTCTTTGGTTTGGAAGATAACCGACTGCATAGCTTAGGTGTGGAAACATGCGGACATTTATAAGACACCCTGGGAAAAGCTAGCACGTGGTACTGCCTCGGTCGACTGGTCCTTGTCTACCACCTTCTTTTTGCGTGTTAATGATATTAAATAAACCTAAAGTGGACCGTTGGCGGACTTGTACCGCCACCCGGCAATCGGTACTGAGGTATTCTTTAACGCGAGTACAATCACTTGTACGGGATTAAGTTGTATGCTGGATACAACAACTTCGAACAAGCATCCCCCTCAGTAGGGGTTGGAGTTTTTGAAATTCAGTATAGATGGTACAGTTATTTTTCAGACTTTCGTTGTCGAACTTAGATTTACGGCATAGTTGATTTCTCAGTTTTCGAACCGGTGTTGATCGCATGTAGAAATGTTGGAAATCCTTGGAAAAAACTATATCTGTTAGAACGTAATTATTTTGGTAATTTATGTTTGTACTAAACAAGTACAGGAATACAGGGCTGTACATATTCACGTATAGTGCAGCAGCTCTGTGATTTGAACGAATTCAATATAGAAACATAAATAGACACATACTGCGAGAAGAGATGAGGGACGTGTGGTATTGATTTTGAGCATCGATCGACGCAGTTTCTAGACAGGCCACAGGCGCACTGCTAAACAAATATCATAAATGTCTATTTCCAATTTAGGCATTCATTTAACATAGTGCTTCGCTGCAACACCAACCCCGAACAAAATCAGTCAAGCCTTACACACTTTTCAAATTACTATTGAGCAACAAACAGAACATAAATCACTTTTTAAGTGCAATCAGTATAGCTAATATATTTGTCACAAGTCACAATACTCGTATATACGTATAAATCGTAAGAGTTGTGCTGTAAACAAGTGATGTCAAGGAGGAAGCAACAGCATTTGGAATACCAAGGGATATAAAAAAATCATAATGCTCAGTTCCTATAGCTATAACTTATAGTTAGTATGCCTCTGTGAGCATGATGTGACAGAAGGTAACACAATGGTGTTAGATTGCAAAAGCAAATGTCAGACGTCTAGGGGGAGGCGCGCGCCCCCCTCTAAATCCGCCAGTGCCCCCATCCCATTTGCAAAAATATTTCTTGATCCTTCTAGACTGTGGTCAAGCAGATCGAGTATACTTCCACCATTAACATAACATTTGTAATCGACTTAAAGCTAAGACCAAATTACTCGCCAAGCTCTTTCCAACTCCAGAAGAGGAATTCCCACAACACACAAACGCTTTGCTGTCCCTGCCTCGATGTGGTTCAGATGAGTGCATGCCGTATGAACCGTTTTGCGAAGTTTGAATGAAATCAACATCTTTGTTCCAGATATAATATTTACATTGGCGCTCATGAAGATCTTGTTTCCCCGTTTTTTCAATTTTCACGACTAAATGTATAGGAATGTTTAAAAACCTGATCTGATGAAACTTAATCTGAAACCTAAGGACAGATATATTTATTTTTTTTGTTTAAGTTTTCTTATAAGAACTTACGAGCAGCGCCATCAATTCTTGGGCGAATACTACACGTTCAGTATTTACTGTGATCCATACTATCACGTACTGATGGATCCTCCAGTGTCAGTAGATTTCTACATAGCCTTATACATCAATAAAAACACACGTCTATGCTACATATTTAATAAATATCACATTTCATAAAGTAACATGTACTTAAATTAAGAGTGTCGTCACTGCAGACATGCCTATTGCCTACACCTTTTTATGTAAAATTAATTCACACTTGTCATCTACCTACAGAATTCTGTTTTTATATTTTCACTTTAGTAGTTAGTAGAAATGTAACATATCTATTTTTAAACGCCGACTGCCTGATAGTATATCAGCTTTTTCAACATTCCAGTATTATAAAACATGTTATGAAATCACAATGCTTCATATCAAGACGATTTTAGATTCTAGACGAATATGAATATCTTATTTTTAGAAATACTACCGTCAGAGTTCAACGTAGTTTTAATCGGTCGTTTATAAATACAATAAAAATTATGCCGCGAAAACTCATCAAAACAGTCATCTATATTTATGGGTACTTATAAACGTTAATTACCATCGTGTTGATGATTCTGATTCTATTGGCTATCTTTACATGTGAATGTTACATGCATTAAGTTGGTAGGCTCGTAATGGAATCGTGTACATTTTGTGGTTTTGATATTTGGGCAATCCGATAAAATATGCATCAAAATCGAAAACAACTAAATATATGTAGATCAGAGTCTTAATCGATTGATAAAAATTCAAATACATGTTTTTGACGGTTTGTGATGTACAAGGTAACGTAAACGCAGCTCGGGTAATGCTCGTTTTTAAGTTTCAGGCTGTTAAACTTTTTTTGTGAGAATCGTAATAACACTTAGCACATTTTGTTGAAATTTAGTGGGTACAGGAGACTCGTTACAGATTGAGATCTAATATGAAAAATGGTTCAATAAAACGAAAACCCTCAGAAGAAAAAATTCGCTTGATATCGCGTCAAGATCACGCCGTCCTATTAACGTTACGTCACCGATGGAAACACTAGACTGCATCGTAATTCTACGTCCTCAGACAGTGATACCCTCCCGTGTGGTGCCTTTCTGAAATCCGTATTCAATGAGCAATCTTTTTATTCAATATAATGCAGTTATAGCCCAGTACATTTTTGTTTCACCACCGATGGTCAAAGTTGAGGACAAAATATCAGAAGGTTATAAATCCCAAAATAGTCCTTATTAGATCATGCTTCCTTAATATCTTTCAACTACATTGCATTTATATATGATAAAGCAACTTATCTAGAAGTATTTTATAGAAAAATTGAACAAAGTATTATTATTATTATTATTTGTACATGCAGCAAAAGACCACAGATGAAAAGGTTCGTTTTTTTAAAATTTAAGAAAAAATTCAATATCTCAAAAACGGTGCAAGCATACCAGAGCACGGCTCGCACTGTGAACAAATTTTTTTTTTACGTGGATATCGTCAACGTATATACACCGTTCTGCACCATTTCTTAGATTTTTTGTGGTTAAAACTTAAGTGAATATTTTCAAATTTTTACCTGTGCATCGTCTACATTTAAAGAACAAGCAGAATTGCATCGCCGTTTTTTTTTAGAAAATAAACGGCTGCTGCGTCAAAAAATTCACGAACACAAAAACGACCAACATCCATAATCATTGTAATATTTTGGTAGAAATTCGCTCAACAATAAATAGTCAGGACCGCATCTAAGAAAATGGTGATACGTTTTAAATGTTGCAAAACTAAGGAGGCGCCATTCGATATTTGCATATCGTGCGGAGCAATTTACCATCACAGCTGTGCAAACAGAAGACCATTGTTAAACTGTCTGGAAATAAAGTATACTGTTCCACTGCATGTGAATCCAAAAATACTGAAGATCACAACTATGACGTATTTCATGACGAAATAAGCAAACTAAATCAGGAACTACAAGTAAAAGACAAACACATTGCACGGATAATGAAAAAAGCTAGAGACTTTGAAGGAGACGTACTTGAAACTGAGGAGAATTTCATTGAAGAACACAACTTATACAAAGACCAGCTTAAAAATCAAAAAGAGAAAGTCTGTAATCTACAGAAAGAACTAAAGAAAAATAAAAACATCCATCATCAAATAGAGGCTTATAAGCAAGCAATCGGAGAAATGCAAAAAGAGATGAAGGAACTTAAAAATATCCATGTTGAGATGCTAAAAACTAATAAGACATTGGAGGAAGCAAATGATGCATATGTAAAGAAAATAGAAAGTTTGCAAAATAAAACAGAGACAAGTGACCGCTGTCAGCTGACACGAAATATGTATAAGAGGAATTACTAATCAATCACCATCAACGATTTTGAATGAATTGAATGATTTACGAAACACAAATGAAAAAAGTCTGACTATACGAAGAATTGAAAAAAACTAAAAGTCTGACGCTATACGAAGAATTGAAAAAAAGCTACTAAAAATAGGAATATATTCAAAAAGCTACTGATTGTAGGTGACCAACTTGCAAGAAATTGTGCTAGAAGCATGAATAATGTAACGCAGTTGAAGATATTGTGAAACCTAATTTAGAGATTGCAGATTTACAAGTAATCTTTTCCTCCACACAGTACAACATGGACAAGATGACTATGTTGTATTCAACACATGGAACGTGAGCAACCACAAAACTTTAAATATTTTTCTCAAAAACGTGTTAGCTATAGATTTACCAATCTAGTGATTATATTGAAGCCTGCTGAACCAGCAGATGGAGCCTTAGTAACCATATTAGAAAACAAAGTGTTGCATTACAAGCAAAATAACCCTAACTCCTCAATCAAGTGTCTGAAAGCCAAAAACGGTTCTCGTGGGCCAGCAGCCATAATAATGAACTATCTGCAAGCAAATAGTTCAACAATTAAGAAAAATGTATTGTTGACACTTATAATCATCTCGACTACTGAAGAGGGAACCCGTCAAAGGCTTCCGATCAACAAGACATCGTGCGATTTTTTTATCTCCAATGGAGGGTGCTACACCGATCATCTAGTTTTGTAGTCTCCGAGACATCAAAACCTGGACTCCACCCATCATTCTACTTGGGTAACAAAGAAAACATTGGCGGAGGGGAAGCGAGAGAAGAGAAAATACATCTGCATGCTTATTATCAAAATGTTCGCGGCCTTCGAACAAAAATCAATAAATTATACTCAAATATTCTAGCAGAAGATTATGATATAATTGCTATGACAGAAACCTGGCTCACAGATAGCTTTTATGATGCAGAACTCGTTGACGATAGGTATACTATTGTAAGGAGTGACAGAAACGATGGCCGAAGAGGAGGAGGAGGAGTTTTAATTGGCAGAAAGAAGTATTTGCGCATGAAATTGGTCACAATAGGAGTTCCAAAAGACTGTAGTCTTGAGTGTTTGCTAGTCAGAATTAATTTTAAAAAGAAAATGTTCTATGTGTAGTTTATGTTCCACCAAACGAAAAGTCTGATACATATGTACAATTCTTCAATTCATTTGAAAACATTTTAGATAAGAATGTGGATGTGATAATTTTAGGAGATTTTAACCTACCATTTTACGTAACACAAGGCTGTGAAAATAGCAAGTTGTTGAATAATTTTACGAGTTTATACAATTTGAATCAGATTAATAGTGTGTTTAATGTAAAATAAAGGCAACTTGATCTTGTACTGTCAAATATGTCTATAGTTGAAATAGAAAAATGTGAAGACCCACTTCTAGATTAAGATCCGTACCATCCTGCCCTGAATATGTTTATACCTGTATTATTTAAAAATATAACTAGTAATGTTTACAGTCAGCCTGGATATATCTATGATTACTCAAAAGGAGATTTTTATAAGTTATACAATCTGTTAGAAGATGTTGACTGGTCAGATCTTCAGAAAGCTGAAGATGTGAATACATGTACTGACTTATTCTATGAAAAGCTTTATGGATGTTTAGACCAAGCGATACCCAAAAAAGCAGTGATTAGAGTAACGTATAATGGTGGCAATTATCCAATTTACTTACTGACACTGAAGAAAAAGATTAAATTAAAAAATCGTCTGCACAGACAAATTAAGAACGGTAAAGCTAGCTTAGTGGTTAAAAAAAAATACAGTAGCTTAAGAACCACAATCAAACACCAAACTGCAAAAGAATGTCAGGCCTATTATGAGACAATTGAACATAATGTCAACAATGACCGCAGCAGCTTTTGGGACTTCGTAAGGTCTAAGCGTGCAAAGCCTCGTATTCCTTCAGAGGTTATGTATGAGGGTTATGCCATTAGTGGTTTCCAGGAGATATCCGATACATTTGCATTGAATTTTGGATCAGTATTTCAACAGTCTGAGAAACCAAATTTTGATATATGTAATAGTGGCTACACATTCTCCCAGGTCTCCGAGGCGCAAGTGAAAGCAAGTATCAGAAGGTTAAAACCAAAAAAAGCAACTGGTAATGATAACATCCCTTCATATATTTGCAAAGGGTGTTCAGATATATTGAGTGCCCCATTAATGACAATTTTCAATCTGTTCTTAAGGACAGACACGTTCCCAGAGAAATTTAAAAATGCACCTGTAACTCCAATATTCATGTCAGGAGATGCCAGATTAGTTAACAATTACAGACCTATCACTGTTCTTAATGCTCCTGCAAAGATTTTTGAAAACATATTGTATCAAGATATCCTGAACTCGTGTATAAGCAACTTTGCTCTTCAACAACATGGTTTCTTGCCAGGTGTCTCAACTGTTTCAATTTGAGCATCTTTACAGAGGCAGCAGCTGAGGCTTTAAATTATAAACAACAGTTGGATGTTGTGTTTACAGATTGTGCCAAAGCTTTCGATAGGGTTGACCATGGCCTGTTGGTGGCTAAACTAGGTAGATCTGGTTTTTCTTCAACTGCATGTAAATTTATGGCGTCTTATCTTACCATGAGACCACAGCAGGTAAAGGTTGGCAGATCAGTATCAAACCAATACATAGCTTCATCTGGGGTGCCGCAAGGTAGTAACCTTGGTCCTTTGCTATTCTGTATTTTCATTAACGACTTAACCAAACTGCATAAACAATTCAGAATGCCTCCTCTATGCTGATGACTTTAAAATATTTAAGCCCAGAACATCATCTAAGGATTGTCATGAACTACATAAGGATTTGGATTTGGTATCCAATTGGTTTCACGAAAATAAGATGTCATTAAATATCGACAAATGCCATGTCTTAACTTTTACACGTAAAAAACAATACATAAATTTTACATACTCGATTGAAAATGTACAACTAGGCAGAGAAAGCACATGCAAGGATCTTGGCGTCAACTTCCAAAGAAACTTAACATTTGTCCAGCATTATGAAAACATTGTGAATAAATCTTATAAACTCCTTGGATTCATAATTAGGCATACAAGACATTTCAAGGATATAAATACAATAATAACTTTGTACAACACTCTAGTGAGACCTGATTTAGAATATGATTTATATAAATATGTATTTTTTGTAGTTCCTAAAGTTAAAGTAAGAATAAGTAAAAACAAATTGTTCCAGTGTCAAAAGTTAAGTAGCTCTCCTATAAATAGGATGATGTACGAATGTAACATTCTTATGCAACGGTGTGATTTATACCTTTTTTGTACATCAGTAGGACAAATCAAGGCTGTGTTTCTAAACAGCACATTGCCTTGATGTCATTAGTATTATATACTATTTTATATATTATATACATTTAATCTCTGTTTTGCATTTTAAAATGTTGTTTTGTCTTTGTAATTAATTTTTTAGTAGGGCTCTTACATTTAAATACATTTGTATGTGTTTGTAGGAGGATAAATAAATAAATAAATCGTGCGGTTTTAGGTCCAACTAAACTTACAATTTTTCCACAAATACAAATTCGTAAATTAATTTTTGAATCAATTTAAAATTCCTGAATACTAGTTAAGGTATTGACGCACTTTCTCTTCTTTATTCTTACGCCTTTCCTTTCTTCTTTCCTCCTTTCTCGCTGACTTTTGTCTCGTATCTGGCCAACCACATCCGACAGACCTGCTGATCTACAATACTTTAACCAAGAGCAAAGGTCATACGGACTTCTCTCACGGACAATGAGCAATAGAAGAAGCCACCACACACTAACCTTACCAAACAGGCCCGCCATTCTTTTGCTGCCCATTCTAATTCCTTTTAACTCCGTACACCGAGAACTGGCCGACACGATGAATCTTTTGTTCATAGTTCAACATTGTGGATCAATCTGCCTGAAGATGTTTCCCCACTGTCGCTAATCTTAAGCAATCAGTCAGATATCTCTGACATCTTTCTAGCAGTCACGGTACCTCGGTACTTAAGTTTTTGCCTTTGCGGCCGCTTCAGTATAAAAATTATAATCTATTTCGCAGTTGTGGAATCTCGGTATCTAGGCTCTGCTTGAGTGTAAGAAACACGTAGAATTGCATCAATTTGGCATAATCGCGATGTCTCTAAAAAGTGACTGTACTAAATCCGTAAATTATTTTTAACGACCACATACTCGTTGAGGCAGAGGCTTGGTTAAATGTTATCACCCTAAAAATATGACCCAATTTCCGCGAAATGGGCAGATGGCATTTCCACACAGCCATTATATAGGAGAAATCACCCCCATACTGTTTTAGTACAAGGTTGAAGATGACAGTCGGGATCACTTACAATGGTATACAGTATAAAACAGAAGCGTTGTAATAGAGATGCTAAACATCGCTTATGGAAAATATGTTTATATAATAATAAAAAATCATTTGAGAGGGGTCACTGCGATGTTTTTATTTTATCTAACAATAATAACCGCCAAACAAACTATGAAGAATACTACATAAGTCAGGGTAAATAACAAAAAATGGCGTCAAGTGGGTTGACTCTGAACTTCCTTCACAACACCGTCATCAGTTCATAAAGGATTAAGTTCGGCGCAGTTTAAATACTATGAGAAAATATTGAACTACGGACTAGTAGTTACCGACCATGTGGCAACGTTTTCCCTTTCCACATCAGCGCGGCATCCCCTTCAACTCCTAACTCCCAAATTTCAACCCCTACAAAAATTTTTCTGAAAATGATCCGGACGCTCTAAATCGTCAAAAGGCGAAGTTTGAACGATTTTTTTTTCGTTTTTTCTCCAGGGCCACGAGAATGATTTCCAAAAACTACAAAGCTTTTCCATCCTTGGCATAGTAGTAACTTTGTGTCACTCATTTCCATCTGTCAGTCTGTGCGCTAATCTTATAACCGCTTATAACTGTAGAAGTATATCCCGAACTTCGAAGAAATTTTTACACAAGGTTACTAATATGCCAAGGACGCAAAAGCTTTTAGTTATTGAACATTCCTCCAGTGGCGACAAATGCCAAAAATGAAAAAGAATAAAAAACCCTCAAACTCCGTTCTTTGACATTTTAGACGATCCTGATCATTTTCGGAAATTTTTTTACTAGGAGTTAGGGGTTGCATTTATACGCCTCCAACCCCAGTAATTCTATGCACATAATCATATTTCACTCATCATAGATGTCCCTGTACATTTACCCTTAGAAATGTGTCTTACAGTCGGGTGTCCAAACGTGCTTCCACACTGTGGGTGCGTGCACTGTGCATGGTGAAGGCCAATATCGTCATTCGCGCGGGATTGCTCATCGCAACGATAATGTGCACCTGCAGCAATTCCTCTCAGGGGAGGAGAAAGGTCATTTAATGTTTTGTTATACATGTTTGTGGCTAACTTTTTTCTCAGAAGGGCTAACGTGTGCCAAACAAAATCCTTTACGAACTAACAAGCGTAGCGTGGGAAGTATAGAGACAACTTAACGCCATTTTGTGGTATTTCTGAAACTTTCGTATGATCCTTTTTTCAAGATAGATGCGTTGTTGTTAAGTTCCTGGAGTGCTCGAGTTATTTTCCAGACTTTGCAGTTGACCTACCCATTTGTCCCTCATAGATATGGATTCGTATGTAGAATGTAAAATAAAATACCATCTAGCTTTTAAAGCATAATAAAAAAGAGCACGGATCAATGGGGGCTGGGCAGGGCCCATTCATAGGGCGTTCGGGAGGCGAAGTGGGAAGTTACGGGGTACACTCCAGGCAATGAAAATAGGGACATTCTAACTATGGCGATCGAATCCTTTATCAATCACCTAGGCCGTCGGCATCGTGTCTTCCTCGTTTTAGGGTGTGGGCACACTTTTACGTCTATTATATTGCGCGCGTTGGATAGGCATACATTCAGTGTAAATATTTGAGAGTGGATACGAAAGGGGAGACCGAAAACGCGTTTGAGAACATTTAGTGCGCGTTACAAACTAAAACGTACCTTAAAGAAATTAAATTAGCAAGTAATCTTCGTTAAAAAACGAAAATCAGCTAGCTCTAAATAAAGAAATTAGAAGATTTTACATTTATATTTTCATCTTCTAATAAAAGAAAAATCGGTTAGGAAATTAAAAAATTTAATTGGTACTTCAAGTTGTACATCTACATGGCTGGTTACACATTTCAGTATTAATATGTAGGGTAGCTTAAAGTATTTTGACTAAATGTTGTTAAACATATTGAAATCACTTTACTATCGGCAATATGAAATATTGTCAGGATCAGAATGATGGTCTGGATCTAGTCTACTATCCTAAGTAAGAACATTTAGTTTATAGTCTGGTATTTTCCTTTCTACCGGGATTCTCTATGCAAGTTCAGAATCCTAAGCAAAATTGATTTTTCATATTATATATAGTCGATAGGGTTGTAGAAATCCGAGTAACTCCCCACAAGTGGAGTTACAATAAACCAACCATGAATACAACTCTGATCATGAGATAAGTACTCATAGGCCATGTTTCTCATTTCCTATTACTTTAGATTAGACAGAGGTCTTCTCATCGTTATTTCGTGTTTCTAACGTCACCTTAGGTAGACTAAGAAATAAGAGAAATTAACAAAAATATTCCATAAAACAAAACAAAAAATAATTTGGATGGGTTAGAGAATTCTGGGAATGTTAATAACGTTGAAGTTGTTTAACATCCTTATCATTTTAAAACAGCTTAACAGCTTTAAAAATTACCAATGCTGGTACTTTTCGACATCGACCATAGTTGACTAATAGTTAGTGGTAAAGATATTTTCCATTAGAATGTATATAGCGCATCCAAGATAAAGATGGAAAAACAATAAGCTCTCGGAAATAGATGAAGTTACAGTATTGGTTCAATGAGGAACTTTAACATCTTTTACATGGTGTTCACACACAGCTATCTTTGTCTAATTTCCAGTTATTTGATTTGCTCAGTTTTGGATTATGCTTCTAATATCATTTTAACAAATAGCAAAAATATGTTATGCTTAATCTGACTCTTCTCTGTACATTGTTCAGCGACCAGATTATGATTTTGCGATAAATCTGGTATACGAAACAAATTACTATCTGATAAATTTCAAGGAATACCTAGGAAATTGTATTTTTAAATAACTAAGGTTTGGCAAAGTCAATGTATGACATATACATTTTTCGAATGAGAATTAAAAACTCTATCTATACAAAAATCTAATATGGAGTCTATAAGAAAAAATGATGGAGGACAAAAGATGAAACTTCATATTGAAATTCTAATTATGTAATTTTATGGAGGAGGAAAAGTGGCGATGTTAGTGTGCAATTTATTTTGAATTCCCACCACAAATAAAGCCAGGAAAAAATTAAAAAATGATTTTGGGAAACGTCGTTTTTTTCGTCTATTTCGAGTAGTACTTTCGAAATTTTCTTGTTAATTACCTAAATATGTAACTTTGCCCCCATTTAAGCGACTTCCTATCTCTTATCGCTTCCGAGATCCCAATAGTAAGAGTAGATTTTGAAACACCTGGTATATAGATAGATATCGCTTAACAGCTAGACCGCACTGATGATTGCTAATAAGCATAAAACATACATTGTATAAGGTTCGTTACGGTTACAGAGACGGAAAGCAAGCAGACTCAGTTCAGCCCGTCTGACGGGGGGTCGGGCCTTTTAATGATGGTGGGCGACATCTATTTATATACATATATAGTTCAGTAGCCTTTCTGTCATTTTCAGCTATGGGCTGAAGATGTATCAAGCGTTGGTGGTATTTATAGGTGGCGCTTAACAGTTTGACACATCTTTGCATATATACTACGAGTTTTTCAGTAGACCATACCTGTTTGTTTGTTTCTCATTGTCTGTCTCTAACGACTGGACCTATACTGTCCTGACGATTGCTAATGAGCCTGAAACAACGTGGTCATGCTTACAGACACTGAAAACAACCAGATTCAGGTCAGGTAGATAGAATATCTTACCTGTCATATTTTCTACTTCCCAAGCTTACTAACGGGTAAATATTGTAATCGCGCAAATTTTCGAAAGTGAGATAGTTTTGGATGTTATATGAAAAGTACATCTCGAAAAACCATGTCGCTCATTTCAGTCGGTCTGTCCGTTAATTTTAAAACCGCGTATAACTTTAGAAGTTAGTAAATCTGTTCAGTGGGGGCGGAGGCAAAGGTCAATAACGAAGAAAAATTGCTAAAACTTTGGTTTTTGACGTTTCAGACGATCCTGATCAATTTCAGAAAAAAATTTGTAGAGCTTGAAAATTGGGGGTTAGTGGTTGCAGGAGGATATACATATCTCAATTTTTTGTCGTTAAATTTATACGCCTCCAACCCCAGTAATTCTACGCACATATTGATTATATTTCACTCATCATACATGTCCCCGTACCCTCAAAACTTATAAATATCCTATACAGTCGAGTGTCGATACGCACGACTTGGTCCCCCGATGGACAAGCGTCGTTTACAAGTCGGTAATCGCTTCATCATATGGGCCTTCAGGAATTCCTGTCAGGGGGAGGAGGAAGCTCATTGAATTTCTTGTTATACTTGCTAGTGCCTAACTTTTTTCTTAGAAGGGCCAAACATAATCCTTTACGAACAGGTCATAGCGTTGCATGGGAAGGGCCATTATTAATTTTTTATCGGACTTTTGTATCGAATGCTTAATATGTCTTGTCTAAACAATAACAAATTGGTAGAGGGAATTCCGTAAACCTATCACTTTTGAGTTTTGGACACGGTCAAACAAAAGTTATAAGCTTAATATCAATCTTTTATTTTTCCAGGTGTTATTTTTCGACCGAGTGCCCTTTCAGCCATCTACCTAGCTCTACTATGCTACGTTCCGTTCGTGCCAGTGCCTACGGAGGGCACGATGCGTGGCCACACCGGAATTTTCCTCAAACTACTAGTTGGCCTGTCGGTGGTTACGACGTTGGGTCATGCAGCCTTTCAGGTCGCACTTGTTTCGATGCCGCCGTATGCACATTTTCTCAAGGTATTCAATACTTTTGATGCACCAGTCACTTCAGGTGGAGTTTATAACCTAAAATGTACCTTAGTTTTGAAAACTCGACAGTAGAATATCTCAAATAAATGTTGGATAAGTTTGAATTTGTGAAACACGGAAATTACTATCGGAAGAATTGTTGAAGCTGACGAAATAAACTACTACAACTATGAATGGGATTCCTCGTCAAATCCATAATATAAGAGACTATTTTGAGAGTTTTGATTACAGTACATTTTTCCAAAGATTTCGCATTATCTCTTCGTATTGAGGCTAATTGACAATTCGCTGGAATTGCTTTAGGATAAGGATATGATATAGACCCATAGTAAGGGACACTATACTCAGCTATCATTAGAATTGCTTTTTTAAGTACAATGGGGAAACTGTGACAGAATGAAACAAATTTTCATGTAGAAATACAACCAAGTCATTTATCTTTGTGTGGTAGTTGCAGACGTAATTCCCCCGAAACATGCTATAAATGCACTGTTGTCAGATATTGTTAGTTTTTGTAAATGAAGCATTTTCATGGATTTCTATGTAGACAAAGTAAAATAAGTTAAACTTGCACAAGATATGGAAGTGGCATTTTCGATTCTTATTTCTATTTTATTAGCTACTGAAGAGCTTCACAATATAAACTACATTGAGCGCATATATAAAGAAACATAATGCATATTTGCAGTATTTTTTCGCAATGATCAGCATCATATTTATAGAATGTTTGTCCGCAATATGTTACTTTGGCATCTTTTTGAATTAATATAGAGTTATCAGATGAAAAGATCTGACAAGCCAGGTTCTTACAATGTACAAAATGTGCAAAATCCACAAAAAGAAGAAAAGTGTATACGTACTTCTGCTTGTTCGGTTCATTGCCCATTGTTTTTTCTATTTGTTATATACCTCTCTCCACATGATCATTTCCTTTTTGTAGATTCTTTGGGCTTGAAGTACCACGGCAAGTGGCTATAACCGGCCTCGCGGTTGTGGTTATATGTCGCCTGGAAGATTCGAGGTCCTCTGTCCATTATTTTACAATGTGTAGGTTGGCTCTTGTTGGTGACTTCGTGTGTCGTTTGTGTTCCCTCTCCCATCTTCGTTTCCTCATATTACACCCGTATCCGGATGTATGAGCAATGTGTGACTACTTGTGTAGTCGCATATGAGCATTTAATTCGGACCTGATGAAGCCAACATGCAGAAATATGTATTGCTCGGCTTACCTATCGTATTTTCTCCTCGAATCCACTTTCCTTTTTTTTTGCGGATTTTGCCAATAATTTTATATATTTGTTATAAACCTTTTTTTCGCATAATCCCTTTCTTATATACAGGGTGGCCCAATGAAAAGGTCGCACCCCCTTTTGTGATTCTCCTGGTTTATTTTGGGAATAACTCGGACACGTCAATTTTGATTTCTAGGGGGATGTCTTTTCAGCTATAGCCGTACAATACAGGGCGATCCAAAAATAAGATATTGCGTTACACTTTCAGTTTTTAAATGGAAACCCCCATTTTTTAATTTTTAGATTTTCCATGAAGTTTTTAGTTACTTTTGTATAATAAAGTTTATATATTTAATCGTTGTAAAGCTATTTGAAAAAAAAGTTCGACTATTTCACTCTCCGAATATATAAATTTAAAGCAAAAATTAATTTACTTTAAAGAGGTAGATCAATGTGGTAATAAGTGCTGAAAGTGGTGTCCATCTACCTCCATTATAATAATATTTTGTTCGAATATGTTCCTCACGTTTTCTTTTTTTTATATTCCAACTACCACGAAGGCCTAAACACCCTTTGGGTACCGTGGGGCTATAGCGGGATACAGGGGAAAGGGGAAACGCCACACGGACTCTGGCGAGGGAACACGTGAGCATGCAACATGCACACATTCTGGCACCGCCTACGAGATCCGCCGGGTGATACCTCCGCGTTCGACAGTCAGAGACCGTCTACCACCTACGGACAATCACAAGATCCATAGCCATGAGAAAAATTTCTCCTGGGACGGGATTCGAACCCGCACAGCGCACGGCGACTGATCAGGAGACCGAAGGGTCTACTACTTCGGCCACCGCTGCTGCCTGCCACATTTTCAAGCATGTCTTGAGTTATTTGTTTACATTCAGCCGTAATCCGCTGACGAAGATCTTGAATGGAATCTGGCTTCGTAAAAAAAACTTTACTTTTCAAATGCCCCCAAAGAAAGTAATATAACGGACTCGGGTCCGGTGATTTTGGCGGCCACTCGATGGGGCCTCGTCTGCCGATCCACTGATTCGAGAAATGGGTGCCCAAAAACTGTCGATCTGAAGCCACATAGTGCGGCGGTACACCACCTTGTTGTAAATGAATGTAATTTTCATTTAATTAACGTCATTTTCTATTATTTCTGTAATTCGTGGCTCTATTGTATTTTCTAACGTGTCCAATTACGTCCTCCCGCCGCTCAAGTTTTCAGGAATAAAGAAAGGTCCTACAATATGATTTCCGAAAATGCCGGACCACACATTTATTTCTTCAGGATATTGCGAGGGTGCCTCTCGAAACAAATGTGGATTCGAGTCACTTCAGTATCGACAATTATGTCTATGTACAGCACCATGTAAATAGAATGTATACTCATCCGAGAAACAAATATTAAATAACAGATTTACATTGTTGATTAAACGCTGGGACATTAATTCGCAAAACTCCAACCTTCTGTCAAACTCGTCTTCATTAAGCCCATGGAGAAGTTTTATCTTGTACGGCTAAAATTTATTGCCTTTCAAAATTCTTTGTACTGTTGACCGTGTAAATCCTGAAGAAGTGGCCAGTCCACGAGTGCTTTGGACGTTGTCAAGTGCTACGTGTCCCAAAACTGCTATTTCTAAGGTTTCATTTCTAACCGGACAGTAGCTGCAATGCTACCATTTTGGTAATAGTTTTATTTCTACCCTTTCTTGAATTGAATAAGTCATTGTTAAATACTTATCACAACTAGGTAGGTAACTTGACAATTTCAAATGAAAGACAAAATTTTTCTGACATACGATGACACTGACTGATGCTAAATGTTCTTGCTGATATCCATGAATATTATTTTTTGCCGTGCATTTCATTATTATCAGTATTAAGTTAGTCGAATTTTATTATAAACTCAAATAGCTTCACAACGATTGAATATTGGTATAAACTTTATTATACAACAGTTACTAAAAACTTCATGGAAAATCTAAACATTAAAAAAAAATTGGGGTTTCCATTTAAAAATTGAAAGTGTAACGCAATATCTTATTATCGGATCGCTCTGTATTGTACGGCTATAGCTGAAAAGAAGTCCCCCTAGACATCAAAATTGTCGTGTCCGAGCGTTTGTACCAGGAGAGTCACAAATGGGGGTGCGACCTTTTCGTTGGGCCACACTATATATAAATTATTAATATGCAAAACTCCTGCAGTCACTACATTTTCCATTACAGTCGGACCCGTTCCTGGAGAAGCTGCTCCGCCATATGGGTCTGGTGCGAATAGACACCTTATCTTACCGAGACGTCATTGTGTGGCTGTCACCAGAAATCTTAATGCTGGTTATCTCTGTGTCTTTTCTGGTAACACTTCGCAAGCTCTCAGCTCCGTCACCTGTACTACTAGCTATTGAGGACCCTTCAAGTGGAGCAGGGGACACCACAAGAAGCACTTCAGCTAAAGAGAGGAGAAAAAAGAGTTATGGATTATTCGTTAGTGTGGGTAGGCCATTCAATTTATTAGTATTAGTAAATAATGAAATTTCTCCCACAATAACAATTTTGAAGAACTTTATACAAGACTGGCTTTCTGTCTCGCCGTTTTACCGGCGGAACATGTAGGTGATGCCACTAACAAAATAACCACATTTCCTAAGCATGCAAGTTGGGTGACCAATTTACTACCGCCTTCAAAGATACAAAACGTGCTTGGAAGTTTAAAGCATTACTTAAAAACAATGTTTTATGCTTGTAAAATTTTTAAAATCGACGATGAGTCCGAGGATAAAACCATGCCTATTATCACCCGCGGGTATCAATTAGTAAGTACAAATTTTTACGTCTCTCCGTATTGTGGTTTGGACGTGATGCTGACAAACTGAATAGACTTTTACATTTATATATGTATAGTTTTCTAAAAAAGTTATTTGTAAAAATTATAAATAAAGATCCATTTCTTACTTGTAAAATATGCCGCTCTCCACTGTGTGGTTCATAATGTTCCGTGGCAACACATACGAAACATCCTGAATGTTTTACTATATTTGGAACGGTTTCTTTGACATGATAACTTTGACATAGTACACTACAGGGTAAACCCTGAAGACCGCTACTTCTGAAACTACGGGATGCTCTGTCCGAAAAACACCTAATTTGGATAGCTTGAGCCAGCACTCTTGCCTCATATTCAGTAGCTTTTCGTCATTCAAACTTTTTTATTTCTTTACCATCTATGAACGCATTATGGAATTTTTTCCAAAAAATTAAATGGAAATCCCTGTATGTTTTTACGGTTTTGAGTTATTCTTTTTATCAGCTTTATTTTGATTCATTTTTTTGGGACTACATTACTAAATTTTTACAGTTGAAGATAAATAAATGCATATTTTGTGGAAATGAAGAATTTTTATCACATGGAGGGTACTTCCAATGACGGCTTGTATTCAGTAGTAGTAGTAGTAGTAGTAGTAGAAAGATTTATTTAGCACATTTGGCTACATAAACAGAATAATTGTAAACAACTTAGAACTAGTAAATTCAAGCCATATGATGTATGATGTAAATGCTGGGCAACCTATAATTGTAGATTTCTCAATTGTACTTTAAATTTTATCAAAGTTTTCTGGTCTTTTATCTCTGAGTATAATTTATTATATTCAATCAACCCTTGATGGAATACAGATTTGTAGCATATGTTATACTTTTTGGTCATTAAATGGAAGTCATCTTTATTTCTGGTATTATGTAAATGATGGTCGACATTTGATGATGTTAAATTAGTTAGACTTGAAGGAAATATATTATGTTTTACTTTATAAATGAATATCATTACAATATATTGGATACATTTTTTTATATTGAGCCGTTTTAATTTGCTAAGCATTTGCCTAATTGGAGTTTATTTATCTTTATTCAGTATTATTCTCATGCACTTATTTTGTAAAATTTGCAGTCTTTCAGAAATGGAATTATTTGCTAAATATAGAAGAAAGTACAAGAAATTTGGAAGAATGATGGTATTATAGATAATTTTTCTGCTATATGAACTCAGACATCCAGAAACTCTCGATAAATATCCCACTTTACTACTAATCTTATTTATAACTTTTTCATAATGAATATCAAAAATTAATCGAGAGTCAACAAAAATCCCCAGGTATTTAAAATTTTCTACGAATTCAATATCTTCACCATCAATATTCATTCGAACATTTGTACATTGTTTTTTTCCGATTAACAAAGCTTTCGTTTTACTTGTATTTAATTTTAGTCTGTTAGATGCTAACCATTTTGAGACAAGTTTCAAGTCTTCATTTATATAAGAGAAACCAGCCTGATTATTTTTAGTACTTATATAAATCAGTGTCATCGGCGAAAATCTGAATTTTGCATTTTTTGACTTCGGCAGGTAAATCATTTATGTATAAAATAAAAAGAAGTGGTCCTAGGATACTGCCCTGTGGAACACCCAACTATTTTCAATTTTTGATGAAATAGTGTCATTAACTTTTGTAACTTGCATCCTTTCAGGCAAATAATTTCTAAATCAATCTAAAACACTTCCTGGTATATATGCCTTCAATTTACCAAACAAAATATCTCTATCAATCGTTTCAAATGCATTCTTCAAATCCAAAAGTACTGCTATGACAACTTCTTCTGAGTCTATGGCTCTTCTCCAATTCTCAGTTACCAACTGGAAAGCCGTTTCTGTGGAATATTTTTTTCGAAAGCCTGCTTGCGCCTCCACTAAAATTTTGTTTTCTTTTATAAACTGCATTAATTGGTCATGCACTATGGACTCTAATAAATTTTTCAATGTCTGGTAACACATTTATTGGTCTCATATCGCTGCATCTTTTAGAATTTTTTATTTTGGGAACTGGTATTATTGTAGAGCATTTCAAATTTTCTGGAAAAGAACTGCTTCTCAGTGAACAATTGATCCAATTTAAAACAGGATATCCCAAAATTTCGAAATAGTTTTTCAGCACGTTTTTAGTAGTGATTTCGGCACAGTTGTTATTTGATTTTAAACTGTTTACTTTTTTCTTAGATAATTCAATAATACGCTATGAAATTTTGAAAGTGTATGCAACATTTCCCCCTGGAAACTGATTTTCATATAGTCAGGTGCAGCATTGGCAGTACCCACAATATCAACAATACTTTCCACAAAATTTTCATTTAGTTTGTTTGCAATCACCAAAGAATTTGTTTCGGTACCGTTTTCGGATTGAACTTGATTTACACAATCATGCGGCTTCGATTTGATCAGTCTTTTTAAAGTCTTCCACATCTTTACACTGTCGCACTTGTTATTATCGATTTGTTTATCGTAGAATTTCCTTTTTCTTCTCTAATGACATAGACACATTTATTCCTAAGAGTTTTATATACCTCCCAATCATCATTTGATTTTGTGAATATTCATTTATTGTTTGTCTCTCAAATTTTGAGCTGCCTTAATATTCTTGTTATACCAGGGTGTATTTTTTGTCGAGCAAATCACTTTTTTATCAGTTGCAAGATCTAAACAAGTTTTTATATTTCCTATTATGTTGTCAAATATTTTTTTCATATTCTCACCAAAATTCCAATAGCAGCCAGCAAGGTCTCGTTCAAGTTTTTCGTACTTAATAGTACTTACGATTTTCTTAATTTTTGTATCAGAAAAATGCCCTACTAAGGGCAGCATTGTCCAACTGTGCATCACTAACTTTCGGTGTATGTACCGCTTTAATCCCTGCACATTCGAAATTTACAATAACAAGATCTAACAAAGTCTCTGATAATGATGTTATTCTGATACTCTCTTCAATGTTTTGCTTGAACCCATAGTTATTTATGGTTTCTTCCAATTTTCTTGTTTTCATGCTTTTATCATAATTTAAATTAAAATCACCTAAAAGTATTATATTGTTTCTAAAATTCCACATTTCATCGCATTTCTCTTCAAAAAACGTCACTGTTTGGTGAACGATAAAAAGTACAAAGATCATAACGTTTCCCAAATAATTTGAACTGTATATGTGCATACCAGTATGCATAGTCTAAAGTGGTACAATCGAATAATTTGATCTGTATTTTGTGGTAAACATAAATCACTACACCTCCAGTATGTCCGGAGTTGGAGTTGCATCTGTAGGTTTTATAATTAGTAATTTGTAATTCACCATCAGTGATGTCTTCTGTAGCATGTGTTTCGGAAAGACATAATACAAGTGGTTTTCTCCATCTTAAAAACCGTTGAACTTCATCTATATTATTCAGGACTCCTTGTATGTTTAAATGGTATATTGAGTTATATTCATCACTTACAGATTTAGCCATATCTTGCAAATCTGGGCTTAGCATTTGCTATTCATTTGCATAACTAATTTTTTCCCTCTCACGCTCAATGTTCCTTTTATATACTCCACAATGTTTGTCAAATGGTCCATGATTAATAGGTAATCCTAGATTAAAATCCTGGTTTGCACTTTTACAATTTGGACAGCATTTGTACATTTCACTGGTACTACAGTTTTCTGTTGAATGTCCTTCTAATCCACAAGTAATACATCTTCCTGACTTTGTGTAGTATTTAGCTGTGTGGTTAAATCCGGTACATTTATAGCATCGCAAAATATGATGTACTCGAAAACAGAGCAAACAGACAAATCGATAAAAATAACACCCTGATTCATAACACACTTAAAAGTCACAGGATCCACTTCTAAAATTGCTTGATATTTAGTTTTCATTTTCTTGACTGTAATTACTGTCATATGTGAATTTTCTTGAAAAGATTCATTTTAGTATTTATTAAGGTCGTCTTCTGCATATTCTTGACAAAATCCAAAAACTTTGATTTGTGGTTTTTTACTTATCTCTGAAGCTTTCACTGTATATGTTTCTGGCATTTTTGATTTTATTTCTTTATGTAGCTTCTCGATATCATCTTTTGTTTTACATTGGGTTTTCACCCCACCATCCTTCAATTCATAAACTTTTTCAATAGCAATTTTCAAACTGGTAGGATTCACAAAATTTGCGATGCCTTTCTTTGTGTTATTACACTCTTGTTGGTTATTCGGCTTAACAATGACTGTATTTGTGGGTTTTAATACTGATGATTGTTTTTTGCTGTACGTGTTTGCAATGGTAAGCATTGCTGCTTATATTCTACCATTGTTGTAGGCGAATTAACGGTTGAAGGCCCTGAAGCTTTAACCATATCAGAGTAAGTTGTAATTGCTTCTTGTGACGGCTGTTGCATCTTCCCAACTTTTTTGTTTAATTGGTCTATCTTTTCGTACAATTCCTTTATTAATTTTTCTTGAATTGAAATGGTATAATCTTTTAGTTTCAAAACTTCCTCTGTACAAAATCCCTTTTCACTCGGTGAGACCACACTCTCCACTCCCTCACTAGCTCCATCCTTTTTAGAGTTCTCCTCCATATTCAAACAAAAAATTCAGGAATCTCATAAAAACCTTTTTTTCAGCTTGACTTAATTTTTGATATTAGAAGTCAAAAAAGTTTTTCTAGAGTTAATTTTCTGCAATCTCTTCCGTGTGGGGCCTGCAGCTGCAAACAGGTGTGGCAATATATATTTTTTTAATCTTCCCGGTGATCCTTGGTTGATATTTTTATGCGTGGTCTATACCAATATTTCGTGTCTGTGTTGGAGCAAATAAAAAGAGCAAGTGAAGTAGTTAATATAGCTATCTGCTATGTTCTTTTTCTTAATTTGCTCCGTTGGTAGATTTGCCAAAAAAAACTGTTTCCATTTAGTTCTTATTTACCAAACATTGATTATGGGTATCTTTTAGGCATATCTTGCACGTAAACACCCTCATTAGCGCCAATAGCAGCAAAATTATCTCTTTTTTAATTATATCCGTTAATAACGCCATCACGCCATACAAACTATTTTTGTTCTCTATGTTTCATAAGTGGCTTTCTTTGATGTATTTACCTTCTCATTCCTCCTTCTATTAGCTGTCGATCCCCCTATTATTCCAAAGATGATTCATGATACTGAATTTCTATCAGAAATGCCTAAAACTGTTTTCATGGTTTTTATTTTGAAGTTGGAGAATTGTGACGCTACCAAACTTCTTAAATAGAATTAACTCTCACGTTAAAACTGCATTCTTGAAGATCGAATATTTTGAGTTGCGAAAAGCCAATCTTTTAGTTACGTGTTCCGCACAGCATCGTTGAGCTATTTTCATGTTATGTTACTTCAAAAGGGTGCCTAAAAAGCAACCACCTTATTATAGACGCGTAGTATCAAAAATGTTTTGTCTGCTAATTTCTAGGGATGGACCGCGTGCTACTTCTTTAAAAAAGCCGAGTACCGGAACTCGGTCATACTCGAATACCGAGAACCAAGTACGCGGCCGGGTACTTGGTGAAGTGGTTAACGCTTGTTGTACGACTTTGATGATTTTTTACGTAAATATTTAGAGACTTGCTACTGCTAGGTATATGTTATTCACAAAATTCAAGACACTGTGGAATTCAGCAGCTACAATATTGAGCTAAACTATTTTGGCATTATATTATTCAAACATTTGGCTTTTGGTATAATCTTCAATCTTTTCTTTTACAATAGAGGCACATTTGTAAAACATTATTATTATTAATAATAATAATAAAATGTCTTCATTGAAATACAAAAATGTACATCACATTCCTTATCGGCTGAGTCTAGATAAATTTATTCCACTCAATCTACTCCAATAACAATATCAGTATCTAAGGGAAATATAATATTTCAGCATGTGTAGTATAGTTAATATTTTATGGGTAAGGGTGAGCATAAGATTACATTTATCAGTATTTTAATTCAAGGTTATTATCTTTAGAGTATCTCAGAATTTCTTCAAGATCCGAATTAATTTCATATACTGATTGATATGTAGAATCGGGGCTAAAAGACATTTGCATATCAACTGTGTAAGATACCAGAGAAGAGCTATAAATAACCGTATAAATATCAGCTGTGTACAGTAAAAACAATATTGGACCAAGTATTCACATGACAGGATGGTAATTTTGACTTGAGGAACTTTTAGTCGTAGGTGAAAGTCTTACATTCGAAAGATACGTACCTGTCATTTCAAAAATGCCTAACAAAACCCCTGTCACGTCATGACCATCACGAAGAAACACAAACTAAAATTGTTGCTGTGACGAGACTTATTCAAATTTGAAAGAACTAAACCTAAATTATCATTACGTATGAGTATTTAGTATAGATGTTTCTTTACAGAAAAATAGGAAACTTGTGATTTATCTTACTTTTATTCTTTTACTGCGTTTTGTTTGTTTAGTCGTTTTTGTTATTTTTTAAGTCTTCAAAAGGAAAGATGAAAGATTAAATGAAGATACAAAATTCAATGTAGTTCCAGTTTATACAGCAACAGTAGCTGTTCCATGGACCTATCGAGTTTTTTACGAAAAATATATAAAAACAAGCAATGCAAATACCGGAGAAGACGGTATAAAATTACTAAAAAGGATGGTCCAAATCGATTTAGAGAAAAATATGCTGTAACCTGAGCTACTTTTTAGTGCTGCATTAATTTTTTGGAAAATAAACAGATAAATCCAAATATCACTGACGAGGTGATGTGTACGAGAAAGAAGCGCTATGAGCTTGCAATACGTTAGAAAGAATGCGCTGATGGCAACGCGGCAAGCTGCAGCTGTGTCCGGGTTGCTTGGCAACGCTTCTCCTGGTACACACAATTTACATACGTTGTGTGTCTTGCGTTCAAACCATGTCTGCGAATCCGGGTACTCGGTAAAATGCGCCGAGTAGGCTGAGTACTGGGTATAAACCGAGTACTCGGTGCATACCTGATAATTTTGACCAATGAGGTTTTACTAAATTACTCTACAGTTCTCAAGTCTGAGTTCGGGTGTACTACGTATGAGGGTCAATTTTACCACAATACCAGCATGTTAACGGGTGCTTCGTAAATGTCTCCTCGTATTTTGTACTGTTGGTGATAGTGGATCAGATGAAATTCTGTCTTATTATCACAAAAACTAATCTAAACAACTTACAATAATTGGTAATATGGTATGAGGTTTTTGAATGTCACTAAATGATTAGCTGTTTTCTCACGTTTTAACTTGTTGAATTACCGTGGTAAATAGTTTATCTTGTGGTGACACTTGACGAAAATGACCTTAATAAAGTATGTATGAACAATCGTTTCTCTATATACAGGTAGATTTTGCGTGTTGTTCGCTCTATGCATGGCAGCCGTCCTCCGACCTTCAGTATCTGGAGGTCTGTATTTCCTAGTGTTCCTATCTACAGCAACCTGGTGGGCAGGTTGCAAGCAACTTCGCAAGGGCTTTGCCGTCATTATGATATGCCTGGCTCCCATCGTAGTAGCCCATCTGTTTTGTCTATACGCCTATCAGCTGCAGTGGATGCAGGAACTGCTCATAAATGATACAGATTACACTAGGTAAGTCAAACTGCCAGATGAAGTCATCATTATGGCAAGCATATTTTCTAAACGGACATAATATATTCTCCTAAAGTATCTTAGTATCAAAATAGATTAGAATAGAAAACTGGACAAATATGTTACCATAGGTGAACGAGATTACACAGCCTATACAAAGTTTCGCAAATAAAACTACTGAACTGAAAGAATCTTCAGACTAAATAACAGTACTATTCAATAAAGAAATGACATTACTTACTGCTTAGCTAACGCAGCGGAAGTGTAAGCTGTCGCTGTATAAACTTTATCTACGCCGAACGGTAAGCTGTACCTTATGAATAGGTTTTCAACGCATCAAGCCCACGTATTTCTGTTGTGACTAGATTCGCCCATAACTACCTTCAAATTGGTTTCTATGTGTCCCGAGCATAATAGGCCTTTATGTTCCTTGACGCGTTTCACGCTGTGGGCCATAAACAGCAACTTAACGTCCGAGATATTATGTTGGGATGAACACGAGTATCCATAGATTACTTAAAACACACTTTCCTTCTATGGTTTTTCTTCCCACCTCACAAAATAGTTTTTTTACTCACGATTTCGATACAATAATACCCAAATGCTAAAAGTTTTTGTTTTTTCTGTTATCTTTCGAAGTATACGGCATACAGGTCCTGGCAAAAATGAGCTGTCGTTTCACAAGCCTTAAAAAACTCACTTTTTTATTAAACACACGTTAATATAATTATTTATTCATTAATATTCCAGGTTGTTTGGCCTAACACCTCTCTATAATCAAACTGTCTATAAATCAGCTGAGATCACAACAGTCTTGGTATTGACCAATAATACAACAGAAGATGTTAACTCTACTGGAATCGAAGAACACTCAGATCCCAGAGTATTTGTTTACTCTGACCTAGAATGGGCTGCATTTGTGAATCCTATAGCTATTTACATGCTCTTCTATCTTTTAATTCTAGAGGCTAAAGAACTGCTTAAACCTGAGGTAAGTACTTAATATTAATCGATGTGTCAGTTTGATTCACTGTTGTGAGGATTGGGTTTGCAGTAGTGTGAAGACATAACGAGGTGATATTTTGATCAATTTTGTCATAAAACACCACGAGACTTACAACAAAAAGTTGAGTGGTTTTCGTCGATTTGCCTATATGCTTCAGTTCAAGAGAATGAACCTCGCCATCGGATCATGATACATCTTAACACAGCTTTATTTTAGTGTGTTTTGCTATGAATTAAACATTACATGCAATTTAACAATACATGTGTTAGGCATTATCATTTTCATGTTAGAAGCTATCTAATATAATGTTAACCTTGCTTCAGTTGAGTGACTTGAAACATTTTTTTCTGTTGGGAAGGATCAAACCTCCACCTTCAGCTTTTTGTTATCATCTGAGCCATTGAACTATTATGGTAACGTAATGTTCTTCGAATCCATTCTGATGCTTGATAATCTGGAAGTGGAAGTTTTTGATTTTCAATATTTTATTTCAGATCTGTTACTAACATAATAATACTCAATTTTATGTTTAGTAAACAATTCAACAACTCAATTTTATAAACATGTAAATTCAATACGTTTTTTGATTTTCCATTTCACTAAATTTTGTCCAATGTCAGATTGTTTTAGATATCATAACAGATTTGTCTTAAAATTCTATGATGTAGTATATATATATTTTCACATTTGCATTACCTTATTTGCATTACCTTGGTTTTCTTGAATTCCAGTAAGTTCACAATATTTTAGTATTGATATCATATCGTTATTATATATGACAACGACAATTGGCGTGTAGTAAATTATGAATTTCAAAATAAACGTGATAAAAATAACTCGTAATATACGAGGCGTGTTTTTAAAGTAAGTACCGTGTTTAAATTACGCCGCCGCAGCGCTGCGGTCGCCGTTTAGCGCACGCGCGTCGTGTAGCTACATCTGTTGGGTAGCCACAGACGCCGTTACGGAACCATCCGATCGAGTCTACATCTGTTTGCGTGATTTTAAAATGCCTCCACCGATTGTGAATCCCGCCGACTGCGAAATGCGTGCTGTAATACGGTGTATCTGTGCACAGAGCTTCAAATCCGTTGAAATTCATCACCAAGTCAGTGAAGTGTATGGTGAAAACATTATGAGCGATGGAATGGTGCGGAAATGGGTTAGGGCCTTTAAAGATGAGGAAGACCTTCAGTCATTACCGATGACCTGATTCAAAAAGTGGACTGTAAAGTGAAAGCGAACAGACGATTCACGATTTCGTCCTTAGCTGAACAGTTTCCTGCTGTCTCAAGAAGTGTTCTTTACGAATTGTGTTCGAACGTTTAAATTATCGGAAACTGTGTTCACGCTGAGTGCAAAAAATGTGAAGCAGTGGTTGTTTACTCAGGCGGCAAGCTTCTTTGACGATGGCATACAAAAGCTGGACCCAAGATACGATAAATGCCTCAAGCGTAATGGGAATTACGTAGAAAAGTAGAGTAAAGTATGGCCTTTCAAGTGAATAAATCATTTTTGGACAAAATTTACTTGTTGTTTTTTTAGGTCAAAACGGTACTTACTTTAAAAACACGCCTCGTATATTATTGCAACTAATACAGTAGACTATACTTATGGACTAACTACCGCGTGTTTCAAATCCATTGGGATCTCGGAAACGGTAAGTCGCTCAAATGAGGGCAAAGTTGCGTATTTAGGCAATTAACAAAATGCGGCTTAGAAAGTTTCTGGCGCTCCGGCGCTGGGGTCTCGGGTCCTAGGACTAGGCCATCTCTGCCCCTTGGTGGATACACCACGATTTTCCAGGCGGAAATCGTTGCGATTTTGGCTTGTCTATCCCTCATTTTGGAGGGGGTGAACCTAGGAGAAGAATAACAATCTTCTCCAACAGCCAGGCTGCAATGAAGGCTCTAAGGCCCGTATCGTCAGTCGTCTCTACAATTGTAGGGCGCCTTTATGGCCTCCTTGATTGTCATAGTTTTCTACTTCTCCGTGTTAGCGCTCTATTTTGAGGTTATGTCACAAACACCTATTTGCATCAAATTGTGCTTGCTTTTGAGTTATATCATGTTTTATCAGCCTGAAATTTCCTACAATTTAAAAAGAAAACATATCTTCACAATAGGAGAGCGCTGACACGGGGCAAGTGTAATCTAGAAATTTTTTATGGAGAGAAAGGAGTATGACAATCAAGTAGGTCATAAACGCGCCCTACAATTGTAGGGACGACGACGATATGGGCCTAAGTGCCTGTAAGATTCCTTGAGTCTTGTGTTGCAATGCAGGGAGGCTCTGGATTGTCTAGCAGCGTGGCATCCGGTATCGTGAGTGTCAATGAGACGACGGACGCTCTAGCGAAGACAGCATCAGCCGGCAAGCTCGTTGGTCCTGACCCAGCTTTGGGGTGCCCGCGCTAAGATCTAGCAGGAAAATATAGAAGTGGATTGCAAGATAACACTCTCAGAAATGGAGAAGCATCTCCAGACATCTAAGTCAGGCACGAGAACTGGATGGACGATTCTGCTTATCTTTGGATAGAGCCAATTTAAGGTTGCTGGTGGGACTGTTGTCTGGCCATAACACGTTACGGCGCCATCTGCGCGTGATGGGTGTGTCTGAGGATCCCTTGTGTGAGCGCTGCGGGGTAGAAGCAGAGACCTCGGCGCACGTTCTGCGTCGCTGCGAGGCTCTTAGCTACTACAGGCAGACTATACTGGGGTCCAGGACCCCCAGGACGTTAAGGAGTTTGGACTCAAGGCCATACTCAACTTCGCTAGAATGGCGAGGCTTGAGGTCTAAGAAATGTGGAGGTGCACAAGGGCCCGTCTGAGTGGTCTATGTGCTAGCTCCTTATGGTGGCCGGTATGCGTAATTTCGTGTTTCATTCATTCAAGCGGTATTTTCTTAATTACGTAAATTCGCAACCATTTAAGCGACTTCGTATCTCTAGTGAATTAAATTTTACTTCTCCAATATTGGTGTATTAATAAATTAATTTTGTAGCACGACATTCCATTGTTCTAATTTATTATGAAATCAAAACTACAATTTCCACTAATGTTTAGAAACTGCTTACCTACTTACCCAGTAACTAACCTCATTACCACCAATAACCACCCCTGTTGCAGCTGCAAAAGAAACAGGGTCCCTTCAGCCGTTTGGAAAGCGGCAGCTTGACCAGACACGTTTCTACTCGCCTATCTGCGCGCAGTACGGTGCCATCTCTCACGCGTCGACCCACCACGCGCAACAGGTGGCAGAGCGCCACCCGCAAAGTCAGGGTAGGCGTGGCTTGAACGGCCGCTGTAGGATGGAGTCGTTGCTTCTTTCGCTGTTGTCTTGGTGCGCTTTTTGGAAGGCGGGTTTTGAGAATATAAATATTCTCTTTTACTTGAATGAAATTGAATATTAGGCTTCTAGCTTAATAATTATCCACCGGCAGGGTTATTACGAAAAAAAAATCTATAGAATGTAAAAAAAACTGACAAAATCTAAACTTTCTAACTAGATTGCTGCTAGTTCATTAAGTCAATGCTCGTTAAGAGCGTCATCTACGGAGGAATTACTCAACGACATGCCAGCGTGCTTTGTTGGTTGTAGGATGCCGAGATAGTCTATAAAGCATATATCTTTGAGAAGGTGTGAAAGAAAGAAAATTAGTTGAATAGCAAGATCGCATCTGGATGATTGTGTGGTGATTGTGTATATTGGTCTGCATGTGTATAAAATCAGTGATATTTGCTATGTGAGAAAGTTATTAATGTGCTGCCCGTAAAGTATATTAGCTGTACCAGACGGGTTATATGTGTTGTCCTTTCTGAAGAGAGCTTATGTTCAAAGTTATGAATTACGAAGAACGCTCCCAAGTTGTAAATTACAATTTTCCCCAGTTTTTTGTGTATTCAAAAACACGGCATTACGGGAAATCACCACTGAGCTCGCGTTGTGTGTAATCAAGTCACTGCACAGAAAAATAGGAATGACCCGTCACACACAAAACATTTTCGCAGTGCCTCACATGTTGGCGCTGATTTGTATTTTTCACGTAAAAATAATGTAAAATGTAATAACCTTTTCACGTTTCATAAATATTCCTGTCTGTACCCTATTTTCTCACCAATCAGAGATTTTGTTATCTTTCTCATTTTTTAAATCCAGCAAATTTGCATATGCGATTTCCAGGATGAAGCATACATCTCAAGTAATTTTATTTGAGACAAGGAACTAAGTGAATTATCATCAACGCAGATTATTAGCACACAAATCCTCACTATGCACCTAAACCCTGCGGTTTCCTTCCAACTATAGTATACAGTTCACAGCTTAGACCTCCAATAATGCCATCTCTGGAGTAGATTTTCCATCACATCAGAGAAAAACATTGATAGCTGAAGCGTCATGATGTTTAAGCAACACATACAGCTAAAAAATGAGTGCACTTAAGTGAACAACAGCTAGTGACATCTTGTAGAAAAACCTACATACTGTCCCAAAAAACCTATATAATGTCACTTTTCAAGTTAAGTAATACCCCTGCCGGTGTTTCTCCCTACCACTTATAGCTGAGTATGGGTCATTCGACCAACGCAAATTACTTTTTGCTTATTTCAACTAAAGAATTTTCGTGAGGTATATTTCATAGTTATACTCTTCATTTTATAGACCATCATAATAGGACATATCGACAAAAGTAATATACAGGTTGTCCCGCTTAAGTAGTACAAAAAAAATTCGATTCCTATAATCTCGTAACTAGCTCCACCACGGAGATATAGAATCGTGGGACACTCCGGTGACTTTTTTTTAATAACTCCTGGAAGCCACTGTCAACTAAACGAAAGATTAAAAGCATAATAACCAATTAGTATAACGCAATATTGCTATTTTTACGACCAGCATACTAAGGGCTAAGTGGTGATCCTTTTAGAAAGCTTAATCCTTGAGTTGAAAATGTGCTTTCTTTGGCATATCTAAAATAGCCGTTTTTGAGAAAAACAGTCTTCATCCAATATTGTTTCTATTCGTCCATTCTGTGACTGATCCTCAGTTTATTTAGATTATGGGGATTTTTGTATTTGTTCTTGCGAATCTGATAGCGGAACTGCAAAATAGCCGAACCATCATATTGAATCAAGTATCATAATCAATAAAGACTTTTTTTATATATCGAAGCATCTACGCAGGCAAAATCCTAAATGCGCCAGGACACTGCGGCTGCTATGAGAATCCCAAAGAAATTTTGTTAATCCGATTTTTGACTGCCATGGTGGAGTTAGCAACAAATATCTTGGCAAGCACTTCCGCCTTGGCCTTTGAGTCGGTTAAAATCGTTCCATCCTGACATGTAAATGGTGGAAGGCTACTCTGTTACAAGTTCCTTTCAATCTGCTTGGCCAGCGCTCAGAAAGACCGACTGCCATTGCGCTGCGACATCACCCTGCACCTAACTTTTATATCGTGCTTGTCTGTTCTCTACTGTGGGGTTTTGTAAGAAGATTATGTATGCCTTGATCTTGTGCTGGCGAGCAGTGTCACACGATTTGTTGAACCAGCCGCTGAACCCTGGTTTTGGCACTTTCACTGTATGAGGGATGTATTCCTCCATCCCGACGTGGATAATTTCGGTTATCGAATAAGAGACAGCTGACATTTTCGCGTCACCGAAACAAACAGCCCCTTCCAGTCGACATGTCCGTAATGCCAAATTTTGCGGTCTGGGCGAGTTTCTGCTGCCATAGTGGGTTTTGACAGAAACCTAAGCTCCTCAGCACCGTGATCTGAGTTTCCCAGGGGAGACAGGACAGCAGTACTGTACGGGACAGGATGCATGGTCAGAAAGAGATCCGGCACGCTACTGGCATATGACGAGACGCGGAGGAAAAGTAGGGCTCATCACCAGCTGGGTCAGTCCTTGAGTAAGAGCGAATGCTTCAACTGCATGACCTGCATCGGTCTTGTTTGAACCCAACCAAAGCTCATTATGGGCATTGAAATGATGGAGGATAATTACCTTTGAAGCGGGGTGATGGATGTTCAGGAAGACGATCTTGATAGCGAGGTATTCAAGTAGGTAATCCCAGATATGATCCGAGTGAGAGCGATAAAGGCAAGTCTGGGGGATGTTTTGGAGTTGACGCGAGGTCACAGAATGTCCTTCCGGTCTGATTCCAAAGAAACAGGAAAGACTGCTGCGGTCAATAGCTACAACTCCTCCGTCCTATCTCAGATTGGAGTGCGCCTCGTAATTTGGAAAGTTACTCTGGAATTTTTTTCTCCGCCAAGAAAAACATGGCGGGGCGACTGGATTGTAGGTAGTGATGAACAGCATCAATGTTGCTGTTAGTTCCGCAGATGTTTGTGAAACAAATTTTATCTTCGATGTTGGTCCGTCAAGTCCACCCTCCACCCGGATATTCCGAGAGTGGAGAGAGTTTGGAATTCTAAGTACTCGAGGGATCCATCATCATTAATTTTTTTGTTGAGGAAGATAACCGAGTGCGTAGCTTAGGTGTGGAAACGTGCGGACATTTATAAGACACGTTGGGAAAAGCTGGCGGGTGGTGCCGCATCGGTCGACTGGTCCTTGTCTACCACCTTTTTGCGTGTTAATTATGTTGAATAGACCTAAAGTGGCCCGTGGGCGGACTTGTGCCCGGCAATCGGTACTGAGATATACTGAATACTTCCGGAACAAGAATTTGCCACGGCACTTCTCAGCAGGGGTTACATTATACATTATGTGAAAAGGATATTACTCTAGGATTAGTCCACCCCTGACCATCTACTTAGTTATTTCGTATCGTTTCCATCGTATATGGCGCTGATTGGTTATGCGGTCGTTAATCTTTGCATTGTCTTCCAGACGTTATTTAAGTAAAATTATGTTAAGTATCTAATTCTTTGACAAAATTAAGGACGGAAGCGACCATATAGAAAAATAAGACAAATATATGATAACTAAAATGCAACAGCTCATTTCGTGTGGTTTTTATAAAAATGGGGTCAAAGGTGGTCAAAACACTTTTCGCTCGTATTTTTCGAAGCTGTTTGCAAATAAAAATGTTTCATATGAAAGTTGTATAGCTTTTCATTGCAGACATACTGAGATCAAGACGACGACAATCAATCAATAAAAAAATTATTGCAAAAAACCGTTACATATGGATTTTTTTTATTTTCACTTCTTTTTCAAAACGTGTCTCGGTGGAAGAATAGATCAAAAATTATCATGCAGCGAAGGTCAGATGTGGATCAGAAAAACACTACTTGATGCTCACGGTGAGGATGGGGTACCACGGGGTCTCGGGAACGGTTATAGATGCAATGTTGCCTAATAAATAATCTTTTACATGTTTACCGGTTTGTGCTGTCTTTTCCCAATTTATAATTATTTGTGGAAACTAATTCTACGGATTTCGGGGAAATAGCAAGATACTTTTTTCCAATAATTATAAATTGGGAAAATACACAGATACATTACTTCACGTAGAAGGTAATTTAATTCTGCAACTTGTCTGGTATCCCATCCTCATCTTGAACATCCTGTAGTTTTTCTTAGCCACAATTGAGCTTCGCTTAATTATAATTTTATCCTACCAATCTTTTCTTGATGACAACAAACGAGTTGGAAATATGTCGGTGAACCTTGTGCTTTGCAAACATTAATTGCATGTTATTATGACACAACCCTTTAGGAATAATTGCGGACGTGATTTGGTATAGGTTCATTACAGTATGATCAAAACGAGATTTACGAAAATGCTTCTTTATCGTGAAACGTTTTTTGTAACATACTCTACAATATTTTCGCAATTTGAAAGCACCTTTATGTTTGCCACAAAATTTGTATTTTAAAATAGATACAAGAGATTTGAAAATGACATCTAATAACAGCTTTATTTTGCAATACCTTAAAGTTACATAACTTTTATATATTTTTTTACTTCCCACGCCTACTGGCGAACGAAAATTTCGAAAATGGGATCATGTTTTTTGGATGTTATATGAGATGAACATCACGAAAAACCATGTCACTCATGTCCGTCTGTCTATCTGTCAGTATGTCCGCTAATCTGATAACCGCCTATAACTTGAGAAGTGCCGCTCGGATTTCGATTAAATTTTTATACAATGTTACTACTATCCCAAAGATGCACAAACTTTGTAGTTTTTGAAAATCGGTCTAGTGGCGGCAGATAAAAAGGCCTAAAGCAAAAAAATATAAAATGCTCAAACTTCGTTTTTTTGCGTTTCAGATGATCCTGATTATTTTTTAAAAAAAATTTAGAGGTAAGAAAATATGGGAGTGGGGGTTTTAGAGGGATGGGGAACGCTTATCTCAATTTTTTGACGCTGGTACATTTATACGCTCCCCCGGTGCTACGACTACCCGAGCTAGACCTGTTTGACCTACATTTTTCTCAGATGTTCAGTCAACCTACTCGACGCTATTTCTGTCACAGTTTAGGAAATAAGAGGAAAAATATGTTTTAGGTCATATTTGACTACCATTTTTAGAAAAACAACCCAAAAACCTGATTGCAGTGCGGTTAAATTGATGTATTTTTAATTTATTTTTCATTATAGTAGTTCTCGTCCTTTGATTTTGCCATATAAAAACTTAATTTGCTTGGAGTAATCTGGTAGCGCCCTTCAGAGAGTCTATATTCCTGTGTGGGACTCTTCTAACTTTTTCATATGAACTTGTTATATTACTGTTAAGTGTTCTGTACGAGTTGGAAAGACCGACTGACACTGGGATACCTTGTAAATTTCTATATCTTCTCAGGACTGATGAACTGATATTTTCAAAACCCATTTTGCATTTTCAGTGGAAACCATGTTGCTTGCTAGTTCGATATCGCTTTCTAAGCTTCAATCGTAATGATTTTTATAAACTACAGTATTTTTATACATTTTATATATGTATGTTTTCTTCTTTATGATTTATTTACACATTAAACACAACTAGACACAAAACTGTATATCCTCAAAACTTCTAAGCCCGGAATACTTGTCGTCAAAGAAAATCCACTAAGTACGCGTTAATTGTGTGTGGGAGCTAATGAATTGCCTGGACAAACTTCGGGAGATGAATCGTTGGGTGATAGTAAGAAAATTTCGATATTTTCAGAAAAAAACGTAGTAACCACATATCCGTTTTTGTCAAGAATTATTGAAATTTAGCATAATCGTATCAGTATAGCCAAAAATGTTACAAAAATTATTTAAGAAATATATTTCATTACAATCATAAATTCGTTATTTTTCCACTTAACCTGTTTGGATTTTATTGATGCGTTTTTTTATTTTATATATTCTAGTTTTTCAGCGATAAATCTGTACAAAATCGACTTAAGGATTGTTACAATTTTCATAAAAGAACGAAGTTTCAAAAAACAAGTTGGAAGCCTTATATCTTGACCCAAGGAACAATCCTTGAAGTTTGGACATTTACTTTACTAACACCGTGTATATCGTTTTGGAGATGTGTAAATACGATAGGTCTGGTTCTAGGTCATAACCAGGATTCTTTATACTAAATAAGCATTGAGTTGTATGTTATCATTCAGGAGACAACCAGAAAAATTTCTAGCGGCGTCCGTTTGGACATTCATTTTCGTGTTGAACATTCTTTAAGACAATTTCATATTATTACTTATGAATCCCATACTTTTTGTCTTTGGTAATTTTATTATGTAGATTTAATAACTTTAAATATTTTCTAGTAGTTTCGAGCATTTTGATGAACAACTTTCCCTATTAAAGCATGCAAAGTAAAA
Organism: Acanthoscelides obtectus; assembly: GCA_963669975.1. Lineage (NCBI taxonomy): Eukaryota > Metazoa > Arthropoda > Insecta > Coleoptera > Chrysomelidae > Acanthoscelides > Acanthoscelides obtectus. Next base: position 56,785,556 of record CAVLJG010000006.1, on the reverse strand, counting down.
TACAAAAATGAAGTATGGTACTTGTATCATCAATTCGATGTGACCAACTATAGTAGCAACCAATTTGAAGCTTACTTTAGAAACGGGCTACCATGTAGTGGGTTGACAAGCAATGGTCACTCTCCAGCTTAAGTTGCATTTGTGTGACATATAAATCATGACCTCTATTAAAAAATGCCACAATAGTAAAGTAGTGTAATATACTCCCATGGTATTTTTTATAATTGTGCCAATAAATTGGTTGCTAGTATTTGCAGGATATCAAATTATTTTACACAACCATTTATATTGAAAAAATAAAACTCATCACCTCCTATTTTGCCCATTACATATATTCATAACTATATATTTTTTTGTCAAAGTAATATAACCTTTTCTGGGTATTGGTATATCTGTACTCGTCATTTCGTCGTTTAAATAGTATTTATTAGAGGTGGTCACAGTTAACTCCCCTTGGCTCCAATAAAGATATGTGGCCGGAAATATTCACACATCCAAAATTGACATATGTCTTACACTGATACACTGACACCAAAAGTTTTTACTAATATCATTTCTGTTTGTTTCCTAATGCTTTGCTTTATCTCAATTCTTTTTAGGACGTTTGTGTTTTAAGTAAACCAGATCCTGAGCCTAGTGAAAGGACACCAGTATGTATTTTTTCTATTCATTTCTCTTCTAACTCATTTAGCTTGCATTTCAGTTGCATTTTAGCAGGGATTTATTTAAGTTTTTGAGAACCAATGTTGTGGTTACCACTAAGCATGAACAGCATGCCAAAATGAAATTTGGGATAACGAACACCTTTTTTTCTATTCTATTAATTTGTAGGGGTAACAGTGGTATCATTGAAATAGGGCGTAAACAAGGAGGATTCTTAGTTTGTCTGGGTTCATGTTTACAAATAAAATCATGACAACTTCTTTGCAAAAAAGTAATGCTTATTAACAAAACCTTTTGTATGAAACCTTTAAATATAGATTTATTGAAACAGTAATTTGAACACAATTCAAAATACTATCCTATGAACTGCTTTTGTATAATTGTTGGTATAAATAAATCTTATACATTTGTTAAATGCGTTTGAAATTATGTTTACTGATATGTAGCGTGAATTAATATGGCAGTAGTTAGCTTGCCTTATATTTATAGGTCACATACATGAATTAAATTAATGTTATAGGGTCGATCAGAAATTCCACTAAAATATATAACCGGAATTGATAAAATGACTATGCTTTAAAAGCATCTGATAGCTGAGCAGGATTGAAGTAGAATATATCTTTCAAAAATAAATAATCTAAATTTACTATAAGTATGCAGAAAAGATAGCATTAACACGAATTTTCATATTTCACAGCTTATAAGAGGTGTAAGTCCTTCGAAGAGGCATGGATCTGGAAAGAGGAGTGGTATCTTCCAAGATTCAACAGGCAGCGTGACTGTTACTGGCGACAATACTGAAGATATACCATTGGATGAGTTGGGTAAGCTATGAAAAAGTTTTACTTCCTGTAAGGAAGTATTCTAATGATTAAAAATTTTGAAAGTTAGATATAATGTTTTTTGACGTTATACGATATGTGCATCACGAAAAACCATGTCACTTATTATTATTATTTCCGACTGTCTGTCCGCTAATCCTTGCCCCGTATATAACTCAACTACCGTTCGGATTTGGATGAACTTTTCATACAAGGTCACTACTATGCCAAGGACGAAAACGCTTTGTAGTTTTTGAAGCTCGGTTTAGTAGCGGCGGGTAAAAACATTAAAAAAACGCTCAAATGTCGTTTTTTAGGGGCTATGGCGGTTGGTTGTAAAATGTGGGGACGGGTATATCTCAATGTTGATGTATATTCATTTTATCTCTTCATATATATTTATACACTCCCATCACCGGTTTCCCCGTATATTTGTCTTTAAAACTTGGAATGATAAAGAATCTGGTTAACTGTTGTGCTCGTATTGCCGCGGTGGGCGCTGGCGCGTCTGACGATATGGAAAGAGGCAACGTTGCCATATGGACGGTAACTACCGGTAGGGCAGGAAATGTCTAGACTAATTGTATGTGCTTGTTTGACTGACTTGATCCGTTTAATTTCTCTGTTGTTCGTATCTAATTTGTTCTCCTAGGGTTTAACTTGTGCTGAACTTAATCCTTTATGAACTGATGACGGTGTTGCGTAGGAAGTGCAGAATCAACCCATTTGGCCCCATTTTTTACAACACATTAGGGCGGGCATAGACATTTATGCAAATCGTATGTTTTATTTGTACAGTCTCAAATCGTCAAGCAATACGTAGTGTGTTAGTGGTACCGTATCTCTGTTTTCGTTGTCACGTTCCGTCAGTTACTTGGCATGAGTAAAATCTAAAATGTTTGAACGCGTACCAACTCGCTTGAGGAAAAGATTATATGCCTGTAGGCTTAGCGATAACAAGACGTCGTATACCACAAGCACTACATCTTGCATAACTTACTTGACAAGCGAAACGTACGATTATCATATATCCATGCCAGCCTTTGCGCATTGTTTGGCATATTTGGACACCATCTAATTATTCAGTATCGGAAGCGATCTTGAGATTAAGGGCCGTATGGTATGCATATTGCATATTCGAACTTCCACTTGAGGCATCTTTATTCTTTACCTTCAGATCTCTGACGGTTGGGAGTGTCAGAAGTGCTGCAAAAACCTTTCTCGAGGGAGAAGGCAACCTTCATTTTTTCACGACTTTCCTCAAGAAAAAGGAATATGCAAGCAAAAACTTTTGGTTATGCCTGTTGAGAACACATTTCACCCCAAGCATAAAACTGATAACTGATAACCTGTTTTCGAGATTATAGGGTGCCCTCATATTGGGAAATGCCTTTCCGACAACTCTATTACTCCTAAATGCCAAGACTATCAAGACAAATGAAGCTTCCGGATTCAGAAGACAAGCGACTTTACATTTAGTCCTAAGAGAGCAGAACCGATCAAAGATAGTTTTCGATTCGTGGTATTTGAAACTTCTCAATTTGTGATGTTTGACTATCTACCGTGGGTTTCGTATTTTGAAAATGCATATTTTTGAGAGAATTATTCACAACTTTTATTATTTTAACTAACATACCCTTATTTTCTTTCTCGTTTCATGGATCTTTTGTAAGGTGCAACAGACCAGGAGTATGAGCCTACAGTCTTGGAAAACATCTTTTATGCCATGGAATCTATCGCACAACTCATCGTAAGATCATCTTACATAGGAACAAATATCATCATGATGGTAAGAAACATGTATACAGTAAACTCATGTCATTGATACGCCAGACATTCTGATTAATTTAAAGAATGCTGGTGTGAATGGATGAAAAGGAAGCTGTTTATTTTAATTTCCACTTAAATATTTTGTTCAATTAATTCAAACGGTACTCCACGCAAGCTCGGTAAAGGCTTGTTGTTGTTCGTTTATTGAATGATAAATTGTAGCAACTGTTTTTCTCTCCATTATCGACAGATATAATACAATAACATTTTAATAATAAACTGATCGGTGATTACTTCAAAAGACATAATGGTAGGCTGACATGACAAAAAGGCTTACATTTACAGTTCAGTCGTCATGGTGGGTATCTATGCGTCACGTCTGATCAGGTCAAGCCCGGTTTCTTGAGGAGAAGTCACATACATCCATATTACAAACTCTTACAAACGTCCATGCAGAAATGAAGGTGGCAGATAGAATGAGTGCATGACTACATTCCATTACACTCACAGAAGTAGTCTGTTGTCCTAAGATGCTCAAAGAAAGCTAATTTTGTTTTTTATCGTGTTAGGCGGTGTTTCAAATTCGACCCTCACCATTGGCATCTCGGAAACTGTAAGAGACACGAAGTCACTTAACGTTGCGTATTTAAGTAACTCACAAAATGCAGCTTAGTAAGTTTCGATACTCAAAGTACTTCCGGAGAGAGACGGAAAAAACAAAAATTTTCCAAAATCGTTTTTATTTTTGCCTGACTTTATTTGTAGTGCGATGAAAATAAATTCCACATTAACATTACCACCCTTCCTTATCTACAAGAAGGCGTAATTAGAATTTCAATATGACGTTTCGCCTCTTGTACTCCAGCATTAACTTTATTTTTTCTTTTAGACGCCATATTGAATTGTGCACAGATGAATTGAGTTTTTAATTCTGATTCCAAAAATGCGTTATATACATTGACATTGCCAAACCTTAGTTATTTGTTTTGCGTATCAGATTTATCCCAAAATCGTTTTTATGTTTTTCTGACTTTATTTGAGATGGGATTTCAAAATAAATTGCGTGTTGTCAGTGTTACTTATTGTCCTCTGCAAAATGGCTTAGTCAAATTTTCAATTCGACATTTCCTCTTTTGACTTCTACCACCAACTTTGTTGTTTCATATGGACGCTATATTGGAATTTTGTACATTTAAATGGACTTTTCAGTCCTAAATTCAGTGATGTATTCCCTTAGTTGGCCACGAGTTTGTTGTTCAATGAAAATTATAAGGAAATAAAAAGGTATGGTGAAATCTGAACACAAAATGAAAATTTTATTGATGGTAATAACAATAATAATCATAAATAAGCAGAGGCAAGGCTCAGAGAAGGTCAGGAAAAACTTAAAGCGGCATTTTGTTGATTACATTTGAGCACCTTCGTACCTCTTACAGTTTCCGAGATTCCAATAGTGAGGGTCGAATTTGAAAAATATATATTGGACATGCTTTAGTATGAAATTGACATGTGAAACTTTTAAAGGGAATTTTATGTCAATCCTGTTTGCAGATTCAAAATTTATGTTTTGATTGAAGCGATATGAGCAGGTTAAGACTATTTATAGAATTCGTTTGATCAATGCTGTATATGGTTTTATTTCTTGCAGGCTTGGAGTATAACATACCTGAGTTGGCTAACCTTTGTACTGCTAATATGGGCCAATTTAATCTGGTTAGTACCAAATCAACGCAAATCAATGCTGAGATCCAGTCCATTTCTGGTCATATACGCTTGGTTTCTTCTGATTTCTGCCTACATTTACTCTGTGGATGTCGATTTACCAGCAACATTCGAGGTAAGCTATTATAAGCCTAGCATATTGCTAAATAAGTCTTGCACTACTCAAAAAAATTAAGGGAGCAAGGAAAACCTTAGAGCTTTGAGATTCTAGTATCTAGGTTTTTTAGCCAAAAAATTTTAGGAGCAACGGTTCTCATGCAGTTCTAACAGATAGTGCAAGGAAATTTTTTTGCAAAATTTTGCCTTCTTCTTTTTAGTCCATGGGCTTGAAGATTTGATTGCGATTTTTGAGAATTTTTTTTGTTTCTTTTTATTGACTTTAAAAGAGTTATTTTTTGCTTTGTTTTAGAAAATCGACGCATTTTTGGAACTGTTAATGAGAAGGCTAACGCTTTTAGGTTTTCAATGTACATTTAATAACCGTGCACGACGGCAGATAGATCCATTGTACGGTTTCTCCAAAATTTCTGTCAGACGGAACATTTTCTGCCCCTGGTTAGTATTTTTGTTTTTTGGAATATTCCATGAAAACAGGATGTCCGTGGTCTAAGATGAAGACAAACAAGTTTTGGCTGGAAAACTTAAAAACGACCATTTTTCTCCAAAATGCAACCTGTCAAAAATTACTGAAAAACTGGTATTTTTTGTGCTCCCTTAATTTTTTTACTAGTGTAATAGTTCGACAATAGTTATTTGTTGTAATTGGCGATTTTTGTGAAAACATAGTATGAATATTTTTTCTTTCAAATGATAGGATCCGTTTCTGGTTCATATATGTGTCTTCTGTGGAAGGCTGATAAATAAAACATTTTCTTCGACAGTGATCTTGAAGATACAAGGTTATTCACAAGTATAGCTTACTTCTTAATGAAGGTGTGTAATGTATATTTTCTGGTAAAGAGTTACATTGACAAATAACTGGCAAAGATAAAAGAGCATATAGTTAAAGCTAACAAGAAACTGGTCATTACTGCACTATACCAAATGTTACCGTACTTATTCCTTATATTGTCTTATTTTTTGTAAACCTGGAGATTCGATATCTCTGAAACGTCGTTACTTAGCGCTATATTTTTTGCATATTGTCTTAGGATAAACGTATATTATTGTTGGTCACGAGAAAAAAACAAGTACATTATTATTTATATTATTACATTTTCTAGGGTCTAGATCTCGCAGAGATTGGCTTCGTAAAAATGATCCATCTTCCTTGCGCTCCTTTATTTGTCAAATGCCTCTATACAACAATGTTTTGGGTTACACTTCGTCAGTACATACAGGAGAGAGCTGAGGAGAGACACAGTAGTGCTTTGGCTGACATGGCGGCTCCATTACAAATTACGGTTGGGGCAGCATCGGCAGGAACAAATAGGAGCAACGCCGCGGGAGCTGACGGCCAAGAAAAAACTGGAAGCAAGGTAAAAAATGCATCATCAATGTTTTATCAAATATTCAAAATTGAAAACATGTTCTGACTACATGATCAGATATGTCTTTACTGCTCTTTAAATTGTGCGTGTATTGAGGGTATATTATATATAGAGAGAGAAAGCGAGTCATAGAGAAGGATCATGCGGAGAAAGGTATATAACAAATAGAAAAAAATAATGGGCAAAATCTGCAAAAAGAAGGAAAAGTGGATTGGAGCCAAAAAAATGTTATAGATAACCAATAACCCGAGCGATACATATTTCTGCTTGTTATAAGCCCCGAAATGGATGAACATATTCAACTACAAAAGTAGATACACATGCCCATACATCTGGATACCACAACCACGCGGCCGGTTATAGCCACTTGCCGTGGTACTTTAAGCCCAAAGGATCTACAAAAAGAAAAGGAGAATATATAACAAATAGAAAAAATAATGGGCAAAATCCGCAAAAAGAAGGAAAAGTGGATTCAAGCAGAAAATAGGATATTTAACCCGAGCGATACGTACAGGTATTTCTGCTTATTGGCTTTATCAGGCCCGAAATGAATGCACATACTATGCAACTACAAAAGTATATAACACATGCCCATACATCCGGATACGGGTGTAACCTGAGGAAACGCAGATGGGAAGAGAAAGAAAATGACATTGTAGTATAAAATGGCTCTTCTAAGTAAAAAAAAAAATTCAAAAACAAAAAACTCATAGCTATGATTTTCCATTTAATAATAAAATAATTCCGTCCTAATCGAACCTCATCAGTCCAGTTCTTTATTCGTCGACTATGTGTTCCCTTCACTGTTTTTTAAAAACAATTTCAGCAACAATCTCGCCGACTTAGTAAGTAACTATTTTTCCTCTTAATTGTTATTTGTTGCTATTGTCAATCATTGTTTCCAGCTCCAGACGATGAAGACATAGATCTTCGAAAGCTTGAGTTTAAGTTATAAGAGTGTACTTTTGCAATACTTTGCCTTCTACCCAAAGAAATTTAGGGATATTTATAGTATATCAGGATCACTATGAATCAATCGATCAATAGGCTTTATTCAAAATCAGTTAATTACCAAGAGAATGAATGATAAAGCGTAGTACCGATAAGTATAATAGTTGTTTCTGTATAAAAAGGAAGCGCAGTTAAAAGTTGAAATTTTCATCACTAAATAAAAACATTTATAATTACGAAGCGCATCACGTATGTAAAACACTATGAACATAACACTACACATACTATGTTACAAGTACCTAATTACACTACACCTAATAACTAATTATTTAAATTTTCCATTTCTCAAAATGAATTGATTTAATGCTTTTTTGATAGTCGCCAAGCTTTTTTCATACTGAAGCAGCCACCACCACACTTATTAAGCAAGAGTAAATAAAGATTTCCATTTATAAAATTGCTATACTAACATAACTAACAAATCAATATTTCTGAAAGGATTATTTGAATTTAATAAGCTAAATAATGATATAAAAAGTACTTGTAATTTGAAGATGTTTAAAAGAAAATTTAAATTAACCTTTCTTTGATAGTGAAAATTCTTAAAGATGCAAGTTTTGTTTTTATAATATTTGTATGTTATGTAATTGTTTTAGTTTTTTAAAAGAACGTAATTGTAGCAATCATGCTAAATAAATCTTAACAAACAAAATACCAGTAACTAAGATATTTAAAGCGTTATATAATGGGGTCAAGCGTTTTCTGCTTATCCTTAAAACTAATAAATACAATCATCCAAACAATTTAATGATTCGATGTTTCCTATGTAAGTACTTAACGGATCTATTCCACTGGAAAAGCCTTTCCTTACTGGGTCGCCAGTGCGGCTTCGCCAGCATTCATCTCCAGACTGACCATTGATTTTGGCGTCTCATTCCACTAGACGGCAAGCCAGGAAGCCATATTTTGCTATAGGGTAATTTGGCTACGAATGATGGCGACATCGTCATGGCGTTCCGATAAGTATGGCTATTCCACATGTTTGTTTGAACAATGCCTTGCAATATATTATTTCTTAATAGGTAATGGAACGCATAGGTCAACATTTGAAGAGGTTCCTTACGAAATTCTGGATATGGGTGGTTGCAATCACCCTGTTTGCTGTAGCCATAACAGGTCAGAGGATGACAGGTTTCAGGATTCTCTATATGGCCCTGTTCCTCATTTTTATTCTATCCTTCCAGGTAAATATTGTATAGTAAAATAATACAGTTATGGTTCTTGAAACGCAATCCTGATTACGCACTTTTAATTTAGAGTGCTGTAATCATTTGCTGAATTTGTTGAGCTAAATGGTACTGTTTATTTGTTGTTTATGTTGAATTGACACATTTTCGACGCAGTAAATCTGACTACATTTTTGTGAACGTGCAGTACTTTTTCCACTGGCATTGAAACTAATAAAATTGTCAAACCAACCTCTGCATGACTAGCAAAAACTTCTTTTGTCTTGCCAAAGACACGGTTTGTCACCACCCATCAGTTGCGATAAAAATAATGACGTGTCTTTCACTATTCAGGCTTTTTAAATAACGTAGACCCTAGAAAATACATGTTAACATGTCTGGGAAGTTGTCATCGTGTTACTTACTACACCAAACATACATCAAGGTCGTTTGATACGGACAGTCTATTGTTTGTAGAGTATAGAGAACAATATGCTTAGAGCTAGGAGGTGGATTTCGACTATTCAAGACGTAAATGCGTTATTTGTGGATTTCTTCCTAGCTGACATGGTGTTTTGACATTTAAAACTTGCTTTCTTTCCTCTTTAAGTATAAAAAATCAATAATAACCACCCTTTCAAATCGTTTAAGTATTGTTACGTCTGCCTGATTACTCGTAATATGCTTTTAAAATAAAGCTTTATTTGTTATTATTTTAAACATGAATAAAATATATAAACATAATTCAGTGTCGATTAAATGTTGACTCTCGGGGACCACTATACTTTTGGTACAAACTCGGTATTCATTTACATTTCTAAAACATCGCCACTTAGTCGGGATACAAACTGCTCAAAATGAATCGGTGTTCATTTTGGCAAGAACTCAAATTACTCTCAAAGTTATTGTAGTGAGTTGAGTTTGATCAATACCCGAGAATTCGCATTTTAAATGTGAAGGGGAGTTTTCTAAATAACGCTTACATTCTTTTACAGTTCTCTTTTCAAATATGGAGGAAAATGATGTTTGGATTTTGGCTCACGGTCATCATATATTCTATGATAATACTGGTGATGGTATACACGTATCAGTTCAAGAACTTTCCCAAGTACTGGACAGAGTATCTTCATATACCAGAGGAACAGTAAGCACAATTTTACAGAAGCTTTTGTTCGATATTATTTGATCCTGAATTATTATTTTAAAACTTTACGTGCTTAACATTAATGTATGCATTTGATGTCCATGTATGTCTATAATTCGTATTGAATTGACACTACATGTGCTCAATTTCTAATTTGCTACGTTACACAGTTTCACCTAAGCATACATTTGCTGTCAAACTATGGATAATTATATCTATGATTCAAATAGTAAGATAATGTTTTGATATTGCCAACCGTGATTTGGTATCAATAATAATAATAGTCGTCTTTATTTGGAAATTGACTAACTGATTGGCGAAGTTTAGCATTCGCTACTCTTACAATTAACCAATCAGCTAGCGATTGGTAACACAATACAGAAATTTATGGTCCTGTCTTAAGGAAAAAAAACAGACAAGAACAAGGTCAGAAAATGCGTAAATCAAAAATTACAATACATCATATAATATATAGAAATGATAAGTTTAAGTGGATAGTGAATTTATAAACAGTTTAATTTTGTTGCGGAATGTAGATAAAGAATCTGACTTGTACACTTCAGGTATTGAATTATAATACCTGGTAGCTAAATTATGCTCATAATTACATATGGTATAATTGTGAGATTTTCTATTATTATCATAATTGTTATTTATATCAAAGTATCCCTGCTATGGTTAATTAATGATTTTTCATCGCTTGTAATAGTGGAAGAAAATGCTCAAGAATACTGCACGCGTATTCTGTATCGTCCTAGAAACAGAAATTTCTTTCTTTAAGTATAGAGAGGAAATTTCTTTCTATGTCGTGAATTTATTCTGTACTGTTCTCTCTACGGGCGTTCGGGTACGTTCGGTTGTAGAGAAATGTGAACTATCCATTGTAAAAACATTGACATCTTTTAGGGAAACTTCGGAAGTCATTCGGGTAAGTTGGCAACGATATAAAATATTTGTTGTTTTGCTTGTTTAATTTGTCAATTTGTTGGAAAATTCCGAACTAAGAATAATTTAGATTTTACGACTCGTGCAAGTTTATGTAAGGAGGTAGAAGTACAAAAAATAGCACCCACATGTAAAAGTATGGAGCCAATATTCCTTCATTTGCTACAGGACGCAGAATATGAAGAAGCACAAAACTAATTACGTTTGGAGCGGAGAACTTTACGAGATAAACAAAATGCATTCGAATTGCCTGAACGAGAGTTCCGAAAGTGCTTCAGACTTAGTCGGCAGTTGGTACAAGATCTCATTCGTGATCTTACCCCTCATATGGATGCAGGAGCAAGAGACACAAGAATTCCCGTCCATATCAGGATCTTTGGTGCCCTAAGGTTTTTTGCTCAGGTCTCATATCAGAAGGCAGGAGGAAATGAGGCGTATGTGGCATTGTCACAACCATCATTTAGCAGAGCAGTGTCTGAAGTTTGTCTGACTCTAGAGTCAATTGCTCATAGATGGGTAAAATTCCCATTAAGTGAAGCTGAAAAGCAACAGAAAAAAGAACAGTTTATGGCGCAATTTGGATTTCCAGGAGTAATAGGCTGCATTGATGGCACTCATATTGCCATTGTTACACCTCAAGAGGATGAGCATCTATATTTGAATAGAAAGCAATATCATTCAAAAAATGTACAATTAATATGTGATGCAAATCTATTGATTCTAAACATAAAAGCAAATTATGGTGGAGCATCTCATGACGCTTTTATTTGGAGAAATTCCAATGTAAGGACTCATTTAGAAGAAATGTGCAATAATGGTGATCATAATTCGTGGTTAATTGGAGATAGTGGTTATCCACAAGAGCCATGGCTTATGACTCCTATTCAAGGTATGCCTACTGATACTCCTGAAGGTAGATATACGACAGGTTCGACAAGAACCAGGAATTGTGTGGAAAGATGTATAGGTATTTTATAAAAAATGTTTATTTTTAATATATTTTTGTACTAAATGAGAAAATTTTGTTTCAGGAGTTTTGAAAAATAGGTTTCGTTGTCTATTGAAAGACAGGGTCTTACATTATACCCTCTTCAGAGCTGGTCAAATTATCAATGCCACTAGTGTCCTACACAACATGTGTGTTAGGGCTAATATCGATATGGAAGATCAAGAAGAGGAGCAAGATGATGATGATGTTCCAGATTCGGATGCTATTGTAAGCAATGTTCTTGAACAAAGACAGGGAAGGAGAGTCAACATAATACAATTGTATTTTCAAAATGTTAGATAGATATATCAAATAAAATGAAACTAAAATTAAAAAAAAAATATTTTATTGTGAACAACACCATGAAACAAAAACAAAGGTTTTCCACAAACATTACAATGAAAAAACTTGAGTCATTATTTAGTCAAACAATCTAAGAGCAAACAAAAATAAATTCTATAAATAAATATTATTTATACTTCTAAAACTAAAATCACATTGTTTACAATGCACCATTATGTTTATTCATTTTTATCTTTTGTTCTTATATAGGCCAAAAGTTCTTTGAGTGTTCCAGCCATTGCTTCTTGGGCTTCAGCTTGTCGTTTGACAATATTTCTCAATTTTTTTCCTTTCCTCCATGACCTCCTGATGCATTTTTTGCCAAGGAAGTCGACTACGTTTTCTGGCTGGTTCTTGATTAAGTAACCTTAGTGTTGGAGGCGACTTTGATACTGTGCTGCAAGAAGGTTGAGGATCTGGTGTTGCAGTTTTACTGGTGTTTCCTTCTATGAAGGGTTTCAATTCTGGCAGTGTCTGGTGTGCTGCGATGGGTCGGATGGATCCCTGTAGATAAAAATGTTTGTATTGTAAGTACATACAGGGTTAATTCTTCGTGAGGGCCTAGTCGCTAGCTCTGCCATTATGCTATGTTTTATTTGGGAATGTAATGTAATATTTTTCATTTTTTTTTCATTCATATCTGAATTAAAAAGAGTCAACCCTGTTAAAGGACAATGAGATGTTAAAATATACAGGGTGCCTCATTTGAAAATTGATTGATTGATATGTTTAATAACAGAGTTATCAACCAATGCCACACTGAAAGCTCACCCTGCATATTACAATTCTACTTACAATTTCTTTTAAATGCATCAAATGACATAGTTACCAATCCCAGCTCTGCATTGCTATTCCCTGTTACTGATTTCCAACCAATTAATTTCATTAGTCGCCCCTCTGTGTCTGTTAAAGGAGCACCATTTAAACAGCCACCACCAGTTTTTTGGCTCTCGATCCTCAGCTGTGCTGCTTTTGCCTTCACCTTAGATTTCCATCTACCAACAGCCTAAAGCAATATATAAAAATGATAAATTATTGATATAGCACAGTCCAACACAAAACATTAATAAACACCCACATTCATTCTTTAAGTATTTCAAAGTACATATATTTGTATCTTTTTACGAATTGTAGATAACATGCGGACTGCCGACAAAGATGCAATAAGTACGCGTTTGTTAAAAAGAGACAAGAATCATAGAAAGAGGTAATTTTGTCTTTCTATTCCTTTATACCAAACAATGCCTTCGTGCAACCCGATCGCTGCCGAATCATCTTACAGAATAGGGTAAAGTGCGATAAAGAGTTTATAGAAAGAAATTTCTTTCTTAGAGGATACAGAATACGCGTGCTGCTTCTTTTATCATTCTGATTTTAATAATTTATCTATACTCTAGTCAATTGCAGATAGTAAAGTACTAACAGAAAAATTAATTTTCTCATATGATATTTGAGTTGCCAATAATTCATCGTGGTTTTCAAAATATTTGCCCGGTTTTTAATATAATTTTGGTTTCCAAGCGCACCACCATACGGGTTTAAACTAGATCAGTGACTTAAGCGGGATTTGGAATCAATCCATACTTAACATTGTAGTTTAATGACATTACGCCAATTACGTTTTGTTTTTTCTTCTAATATCTAACCAGATATTTTGTGACATGTTTATCAGGGAGTATTGCTTTCGAGACTTGAAATTTTGCATTTGTGGTGGTGGTATCCTTCAAATTCACTGTGACTAATGATGGCAAATTTATAAATCGGAAAAAAAATCAGTAGATTTTGTTGCTTATCCCAGACAGCAACAACGTATAACTTATTCTATTATAAGTTCCGAGAATATTACCGAACATGTTACCGAACCCAAGCCCTTGGTAATATAACCATTTTATGGTACTACTCGCTTTTGACATTGCATGTGTGGAATAGGTGAATGAGGTTCCACTTTGATGAATAATCGTGTATTACTGGAACGATACAATGATTGCCTGAATGAATGATGTGCGTGTCGTGCGCGTAACATTTGAAGGTCGGAATTAGAATGCTGGATTCTTCGTGCGGTCTTGACTGATCTGCCTATCTGGATGGCATGTGTTCCCCTTGTTATGTTGCTGGAATAGCCATCATTTCCAGGGTTACTTTAAACGACATACAATGTTTCCAATCTTTTGCATAGAATCAGCTAATCAAAATATAATTTTCAGTGATGTATATCCCAAAAGTTTCAGTGGCCATTATATTCATTCCACAGGCAGCTGGACATTGGCCTTGAACAGTTTGAGACCACTCAGTTGTTTGTTCGCCTGGTAACACCAACATTCTTCGTGATCATCACTGTGATCCAGCTCCATTACTTTCACAACGATTTCATGGTTCTTTCTGATCCGAAGAACGCTAACCTTGTAGATGCAGTCGTTGAAGATTTGGAACAAAGCAGTATGCAAGGAGGGGCTTATGTAGACAGAAGTGAGAAGGAGGAGCCTTCGTCGCAAATACAATTTGATTTATATGATTTAGATAGTGAGTATACAAGCTAGAAATCATATTGCATTGCCTATACGATGTTTACTCGTAGTACCAACCGGGAATCCATGAATTGAATTGAATATGCGGGTTTTTAGAATCTGAGATAATCAAAAAGTTAGCAAATATTTTATATCAATGTAGGTAGAATACCGAGTCAATATAATAGATTCGCCATTACAAATTTTTTCAGCTTTGTGGTGAATACAGAAATAAGACCTACATGTTTTACACATAATAATTGCCCGACTTCAAGAACTTTTTTAATTAAACCACTAAAAATTCACTTTTCCACAATTTTTTGTAATCTTTTCCTTATTCGGAACAAAAATTATACTCACTTTTGTTCATTTGATCTTTAAAGGCCCACATTTTTATTATCGACCCTTTAGGACTAAGAGCCGATTGAAAGTTGATCAACCCTTGATTTTTAACATTTTTAAACGAACAACAACGCGTTTTTGATATCTTCGAGTGAAGATTTAAAAAGTAAATCCTTAAATTCATTGAAAGTCGGGAAATATTGAAAATCTTGAAGATTGTCGAGAAGTTTAAAAATTTTGATTTTGAAAACCTGTGGTGTCAACTGTTACAGCCTAGTGTCAAATGGAAATTTTAAATCTCCATTTGAGGGTCACTCAAGGGTACTTTATTGTTTGTTTAAAATTCAATGGTCGGCCAACCATCCACCAGCACTCAGCCTTATAGTATTGATTATAAATGTAGGCCCTAGAATTATGATTATGAAGATGAAAAAAATCATAAATGGCGCTAGTATGTAAATAAAAATAATAAATTAATTTTATTATCCATTCAGCGGTACAATGAGACGTCCTCTGTTGATGACAGGCCAAGAAGCGGAAGACCTCGTCAAGTAAGGACTCCAGCAGCCATCAAAGCCGTAAAAGCCAGGATTCAAAGGAGTCCACTCCGGAAGCAGAAGATCCTATCCAGGGAAATGAAGATTCCTGTCCGGACGATGTCGCGCATCATTAAACAAGACCTAGGGCTAGGGGCTTACCGGAGACGTACGGGCCAGCGACTTACGGCCACCTTGCGACACATCAGGGCGACAAGATCCAAGAAGCTCTTGGAGAGGTACGCAGCTGGGGGATTCCGAAAGATTTTGTTCACGGATGAGAAAATCTTCACCATAGAAGAAAAATTCAACCGACAAAATGACAAAGTGTATGCAAGGAGTTCACAGGAAGCTTCGGAGATCATTCCGAGAGTTGAGAGAGGCCACCACCCTGCGTCAGTCATGGTTTGGTGGGGGGTGTCCTACGAAGGGGTCACTCAGTTCCATTTCTGTAAACAGGGCGTGAAAACAAAGCGGCAAACTATCAGAGCGACATACTGGATCCTATCGTCAAGCCTTTAAGTGGTACATTGTTTGCCAACCAACACTGGGTCTACCAGCAGGATTCCGCCCCCGCTCACAAGGCTAAGAGTACGCAGCGCTGGCTGGAAAGCAATGTGCCAGAGTTCATTGCTGCGGAAGATTGGCCCTCAGGGAGTCCGGACCTCAATCCTTTAGACTACAAGTTGTGGGACCTGCTAGAGCAGTTGGCCTGCTCCAAAGCCCACCGTAATATCGAGTCCCTGAAAGCGGATTTGATCCGATCAGCGGCAGCTATTCCTTTGGAAGCTGTGCGTGCAGTGATAGATGAGTGGCCCGCGAGATTGAAGCAGTCGTACATTTCAAAAAGCACCAGTGAATTAAAATTATTTTTCATACATTTTTTAAATGTTGCTAAACTTCATGTTCCAAAATAGCAGTGTCGGGTGTTCGAGACTTTTCGAAAAAGGAAACCAAGCAGATCGAAGCTTTATCTTTTTTCTTGATAGTCGCACATGTACGACTCCTGAAGATCCTAAAGATGCCTCTAAATCTTGGTCAAAAGCTATGTGAAACAATAAATATATGAATAATAAACATGCGAAACTTGTATCCAGGGTGTCCAAAAAGTATGGATACATAAAAAAATGTAGCAAAATAAAGTCGCAAAGTTTGAAAAGGATCAACGAACGATGAGCTTGGATTTGAACTTGACCATGACCTTCAAGGTTAAAATAGTCTTCTTCAACGGCACCGGAAACATAAATAGCAGAAAAGCTTATATTCAAGTATGTCCATGATCGAGTATGACCGACAAGGTTATTTAAAGATCAAATCGATTTTTAACGGGCAAAAAATAATAATAAATGTCTTCATTTCCACATAAATATTAACATCAAATACAGTTTGCCGTATACGGGTGAAGTTTAGCTGTAGCTGCTCTTCCACTTAACCCTCACTTAACACCTAGTTTTAATTCCTGCATATTGCGGACAATTTTACGTTTCAGTATATCCTTGCAAATGAACGTGACCATGACTTTTAAGGTAATTTGAATAGTAGTTTCACGTCCCGTTAAATTCTCGTTCATCGTAAAATCTTCAAGGTCCTGCTCAAGGTAACGTTCGAGATCACCTATAGATGATCCTTTTTCAGCCGTGAAACTTTGTTCCTCCACATTTTTCTCTAGGTAACACATTTTTCAAGATTTTTTGTTCTTTCCATACTTCCTGGACGCCGTAACATGACCTTGAAAGCCATAGTCAAGGTCATGGAAAAGGACTTGAACGTAAAATTTACCACTATATGTATTTTCGTTGTCAAAAATAGGGGTTTCCATTCAAGAAAACTGTCTTGGCCTTCAAATGACCTTGGAGGTCATAGTTAAGGTGACGTTAAATAGCACTATTAAATGACCCTTTGCAAACCTCACAACTTTGTTCTGCAACATTTTTCTCTAGTAAACCCATTTTTCGAGATATTTTGAGGTGTCCATAGTTTTTACCTATGACTAATAAAGTCCGCCACACAGTATTATGAACGACTTTATACTACACTGCAATGATCAAAAACTTGAAAGACATGCAAAATGAAACGAAAAACGGTCTCTATCATACCACACTTCAACTATCATTAAAATCGATTTAGTAATTACAAATATTACGCAGGTACAAGTGACGCGTATGTGATTGAAATAATCTATTCATTTTTTATACAGACATAACCTCTGCTCAGTTCCAACTACTCCTCAAGCAATGGCTAAAGCGACTTCACCGAGCCAAGAACCTTTGCTACTTATTCCTAGAGCTGCACATGGCTAAAGCAGTCCTACTTTTCGCCATGTTGATGTGTGTCTACGACAAGTGTGCCCTCTACTTCATCATTGTTGTGCTGATCTCGTTGGCACTAACATTTGGCAGGCCTATGCAAACTTTCGCCATCTACTTTAGCTCTCTACTTGTATCTATTATGCTTCTCGCCAGGATGATCTACCAGATTCAGTACATCACCCCGCAGAATTGGGACGTTAATTGTACGGTGAGTATACTGGGAACAATCTACTACAAGTATTATAAAAGGTGATGTAATCAGCTAACTGAAATAGAGCTTAATTGCATATGTTATATACTTTTTATGTGTTTAACAAAACAAAAATATACTTGGATTGCTGCATTGCACCTTTATTACGTAAAAACATATTTGTACTAGCTGTGGGTTTACGTAAACGATTCAAGTGCCATTTGTTAAAGACTACAAAAACTGCTCCAGAAATGGCACCTGTTTTGATAATCCTAATCTAACCATTTCTAGCTTATGGTAAACGTGAATAGCGCCATATTATTCGCTTTGTTACGAAAAAGAAATGCTTCAGTGTCCTGTAATATACTAATAAGAGAAACCTAATATTCCCAAGGATCTCAGCAATTGTGATCAAACTGTACGGTTAAAAATGTTCGTACATGATCAAATAGCGCTGAACCTGCATGCGACCTGTGAGGCCGATTTCACTAACAGGAGATCAAAATTCTTGATATGGATCAACAAGAAGGCATATTTCTACTGATGGATTTAATGAATATAGTCGATTTTTTCTATAATATCTTACAAACTAGCGAAGAAATATACGATTTGTGTAAGAAGAGCCTCTAATCCCAATATTAAATCTTCATTATAAATCACCTAGTTTAGCTACAAAAACACATTTTTTCAGTTGATTCGGAGATCAAAACCTACGATCTACTGACGTTTTATAGGTTTTTCACATAATACCCGTGCGGAACTTGCTATCTTAATTTGATACAAGCATTAAATAAATCGGTGCCTGTTGTAGGTTGATCAAATTCGATAGTTACTTAACTATCGATCTCACGATGTACGAAAAATGACATTTCACACCTGGGAGCGGCTTGCCGCGTTATTTGCAAAATTTTGTTACAAAGTACCAAGTGCCGCTGAGATCAGTGCAAGCTCATTTGAATGTGGTTGTGAGTTGTTTTTGAGTTTTTGGTGAATGTTATATAAATCAGATTCGAAAAACAAAATAATTATAGATACACTTGATAAACAATCATTAAAAAGTAAGCACATCTTGGTGAATGTTATATAAATCAGATTCGAAAAACAAAATAATTATAGATACACTTGATTAACAATCATTAAAAAGTAAGCTCCACATTCCGAAGACGTACTGATTACCCGAATATTTGGAAAAACAGAATGTCGCAAGAGAAATTCAAATAATAATATTAGTTTCATCTAATCGTTTGTATTTATCATAGGTTCAAATTTATTGATAATTGTAATGAATAGCGTGCAGTATTTCCGGATACTAATTCATTTTGACGATTGGGGAATAACTATGTTGTATAAGATAATACGGGTCTGTCGGCGAGGTATCCTATTGTATTAGGGTAAATTCAACTTCAATGTCATTGACCTGCATAGAATATCATAAATATAGTTAGAATTTATTATATCACAAAATAGTAAAAACTTGAAATGCTTATTCGAATATCGTTATTATCTGAATTCTCTAGCCGATAAAGAGGCACAAGAAAGAAGGGTTTCCATTTTGCAGACTTTGTTATTACAGATGTTCCTTTTTGTTGTATAATTTCTTATCTGATCTCCACCTTTTTTTTATAAAATTTTATAAAGCAAAGGCAACATTATATATTTTTCTAAACCAGATAAAGCTGTTTAAAATAATTGTAACCCAGAAGCAGCAAAAATGTGATAATTAGGGAATTTGTTGAAATCTACACCTAATTAACGACGACAGGGGTATTATGTAAAAAACCTAAAAAAAAAAAAAAACGATAAAATGTCTTCTTGCAGACTAGGTAGTTTTTAGTGTGCAAATTGTTCATTCCACGTTTGCTCGCTATGATCGCTCTCAGCTTCGATCTATGGAGGGGTGACTCAACGATACGACAAAAATCCAAGTAGTGTTTATTTCTGAGAAGAAGCAAGATCGCATGTTCAAAGTAATAAATTACGATTATTCAAAAACTTGCAAGATAATTACGGGAAATCAACCCGTTGTTGTGTGTAATTACTGATAGCATGAATATGAGTTGTCTGCAATATGTAGGTATAAAATATAGGATTCCACATAAAGTTAATTACTTCACCATCCAGGGATTTTCTTTTCTTATCTCTCTCATTCTTGAAATTCAGCAAATTTGCATATGTAATTTCCAGAATGAATAAGAAAAAGTAAATGCGTAACTAATTTCTAGCTTTGAGTACATCTCAAGTAAGTGTATTTGAGACAAGAAACCAATGGAATTATCATCAACACAGATTATTAGCACAGAAATCTTCACTATGTACCTATGCACTGCCGTTTCCTTCCAGCTACAGTATACAACTTTCAGCTTAGACCGCCAACATTGATAGCTGAAAAATCATGTCGTTTAGGCAACACGTACAGCTACAAAACGAGTTCACAAGTGTACAATAGCTAGTGCTTAGTTGACATCTTGTAGAAAAACCTACGTTATGTTATAAAAAACCTACAAAATGTCAGCTCAACACGACAAAATGTCACATTTCAAGATATGTAATACACGTGCCGATATATATTTTTTCAATTTTCTCAGGTGTTTATGTTTGGTTTGAATTTGGTTCTATCATCTATTTAGAAGGTGGGTTTATGATACTTATTTCTGATTGGTCAATTTTCGTTTGGTCAAGTGGAAAAATATGTTTTTGTTGTTAAACGAGGTGATTTGTGAAGAACTTTTTGATTACTTTGGGGTTAGAGGTCCTTCTTACACAACTTGTATATTTTTTCGCTAGTTTCACAAATATTTTTATCAATCAGCTATATTTATTTGATCTATTACTACAAAGACGTCTTCTCCGGACCAAATTTTAGATCCCGCGGATCAGTAGTAAAATCGGGCCTTATATATTCAGTCGTAAAATATTTTCTCCATCATGTATTGCTCTAAAAGTTATGTATATATCAGTATTATAGTATGATATTCTTCTAAGAGATTGAAACCCACAAAGCATGCTAGCGAAATACGAATTGCTGCGGTTCAGGCAAAATAACAGCAAAACGGCCATCGAGTGGTTCCTCCATAGGTGGCGTATGAGGAGTGTGGGTTATCAAAGGCCCGAGCCGCATAGTATCTAGCCCAAAACAGTAACGGCTACTGTTAGATTTTATTGCTTTTTAGGGTACCCACAACGTTTAGTACATACAAATTCAAATATGATATGATTTTTGCATTTCATACAATGTTATTTTAATGCCTACTCCATTTACTTTTTGAGACCCAGTTTTTCAATCCCAAGTTAGCTTTTAACTACAACTTGAAAGCTAACCAACATTTGCTCATAAACTCATTTTGCATATTCTAGTTTACTAACATTTAACTGATGCTCGGTGTTTGAGCCTCGCGTAATCCGTGACAACATATGTCACTGTTAAGCAAGGTAGATTGAACATTGCGGTTTAACTATAAGTTTGTAGTTAACCCATGCGGCCCTTTGATTGAAATTAACTGATGTTTTAGTGTAAACTTGTCAGTGAAAAACGCTTTGTGGGAGTTATCTTCCGATTGGCGGTAGGGTTACGTTAACCTACGATTGAAAAATCGGGCTTTCCGGGCCAGGATAACAAGTTGAAATTCAACATAAGGAAATTAATGTATGAAAATATTTTAACTTGAAACTTGCATTCAATAATGTCAAAATGACTGCTGGGCGTCATGTCGAATAATTTTTTTGAATAGAATGTATTATATCAATTTAGATGTTGATTTTTAAGCGAGTCAATGTACAAAAACTTTCAAGCTTAGCAGCCATTTTGTCCACTATTTTTAAAGATAGAAAACGTATTCTGTGCTTATAAAGTACTCATAAGGATCTTTAAAATGAAGTAAAACATCACCCACCTTCCATTTAAAAAATATCCAAAATGCGTCACAGCCATTATGTTGCAATTTTCAAATGTCACATAACATTCTAAAATATCCTTGCATCAATTTCCACATCACAAATTTCAACTTGCTAACTTGATCCGATCAAATGATGGGGCACATTAAAGAACATTGCTGCGTGTATTCCAATGCTCCAAAGAACATCTCAATCTCCATATTATCATCAAACTATTAGGTTAATTTAAATGCAGTTACCGTAGATAAGATAAGATAAGTGCATTCTAGGTGACGGAGAATCCGGACATAAACATGACCACCAAAAACAACGCGCCATGGTTCGGATTCGAGAAAGGTTCCCACCTACCCACCCTGGTCAAGTGGAATATCATCTACATCTTAGTAGTCACTTTGTGGGCCGTCATTTTAGTAAGGCAATACAATTATAGACTATCCAGAGGCAGGCCTACGACGCGAGCATTCTTTATGTTTCCGAACATAAAAAGAACGGACGCTGATACGAATTTGAGAAATTGTCTTAAGTATCTAGCCAATTATGGGTACTACAAGTTCGGAGTGGAGGTAAGTTGATGATGATTATTATATTAATAATCACAAATTCGGTATGACTTGAGATTGTGAATAAAAGCACTACACACATAGTATCTAGTGCGAATACTGATGGTTGATGGCCAATGTAGAACTTCCAACATATTTTATTTATTTATTTAACAAATTAGGGTCATCAAATAGAGAAAATCTCCAAAATAGACATCGACCGTATGGTTAAACATACTAAATTGTAAGGATTGTTATTTATAATCTAAATATATGAAATCTGTATTCAATTCAGTAAAGGAAAAAAATATTACAAATAATGGAACGTAGCTAACAAGGGAGTGACCAACATTCTGCTATTCATCAAGTATTTAAAATTTAACATTTCACAAGCAAAAATATCAGCAAATTTACCATAGTTGTTCAGATTTCTTTGCAATCGTATCAGGTGAGAGTTTAATTAAATATTAGTTTTACAAAACGGAATATTGAAGTATGTACAGTGTCTAGGATTCACTCTTATCGGTATATTTATATTGATTTTCGATGCAAGGTAAAAGCAGTCAATTTGATTGTTCAAGATAATATCATTTTCTGGCCAGAGGTAAAATTTTGAAATGCTCCATTACCAAGCTATAATCGTGATTATGGACAATGATACTCGCCTGATAAGCCAAAATTCGCAAGAACTTATATTGGACATACCCAATTCTCCTTATGTGGACTTCGTACTGAATTTTCAGAAACTTAAGCATTTCAAAAACCTAACTTATCAACCTAAGAAAGCATAATAAGATATCAGCGACAATAAGTTTGTTATTTACAGATGATTCCTAAACATACTGAAGGATAAAATGACTATTACAGTTTCGAGAAATTTGATGATCCTTGATCTGTATGCACATTAATTTTTAAAGAGAGATATAACCATCTTTTCACTGCTCCTATGCTCAATTTTCTCAAATTATTTTATTGATGCAGACTTATCCGATCTGTTATGATGGACTGTTCTTTCCGAAAGCAACTGGCTATCACAACCAGATATCTTTCTGATGCGGCTCATATATTCAAATACCACTGTTCACACCCAGAAGATGACAACACGACCAGCTGCCGGCACTGCCGTAGCTTGTCACTTTGCAGTTGCCGATATCCACGCCCCAGCTGACGTTCTAGTCATACGAGGTCTTTAAATTAAGTGATGAGTCAGATTTTTTAATTTTTTCATTCAAACATACTTACAATTTTATATTTTTCCCTCAAAATAATTTCTTTGAGAAGCCACACAGCGCTGGAGACGGTTCTTCCACTCCTCATAGCAGTGCTGGAACTCCGATACTGGTCGGTTACAGCCGTTTGAATGTTTTCGAATGTCTCAAAATGAGTTCCCTCATCTTCTGGAAGAGAAAAAAATCACAAGGGTTCATGTCAAGCGAATAAGGAGGCTGAGGAGCCACAGGAATGTTTTTACTGACCAAAAACTCGTTTATTGACATTGCTGTGTGACAAGGAGCATTATCGTGATGCCAATTGTTATTGATTTGATGAACGGTGGAGTAAGTCAAATTTAACTCTTCCCCGATCATTCTGATTGCCCACCGACGATATGAACGCACAAGATCCCGGATTCTGTCGATATTTTCATCGATTCTTGATGATGAAGGCCTTCCGCTACGTGGTTCATCTCGCTTCTGAAAATGCCTTAAACCACCGAAAAACCAGGGCTCTCGAAAAAACACTCATCTCTATAGGTCTGCTGAAGCTTAGCAAGAGTTTCCGTTGCACTGTGTCTAAGTCTGAAGCAAAATCTGATCCTCTCTCCTCTCCAAGCCCGGCGCCTCCAGTGTTGCCAGATCCAACGCTACGGTGCCAGCCTGATTACTTAATTTACAGACCTCGTATTTTCAAAATTCAAGTTGTAATTCTTCTCAAAATTACTAATAATATGTTTGTATCGTTTGAAGCGATCCGCTGTGTTGAAGACTTTTCAGTTGATACAAGAAATGTGAAAAGCAATTTTAAAGAGTACAAAAGCTTTTCAAAGCCAAGTAATATGTTATGTGCATATGTTGCTTTCCGTAGGTTGCTAATTACATATATTTGTTATTCGAATATCGGAAACGGTAAGAGATATGAAGAAGAAAAAGTGGCAATTGTTAATGAACTCATAATTTTAAAATCCCATTTTTTACCTAAATGCGCAACTTTGACCCCATTTGACCGACTTCGTATATCTTAATGTTTCCGAGATCCCAGTGGTGAGAGTCAAATTTGAAACACCCTATATATTTGGGATTGTATTCGATGTTTTGTATCTGATCAGAGTTTATTTCCAAAATATACTTACACGGAATTTTTTCATTTAGGACTTTAAGAACCAAATGTGAATAATAATTTATTTATAAACCCACAGCAAAAATCTTGATAATTTTTACTTCTCTGCCATAGGTGAAGTTAATATAGTAATTGCAAAAATGCCGTCTTTTCTTGACTTTAATCACAGATTTCCTTATCAAATCATTTCCGCCGGTCTGTTTATCGGTTGGTAGTCCATACCTTTTTTATGCCCACCTAATCTCGGAACCTACTGTACGAGCTTTTATGGATTTTAGACAACAATACTTACTTTCTTGTATAGAACCCTTTTTTGGGGTTTTATCAGTATTCCGCGTTTTACTGAACTCGCATCGCTGAATATCAGTTATTAAAACAGATGGATTGAACCAATATTTTTATTATTTGCTCTATTCGCTTTCATAGTAGCGAGTATGCAATCGGTGACATTTTCATTTGATGTTGAGAGACTATCAGTTGCTTAATGAGATCGCAAAATCAACGCAATTTAAGTCGAAATCGGGTTAGGCCGAGTTGCCGTCAGATTTCTTTTGGTGAGAATTGTATCTAAGAATTCAGTAAAATATTGTTTCTGTAAATGTAACATCTGAAACTTATCATGTGATTTACATGTCGATAATCCCCCATGCTTGTCTGTCCAATAAAACCAAATGTATTGACAGATCTTCTTCACACACACAAATACATATCAATATACATATGTCATTGTACATCAACGACCTGTGAATATTTGTGGTTTTATTGCCCAGACAAGCATGTAGGATTATTCTTTCTGCAGTTTAATTTTCATTTCCGTAACAGGTTCATCATAATTTTATATATGTATATATTCACGTAGATATCACTGATGATGACAGTAGCAGTAATAGGAACACGAATGGATATGTATTCCGTATTGTACGCAATCTGGCTATGCATCCTGTTTTCTATGAAAAGGAGTACTCTATCCAAAGTATGGTTATTCTACCTCATTTTCCTTGCTGTAGCACTACCATTTCAATATTTCATGGCAGTTGGGCTTCCACCTACCCTGTGCCAAGGTAAGTTGTTCAGCAAAGATATAGTATTTAAAAAACCGCTATGCAATCCATTCAACCTTTTATAGAGGATTCATGCAAACTTAAACATATCCTGGAACATGGACGCAACTTGCGGAAGAATTAATAAGATGTGTGTAACTTTTGCGAAACATATTATAAAGGCTGAACAAAATATGCTCCCTCACCTCTCTTCAACTATAACCGCACGTATATAACGTTGTTTGATGCTTTGTAGAAATAATCAGTATGGTATAGGTCTAGTTTTTGGAGATAGACAACGGGAAGCAAGCAAACGGGTATAATAATAATATTTATTCACTCAATGTACAAAGATAACAAACAATATGAGTAAATAAATATAAAATCAAAACAGGCCCAATAGAAGGCATCGCCTATACATGGACCAATAATTTTAAGTTGCAACTGTAGAATGCAAATGACAAAAAAGGACAAAAATTAGCTACAGTACATTATGTATTTACTTGATGTTCGTATTTATGAGTTTATGAATTTCAGTCCTAGATATAGAATGTAGCCACTTTTTTAAATTTCTTTCGAAACAGTTTCCGAAACGGAAATCTTTTAAGTCTTTAGGTATAATTTCATAAAATTTTGGCGCTAAATAGAGATATGTCCGCTGCATTATAGATTTATGCGGCAACTATAATGTATATGTATAATGATTATGTTTAATTTTTTGGTCGGTGTTTACAAATTTATGGTAGTGAGTGATACTGTGTAAGAAATAAAGCTGTCTTATATCATATATTCGAACATCTGCGTATAATTTGTCAGTGGGATAAAGTTTCCGGTTTTTTAAATATCATTTTGAAAAACATCTAAATTATAGATATGTGAGGAACATGCAGCTCCCCATGCTAATATACCATATGTGAGATGAGGCTCAATCAGTGCATGGTATAATGTTCGAAGATATTTTTCTGTCAATATATTCCCAAGGAATTTAATTTTGTAGGATACAAATCTAACTTTCTTTAAAATTTAATTGACATGGATGTCCCATCGTAAGTGAGGATCCAAGACTTCTCCAAGGTATTTTATGTTGGGCACTCTATTAATTTGCATTTTTTGATCATTAATATTGAAGGAGAAATTTGTGTAATTTGGTATATGTCTAGCATAAGATCCAAATGGTAAAAAATGTGTTTTAGAATAGTTAAAGCTTAATTTTCTACTGTTAAACCACCGAATAATTTTGATAAAATCATTTTCAATTACATTTTTCAGATCAGACCAGTCAGTGCCTTTATATAATATTGCAGTATCATCTGCAAAACTGGTTATTTTGCAAACACAATTAATTTGGAAAATATCATTTAAATATATACTGAATAACAGCGGACCTAAGACAGTTCCTTGTGTAACACCACACTTAATATACATTTCTTTTTTAAACGATCCTGATATCTGTACAGATTGTGGGCGATTTGACAAATAATTTTCGATCAGTGAGTACGCGTTTCCTCTGAAACCAATTCTCTCCAATGCTTCTAATAATAATTTGTGATTAACCTGTGTCGAAAGCTTTCTTTAAATCAACAAAAATTCAGATTGCGTCCGATGTAGCCTTCCCTTCTGTAAATCCATATTGATTTTCACTTAAAATTTTGAATTTTGTGAGGTATCGAATCATTCTAGTAGATAAAACTTTTTCAAAAACCTTTGCTACACTGGATATTATTGATATTGGTCTATAATTGCTAACATCTGTTTTTGTTCCTGATTTATGTATCGGTATTATATTACCTTTTTTAAAATCGAGGGATATATGCCTGATTCAAAGCATTTGTTGATTAGGTAAGTGAGTGGTTCTGTTATGTCCTCGGCTATAATTTTCAAATGCTCGCTTTTAATACCATCGAACCCAGGACTTTTTCGTTTTTCAAGGACATAATAGAGGTGTATACTTCACATTGCTGGACTTTATCCAAAATAAATGAGTTCAAAGATCTTTTTGGAGGCTGAATATTGGTACATTTGCTTGTATATTACTTGCTAAATTTTCACCTATGTCAGTAAAAAATTGTACAAATTCATCGCATATTTGTTGAGGATTTTTTAATACTGTTCCCGATGTTGTATTTAACTCAGTGACACACTCTTTAAATGACATCAATAGTTGTCCAAAGCCGCTTAGGATCATTTAAGTTATTATTCAATTTATTTAGGTAATGTTTTCGTTTGGTTTGCCTTGCAAGCTCTATAAATTTATTTTTATATTTTTTGTAGCAGTCGATATTCTCTGTAGTTGGCGTTAGTTTCATTACGTTATACAGTCTTTCTTTTTCTATTGCCGATGTTATTAATCCTTTGGTAATCCAGGCATTTCTGCTTTTCTCTTTGTGACTAATTATTACTTTATTGGTACTAATATCTATTAGTTTTTTTATTTTCTCTATGAACAGTCCCGTTGCTTTGTCTATATTATTTATAGAGTATAATTGTTCCCAGGATTCTTGTTTGACATTTGATATTAGTTTTGAATTGACAAAAACTTTGTAATTTTCCTGGTTGTTATTAACGGTAGGGATGTTAGAATGTTTTTAATTTGAAGATATCAGTAAAATAGTGGAGAAGTAGTCAGTAATATCGCTTTCTAGGATTATTAGTATACAAGTAATTTTGTTGGATAGGTCTTTCACAAAGCAGTGATCTATACATGTGAAACTGATGGACCTTGTAGGTAGGTTTATATAGGACAGAAATCCGTTATTTGATAGGATATTCAAGTATCCATTTGTGATGGGATCATCGTCAAAATTGAACCATATTTGGTCGAGTAGTATTTTTAAGTAATCAATGTTGTGTTTTATACTCCTTATGTTCATATTAAAAATTCGAAATTTTGCATCAGAATTTTGCGTACATAAATTAAGTTCATCGACGGTTTGTGCTATATTTGTTGCAATACTTGGAATTTGTAAATCATTAATAGATTTATTTACTGACATTTTTAGATTCTCTATAGAGATAGGAGTATCAAAAGATGAACTTGAATTTCAAAAAAGTATCCTTAAGTTTTGTTGTTCCTGATAATATTTGAACGATGGACAGTTTTTGTCGGTAGGTGAGTGGTTGATATTATAATTTTTTTATATTTTTCATTTCCATATCTACAGTTGCAGCATTCTATTGATACATGCTTACAATTTTCTCCTTCGTGACCGTTGCCACAGTTGGCACATATCTTCTCATTCCGGCAATTCTTTTCTGTATGATTAAAAGGGTAGCATTTTCTACACTGAGAAATGTACTACTCGTAGACCTATACTATATTGCTGATTGCTCAAAAGCAATCAACTTATAGGTGATGCGTTATAGTAATTTTATAAAACGGTGAGGCTGTAGTTACCACCATTTCATTTTAGAATTTCCATGGGACCGTAAAGACCAACTATTGCATTCTCTGCAAGACTGGGCCTTCTTGCTGGACAATTACCATTCACCACCTGTGAAGAAGCTTATTTTAGACTTCGTCCTCCTTCTCTTGGTGTCCAGGCAATGGTTGGTGTTTAGGATAGAAAGAAGATATGCTAGAGGTGAATATGTTGGAGGTTCCAACGACGTAATAATACATAATGCTGAAGAGAAAGATTTCAAGAACCCAGTACCCGATTTTATCACATATGCCAGGTATATCTAAATAAAATATAATAATCATCATGTAGATAGGACTGCTTAACCGAAACAAGGTTACATTACATAACACAAAGGAAATGAAAAAGGGAATAAGTTTGCCCTGCAGGGTGCGGCCAATTGCCTTATAGGTCCAGAGCCTTCGTGTGACATGACAAGAACATGCTCTAAACAGTCCATAAGAAATTGGACCAAGAAAAAGTCTAGAATGGTGGAACAGCTAATTGGGGCAAAGGCAGACAAAAGAGTTCATCAAAGTACGAAGACCCGTATCTACAGATCACCTACTTGGATTTAATAGGAAGGCAATAAGGGCCTTAGTGGGTGTAAATCGACATTGAGGCTCTTGGGTCTGGCAGTCGAGACCACATGCCGTTTCTGCAGATAGCATGAGGAAACTCGTGTGTCACTGTGAAGGCCTTTCTACGGCTTCAGATAGTAGAAACCACAGGTCCAACAGCGGAAAGCTACATACAAGATCCTATGTCAAGGCCATGAAGTCTGATTAGATCAAGCTTCCCAAAAAATATATGGGTTCACAATATATCCATTTGGTTCGCAGTGACATTAGCGCTGGCAAGCAAACCCCTTTCTTCTGTAATCTGTAGGACTGATTGATTCTCTGTCCAAATGAAACCACATATTATGTTTGTATCTCGGTAGTTTTGAATGTTTAAATTTACTCTCTCGCTTTCCAGATTTTAATCCTGTTACCTCTTATATTCGCCCCTTGTGTCGCCATATTTGGAAAATGATACACGTAGTTTTCTGGCATATTCTTTTCGACTTTGTATCATGAAAATAGCTGTATAATAAGTCAAACCATAAAAAATGTGTGGTAACATTTTTGTAGAATTTGGTGTAAAAGCGCTACAAAAGATCCTCTTACACGAGTATATGGGAAAACACTTGCTTCAAAAGCAATTTATTGACAATATTTGGGTATCTACGACAAGGTTAAGACGTAATGGTAGTGTTAATAATAACTCAATTTGATGTATCTCCATCCTGTCTGATATCAGATAATTTGAAAAAAATATGTTGCTTAATATTGATAATTGTTTCATATTATATAGGTCATACTTGGACATTTTCAAAAGGGCAATTCTTCAAAGTTTCCTGTGGATAACTTTGGCCATAGTATTTTTGGCTGGAACGAATCGCACCAACATCTTCTCCTTAGGATATTTAGTTGGAGCATTTGTTTTTCTGTGGCATGGATCGGATTTCTACTTGAAACCCATACCCACAATTTTGAAGCAGTAAGTGTTTTTATTAAACACATCACAAACCAGCATCCCATCTAAAATCCACTTTTAATCTCTCATATATTATTTTTTCTAAAAATGGATGAACACATAACTCACGGAACTTACTCTAACTTACAATAGTATAAAAATCGTCTCTTCACTCATCGTTTGAAGATGTCTTTCTCCGTTATTGTAAATTTTGTTCATTATTTGAATAAGCACACATTTGCCTAAACTCGAAGGCTTAATGTCAAAAGTCGTTATCTACAGTTAATGTTATTACCATCGTTCGGCGTCAAAGAACCTGTCTTAATTTTAGTCCTTACATAAGTGCTTGATTCAAAGATAAGATTCAGATACAATTGTTTGGCACAAAATATAATATAGTATATATAATGGGAGTGATATCCCTTTTTTTAAATTTCAGTCATGCGTCTTTTGACGCTAAGCCATAGAAATGTGTTGTCAAAAGGAAAAAAGATATTCTTTATTTTACTAATGTTTTTTGTAGGTGGCAGTGGCTTTTAGGATACAACGTATCTGTGATCTTCATAAAGACCGCCTTCCAAATCCTAGGCTGCATCTTCATTCACGACATTCCTACCAATTGTTGTTGGTTAGTGCAACTATTAGGCATCGGCTGTGTACGAAAATTTGGTGCTAATGTGGTGGAACCATCAGATAGTGACGGACCGTTACCACCAGGTCAACAAGTAAGATGTGATGATATACATAATATGACTATACATTTTAAGGTTAATATGCATTCTAGTACAAAATCAGTGATAATAATCAGTGATATACGTTTGGATAAGTGATTTCAAATGGAAATAGATTTATTATGATAAAAAGTGCAAATTCGTTGTCGGCTTTGAGATAAGTCCTCTAGAAGTTATTGATAGGTGTTTTAGTCCGGCGATGAGCGGAAAGTACTGCAATATGTACTGAAGCATTTAATTCGCCATATCGACAGCTTGGACTAGAATTGAACGAGCCTGGACGATCAATAGTGGTACTTCAGTACATAATATTGTAGCAGATTTATTATGCTATAAGTTAATAT
This sequence comes from Acanthoscelides obtectus, assembly GCA_963669975.1. Classification (NCBI taxonomy): domain Eukaryota; kingdom Metazoa; phylum Arthropoda; class Insecta; order Coleoptera; family Chrysomelidae; genus Acanthoscelides; species Acanthoscelides obtectus. Next base: position 56,753,818 of record CAVLJG010000006.1, on the reverse strand, counting down.
ACGCTTGAAAATATACAAACTATTAAGGTTGTGTGGTTTCAACTTGTGGTTTAAAATGCGGGACATAAATAACCAATATATAACATGTTGCATATATCTGTAGCGCGTACTATTTAGAAGATGAGGTTATATTAAACAAAAAATGGTGGGAGCCCCAATAATAGATAGCCGTTCTTCTGTTCTATGTAGGTTCGTTAATTGTGTTGTCGATCGATATAGAGACATACTACTGTTGAATAATAGATTAATTAGTTATTGGCGAATATGAATTCGACACATTTATCCAGAAGCTTTTAAAATGCGGACCTCTGACGTCCTGCTCCATCATTCTAAAAGCATCATCAGGCATTAATTGGGTAGTCTGACAATGCTTCTGAAAATAATGGCAAAATGTGTTCACATTTTCTTGTTTGGCAGTGTGGTACAAATTGTCAACGTCAAAGCAAAACATCAAAAAACAGGTTAGGTTTTTATCGTCGCGTTTCCATGCACATTTGCTAGAGCAGTTCGGGAGCGTCACACTCCTGCATACGACTCTCAATTCAAAAGCACTGGAAAACGGCTCTGGTATAGCATATAGCACATGGTGCAAATGAAGTAGTGTTGTGCCATCTCTTATCACAGATTGGTGTTAATGCACAGTCCTATGGTTAGCTACCGGAGTAAACGTAGCCGTTAGTAGTCTGGTTGCTAATTCAAACCACATACAGTTTTACATTTCATTTACATACATTGTACGACGACTCGGCCACCGTGGTAATTGGTGATTGAAGCATATATGGTTTGAACTCGCGGCCATACAATGGAGTCTTACCAATATGAAAACTACAGGATAAATTTCAAGTGCTATAACCGCCATTATTGATTATAAATATATCGAAACGATAGATTTTGTTTAGGCTGGTAGTAGAAAGACAGAATAATAAAATACCATTTTAACCGTATTCAGTGTAATAATTAAGAAAAATAAGCAAATTGAGAAAATCAAATAATTAAATCTAATATTACTAATTGAGCAACAAAACTACGCATGGCGCAATTCAAAAATTCCTAGATAACTAATGGAATAGTGACATTGAATAGAACCCGTTCATAAAGATAAATGAACAACGAGTATTTCTACTAAGGTCTAAAGTGAATACTTGCGAAACTCTTACCTGGCACGTGGAGTACATGCACACGTCATATGCACGTAGGGAAACCGGATGTATTTATATTGCTACTGGCGGCCCCCCGGGCCAACATGCACGTTAGCTTCTGATGTTGTAATACGTAGTCGATCTACTCCATTCCAGAAGCAAGAGTTAGTATTACTCATATGTGAGTAGATGTGTATGATGAAACATTTATCTGTCTAAGCAAGATTTATTACGGTTCACTCGCTCTGGATGATATCAATTATTAAGTAGCCTGTGTTCGTCTGCTTACATATTATATTTATGCTTGAGCAGTTTCTTTTTCTTCGTACTCACATCTTAAATCGTGGTTTTAAAATATTTCCTGTTATTACCTATTTTAAAATGTATCAACTCAAATCTAACCTGCTTTATTAGGAATACTGCACTGTACCGAGAGAGTTCATAGGTATAGCTTGGGATGGATTATGTTTCGGACTATTAATCATGCAGAGGAGAATTTTCCATAGCTACAACTTTTTCCATATTGTGGACGAATGCAAAGCTACCACCATTTTAGCATCTAGAGGTAACAAGTTATTTTTATTTGCTATTAGATGATTGCTAAATCAGATTTGCCCTTGAAGGTGCTGAGTTGATAGAAGAAATAAGGCAGAAAATGGTGCATAACCAAGAGGAGCAAGAACATCGTGTTCTAGAAAAAATTAAAATGAAAATGGACAGGATAAAGGCAAATCAACAAAAACTTCAAGGTAACGAGAGTATTTCAGTCATTTGTCATAATAATTTGTGTAATAACAATAGAATTATTGAACTTTCTCGCAATAATATGGTAGGTATGTACGTTATTAGTTAGCATTTAAACTCACCTTGCAATTCTTCTGTTAATCTTCCATTTAACACCGCCTATCTTATGTAATATTTCCCATTTTTCTCTCTTAAAGATAACCTTACATTTGCATTTGCTAATTTTGTTATTGCTCAAGGTTAAAAGAAATAATTTTTAAAGGGCAGAAAGGTTGTCACTGTTGAGTCGTTTGATGATGTAAAAAAAATAATGTTTTAAACTCAGTATTGAATCATCCTAGCTTTAACCTTTCCCATAAATTCATGTGATACATCTCGTATGTGTAACATAATTTTAACATTTGGAGGTGATTTTTAAAGTAAAATGATATATAATTTTCTTTCAGGCATAATATGTTATGTGTATCCTTACAAATAGTCGATTGTTTGCAGACTCAGCTGGTTATGAATTTCTCACCCACTATTAGCACTTACAAAAGATAAAAAGCGTATTTAAAATCATTTCTTTCCTTCATGATATTGAAAATGCTAACAAGAAATTGGTGACTTAAGGCATAGGTTCTGGGGGGTGGTTATGTCCGGTTGCACCGCCTTTCTCAAATGTACCACATTGCAAAGGTGATCCGAATGTTAAGATCAACATCTGTAGTTTTTGTTACACCACTCCAATTTGGCGAAAATGGGGTAAAGTTACATCTGACAACAGTGCTGCACTGTAGTAACTTTTTAGAGAAATTTCGTCTGCAGCTACAATTCAGTTGTAGTATGTATAGCGTTTTGATAATTATTAGTTCTTGAGTTATAAAAGATTCAATGTACAGAAACCCCCAACTTTGGCAGATTACCAATCCGCCATTTCGAAAGATAATTATTTTGTAATGTTTTCTTTTATCCAAGTGAGATGTCCGTCCACATTAAAAAAATGTTCAGACCTGCCTTCCAGCCGTTATCTTGAAACTTTCAACAGTTCATGCATCAATTTTATCATCCCGAATTTCAGCTTGCTAACTTAACCCGTTCAAAAAATAAGTAGGGGAGGGGGCGTTTTGAAAAGCACCATATACACTTAAATAATGGAATTAATTAATATTGCGTTTCATCAATACATCATAGGTATGTAAAAACTATCGCATTATGTAGAAATTCCTTACGAGTAGCTAGATCCAAAATTCATCACAACTACCCTATGTTATCACTGTTAATTCCCTCATAGCTGCATCTGAGCGAGGGGCACCGCCTTTAGCTCACTCAACGTCAACAGCCAGTTGCAGCACCGCCTCACCGGGCGCCGGTTATCACACCCCCGTTGAAGATGACGAGGATGAGGCTGAGGAGGAGGACGCTCCCTTTCCAACCGCGTCATCCCTTATGACAAGCAGTGCCGGTGGACAACAAGCTCCACCTTCACCCTATTCTGCGGTGATGACGGTGTCGCTGGAAGGATATCTGGAGCCACAGCGTTTGTCCTTCTCGTCGCCACCTAATAGCGAGTTGAATCCAAGGTAGTGGGGTGTGGGTATGGGTGATTGCGGTGAGCATTAGGAAAGTCATTACTATAATAATATCACCATTAAAGTATAACTAACTTCGTGTGAATTCAATGAGTGAAGCAACAAATGACAAATAATGTCAGATTTTTTGTTCTGTAGATCTATACATAAATAAAATCCCTAAAAATATTATTAATATGAAAGTGATCATTAACGGTTGAAAAATAATATTTTAAAATAAAATAAGCACAGTTGTAGTATCGGGATATTGGACAGGTTGCACTTCAACTTAGGTAGGAGACTATATATATCATGCTTGTAAAGCACAGTTGTAGTATCGGGATATTGGACGTTGCACTTCAACTTAGGTAGGAGACTATATATCATGCTTGTAAGGGTTTAGGACACTGCGAAGTTATTAAAACTGCGCTAAATAGAAGAATTGAGAGGTTTTCGGTTACAAAGCCAATGATCTGCCACTCCCAAAAATAGTTACAATGAGACCTAGAACACACTAAATGAAGTGTGTCCGAAAAGTATCCAACCTGCGTTCATATCTTTTTCTGTGGTGCTAATCTTCGTCATCCGGACCGCGGCATCCTTCGAAGTAGACACCGTTTGATTGACCCACACGCTCTCAGCGGTGCCTCCACATCTCAAAGCAGTCCTCGAACGCATTTTGGAATGGCCTTCAGTCGTCGAACCGCTTTCTTTTGAGCGCCATTGTCAATTTTGGGAGCATCCAAAAGTCACGGGGGGCTAAATCGGGACTGGCGAAGCTGTACAATCTTGTGTTTCGCCAAAAATTGCTGCATAAGGTTCAATGAATGTGCAGGCGCGTTATCATGGTGAACAAGCCAATCACCGCTTTACCAGAAACGCAGTCGTTTTCTTCTCACGACATCACGCAATCTTTTCAAAACTTCAACGTAACATTCTGTGATGATCGTCTGACCTCTTGGAGCAAATTTATAGTGCACAACACCCTCACAATCGAAAAAAAATTTTCGGCCGTGGCATCCACTGTGAAGATTGTTGTTTGGTTCCAGGACCGTAATCATAAACCCATGCTTCATCACCAGTATTAACCTTCTTAAAGACGTTTTCATCATCACTGACGATTTTCAAGTTCCAGAGCTAAGGTGTTTCTGTTCAGTCGTGACAAATTTTGGAATTAATTCCGCACTTATTCAAAATTTCCCCTACAGTAGTTCTCGGTATTTCGATCCCATTTTCTAGTTCACGAACATTCAGTCGATGATCACCTCTCAATCGCAAGTCGCTCTATGTTTTCCGATATTGTCAGCTAAGGTCGGCGAGAACGAGGGTCACTGTCAACGGCCATTTTTACCGACTCTATCATTTCAATTGACTTCATACAACTCTTACCGAGATTGAAGCAAAATTTAATGCAAATTCGTTGATCTGTTCTTTCTGCCACTTTCAAATGTATTCAAATGCGACGAACGCAAAAAACTCTGAACATAAACACACGCTGCGCGCGACTCAAGGCGTCCGGCCGGTCGCTACGGCTCAGTGAGTTCATGAGGGACGGTCACACCCGCAGATGCCGCTCGAGCACGAAGATATGAACGCAGGTCGGATACTTCTCGGACACTCCTCTTATGTTTTTGCACATTTCAAGTTAAAACATTCTTTGACTTGCAAATAAAACATCTATCATTAAAAGTAATTTCGAAAGTAATGACATCCTAATGTTCATCTCTAGGTTCTCTCTCCTTCACCCACTAACACTCCACCTGCCTCGGTTTCAAATTTTTCAGACCAGCCTCTCCAGATGACAGCTTCCCAGTCTTCTCCCCGCCCCCATATAACCACGCCTCCTCTGACATCTTGATTCCGCCCACTACTGGAGGCCGCGCCGTGTCCAATCCAGTTCCGCCTTACTCCGCATTGGGCGCGGCCTCGTCAACCACTACCGCTACAGATAGAAGGAGAGATAGTATTGGCCCGCCTTGGATGCCGCCGCATACCTATCAGACGCCCAGGCAGAGTGTCATTTCGTATTCCTCTAGATCGCCGTTGAGTCATCACGAATGTAATTGGATATGTTCGTTGGTGTCGCATTGTACTATAGGCAGAGTAACACCTAGATTATGTTGCTGTATTATACACTTCGTTGCTGTTTAGTTCAAGTTTCGGCAGAAGCTACACATATGACAATTGCAGTAAAAGATCTGTGTAGAACTCGGGTTAATAAATCGATCTACAGACTTCCAAGAAATTGAAGATATACGGCCAGCTTAAATCATTTGATATTTAGCGGGCATGCGTTCCAATAGTGAATTTATCTTTCAAAAAGTCGCAACTCAACCAGGACGCGCCATGCCGCCATAGACTAAGCACCGCCATTTCTACTTATCCGATGCAGCGAATAGCCACAATTCATAGTTCTTCACCTTTTTTTGGAAAATAAATCACCTTTCTACTGTACTTTTGTACATAATGCAAGAAGTCTTCAATGTTTCAGAGGTTCAGAGGTTATTCGTATTATATCAATTTGGAAGTGTATATTTCTTACAGGTTTGGATGAGAGTGCTGTGGCCAAATTATGGATGTCTAAAAAAACCTATTGGGTATAAACAAATAAATATGCTTTATTGCCTGAAGAATACAATCATACTTAATAACAAAGCTAACTTGAATCTAAACTATAGCAAACATAATTACATATGTGTATCTTAAGTAGGTGAATTGTAGAACCCACACATGGTATATTAATATTTTTATCAAGTCAAAAGCCATTGGCAAACCTCTATTCTTTTGTCCCTGTAGAAACAAAGTTCTCAGTATTGATTTGATAGTCTTGGCACTAAAATTATCTAAAATACAAATATGGCTCGACCATTGCATAATTCAATTCAGTTTTAATCATAACCTACAAATAAGTTGCAGGTGTGCCGGGACGAGAGAGTAAAACCGAATTGTAGCAAATACAGTTGAGTGGTTTATTTTAATCTACTTCAATAACAGATCATAGCCATACTTTTCTTAAATAGGTTTTTCAACAATTTCTCCACCATATTCGTTCAAGAATCGCAATAGTGAAATTAAAACAATGTCGAGATAAAATTAAAAATGCATGTTAGGAAAAACGTAGTCAACAAAACTTCCAGAGATCCATAAGTTACATAGATGAAAATGTTTGTAAACAAATTTAAGTGAGCTGTAGTTTATTTGAACGCTATCATTTGCAATGCCTTCTGTCTGAATATTTATAATATGATTCATTTATCAAATTAATCATCCAGTAGCGTTTTTTAGACATTCTAGTTGTATTTACTTCTACCTGCAATGAATTGTACAAAACAGAGAACGTTATTAGGGCCAGTTAAAATAACTTATGATGCCAGAAATCAAGCGATCAAATTGAATCAATATTTGTAATAACTTGGTCTGAATAACTTCTCTTCTAGTTAGTCAACTATACAGTTGAATGCCACTTGCCGAGTCTTCGACAAGTGTATTTTTGATTTAGAACATGTGTTACTTGTATATATGTGTATTATTTTTTGGGGACAATTTTTACACTGAAAAAAAAATTAGTTTTTATTTTTTTGCTTTGTAGATTCGGTAAAAGGTAGACGAAAGTATAGGATAAAGCCGCCAGTTACCAACAAGCAGGGTAATCTTTTTTTTTTATTGAATGTAATTTATATTTGTAAACTCACTTTACATTGTAGGAATAACTCATTAAGAAGTAATTTCACGGTTGATATAATATTTATTTTCACAGTAATTCTACTTTTAGGATTATGATTTTCTTATTGTAGTACATTATTCTATCATTATGAGTACCTCTGCATTCCCTTTGCATTTTTTCTAATACCCAACGAATGACATGCAAATAAAAATCTTCTTTCCAGTAGAACGCGCTTACGAGGCATAATTCCATAATGTAAGACAGCGCTTAACATTTCAATTATACTTCAACTTAATACTTGATTTTTTTCACATTTTATTTTTATTACCTGAAATAATATACCGCAGTTACAGCAATGTCCAATTTGGCTCCCGCTAGGCGGCGCTTGAGTGGTTGGGGGTCAAACTGACAAATGTAGATGGGAAAAAGGTGGATTTAATAGAGAGATATCTTATTTTTTGTAACTTTTTACATTTATTGACGTGAACAGGTGACCAGCAATGGACGTGGAAAATACAGATTTAATAGAAAGGTAATCGATCTTTCACAACTTCATCAGGTTTTGACGTAATCAGCTGATCAGCAACTGACACCGTTGTATTTTTATAATTTTAGACTTGACCCCCAACCAAACTATCGTCTTCTACTTCTAGCTTTCCAGATTACCCCCCATCACTACTTAATTTTTCTCACATCACTTCAAATTTATTAGCATGAAAAGTCGATATTTAATTATCTTTACTGCTTGTCCGCACCTGCTTGATAGAAAGTACATGTTAGCTTTCAGTTCCAATATGGGGGAAGGATACACTCAACTAAATCATACTCAAACCACAGGGTCGTAATTGACATTATTTGGCTCTGAACTGTTGTCGAGCAAGTAGTTCAATATTTGGTTACCACTTAAGTATGTATTCAAATAAATATCTTGTTCCTATGTTAGTTAGGATACTTGTTTTATGAGTGATGAACTGTACAAAACAATTTTTAGTTTGTCATAAAAGAAATACGAATTGGAGCCATCCAGATAAAATTTTAGATACTGGTTTTTATTATAGTATTATTAAGACAAAATAGGAAATCTATTAAAATAATGAACCAGTGAAAAAAAAAAGTTTGTATTATAATCTGGTTTACCAAAATACACTTGGATATACATCTAAAGATCTCAATATTTCTAATCATATTGAAGCGACAGAATGATACTAATGTTGAGTGTTCCTCTCTTACCTCTACAAATTATTTTTATTTGGGAAATTGAATGTTTGTTTTTCAAATATAGCTATCAGATCTGGCGACTACTACATGTTTGATGACCTGGATGATGATGATGACATCGACTTGTTACCTGAAGAGCAGACAATAGATGAAGATGATAGAAAAAGGGGTACAAATAAACCTGATATTGGCGAGGTATTTCGAGGCTTTAATTTCCAACATATTACTTTTTATGATTCGGAATTTGAACTTAGTAAGATTATTTTGATTCAGTTACAATCTAAATCCTGGGTTTGCTAGCTATATATCATAACGAATGAGTAAAATTTGAGGATTATAAAGGAAAAATTACACATATACCTACAGGGAATGGTTATTTTTTGTCTGATACGTGTGATACTAGTACATGGTTGCACGTTAGATTTAGTTTTGACTTGATATGTAGGAATAGATGTGGGTGAACAATATTTTGTCCCAAAAAGTATGTTTAATCTCTTGTCTGTGATAATCTTCCAAGGCATTGTTGATCTGTTGACGTATCAGGCATGGTGGTTGGTATTGAACCGACTTATATTTTTAGAGACTGGTTCAGACAAATAGATTGCGTTTGTGGTTTGTAACCCCTTGATGCTTGTCTCCATAGGATTTCAACATTTTCAACTGGGATTTTTATTTTATTTCTAATTTTACAATTTGAACACTTACATATTACATTAGTAAATGTTATTTAAGTCTAGAAGCTCTCAGGTACACTACTTCTTTACTATTACCAAATCATTACCTGTGGGCGGTTAGTGTTGAGTTTTTTGTTTTTTGACCAAGTTTCACGCAAAATCTAACTAATGCAAATATAGTCCGTATAGTAAGTCAGTCATGCAATATTTATTGAGAATGTGTTACTTACTGGACAGGCTTTTAATTTTGGAACCCGGTTTTATTGGATGTATTTTTGCAAGTTTTAGTAGAATGCGTTTATACTGAAAAGTTTTTTCGCTTTGAATTTTCGTTTCATTCTTTATTTGTTTTTTATGTACATATAAGATTATTTAGGTCCATAATATACCTTCTGACTTGTATTTTACGCCTTCGTTCTTTATATTCAGGGTGTCCTGTTTATTTCTCCAAAACCTGATATTTTTAATTTCTCTTAAATTACTTGAGTAATTTAGATTAAACTCTGTGACTTGATGGTAGGCAGTATTTCTAAAAAAAGTTCCTATAAACATAAGTCCTAAGATGTTCCGTTACCAAGATACTGGGTGTTGTAATTTCTGTCTTGCTGTCACTAAGGAGAATGAATACTGTTCAGGTAACGCTATGGTGGAATTGTATTGCCCTCCTAACATACTAAAAACAGTTTTCAACGTCAAATTTCTCTAATTTAAGCGTACTTCAGAAGTAGAATGGGTGAAGGTTTATTAAACGGATTTTACCTCAAACATTCAAACTCATTTTTCACCGAAAAGAGTTGTCTAATAGAATTTTCTCAACAGATTCAAGTCATGCAAAATTGAACACCTTATTCAAAAATGTAACAGATGTTTGAAAAAGTCAGTGGCTTAGAAAATAATTTTACAATGCAATCAAAAAGGTTTCACGAAAATTCATTCAGTGGAACCGAGATCCAAGGTTTTGATATTTTTATGTCTTATGACGCCCCACTACATGAAGAATAATATAACTGTCCCTGTTGGATTTGATAAAATCCGCATACCGGTTTGCTCCTTTTCCTTTAGAAGTGTAAGCATCAAAAATTTCATGTCTGCGGTGTTGCCAGATGTAAACCGATAATCTTCGCGGATTGCTTGGATTACTAGGAAACTTCCATGACCATTTGTATAAATAAGTGTAACCGTTAAAATCGGAAGCCATTACTTGAAAATGAGATTTGGAAAAATGATCCGTTTAAACTGCAACGTTATGTCTTTAATCCAAATATCTCTCACACCTTCATTATCTGATGACACTGCAGACAAAAACGTCGTTGCCAGACAAGTGGATGAAACAATAAGACTAGAAATAGGGAAGTTAACATACACTATTGCATAGGAAATCAGGTATAGTTAGTATCATCGTGCTTGTTAGGTGGATACCATCGAAACCCTTTGGCTATTCAAAACGGCGTAATGGGGCGGAGTCAAGCACGAGCGCACACATAATAACGAATAGCACAAAGGAAAGGATACACTTCCAAAACAAACTAGCTAAGATGTTAAAAATGTAAACATATTCACTTTGACGGATAAAAATCTTGTCTTGATCCCGTGGCCAAATATGTTACGCCATATCTAGATAGAGACACCGACATCACTTTCGATTGTACTTAGGAAAAGGTGATTACTCATATCCACTTAGTTAGCATATAGATCATTTAAGAAGCTCTCCCATTTAGAGGTTCCTGGGAGTTTACCTTAACCGTTGAGCTTTGATTAACACATTTATTAGCACATCAACATAACAATAGGACATACTTCCGAGTCGTATCTAGAAAATAGTTTAGAATCATATCAAGAGCTGCACCATTCTAGTATCATGGGTCAAAAAGCTTCATAAGCAGAGTGGTCTCGCAAGATGGATGGCAGGGAAGTCATGAAATTGAAAAAACAGTGGTTGAGTGAAAAATTAGGAAAATTGAGTGATACTTGGAAAAAGCATTGCAGATACTGATTTCGATAGGTAATTTTTGTGACTGTGAGGCATTTTTACTCCAAACCGAAGTGAAAAGTTGTTAACAAAATATATTGGAAACAAAAAAAAATTGTTTCGAAATCGAATGTGACCTAATAAAAATCTGTGAAATTATAAAATGCGTAGACGTGACCACCTTGATGCAGTTCAACAAGAAGTCATGTAGAATCTTACCGGCAAACACCATAAAAGCGAAATAGATATGAGCGCGATTCAACTAGCACTAATATTAGAACACTGCAACTGTGGCCTTGCTAAACTGTACTCGTAAAAATTAAGGTAGAATAAAAGTTTAAACTCGTTATTTGGTAAAAATAGAAGAAGATCTCGTTGCAGCCCTGGGTATCATGCACCGCAACATGTTGAATAGTACAAATCGGGTTTCGCAGGGTATTGTTAGGAAAAATTCAACTACAAACTTACAATTATCTTTTACTGGACTAAATTGAGTGATTTCCCGCGTAGGGCCCTAAAAACTAGGCTAGGTACCAACTTGCAGGTTTTAAAAATTATTTTTGCTTGCGGGTGTTTTTTTTAGCTTTATAAAAACAAGTTTTTCGTAAAACCTGTAAATTGTCACCTACCTAATTAGTTTCGGCCCGTAATATTACACGATTTAGTTCGGTATTAAACGAGAATTGTCATTTCGAAATTTCCTTACCTCAATACCCTTGCGAACCTCCCCTTGGTGGATGCGAATTCTGTAGGTGTGAAAAACAATGTCTAATGTCCAAATAGGTACGGCTGTACTCCTGTGATGCTGACAATATCAAGTATTTAACAATTTGATGGTTACATTTAAAGTCACAGCTTGTATACTAACAAGGTGGACCCAAGTTACAACGTCCCGAAACATGAATTACAAAGATTTAAAATGTACCGCAGGAAAACTTTGACCAAATGACTAGACGTACTTCTACTTTTTACGAACACATAAAATTAAGATTATCACCAACGGAACTTTCATCCGATGGGCACTCACATGACACGAAAACCATAAAATCTGTTATCGTAATTCTATAAAACGGTCAATGTTCCCGATTTCTATTCTTATTCCTTCATACCACTCTGGCAATATACAAAATCTGGCAACGTCGGTGATGGCATGACGGTTGGTGTGTGCTTGTACCAGCTGCTGAGCACTGCGATGAAGAGTGACATGAGCGCAGCTATCCACAAGCATTCTCAGGCTGCGGTGACACAACAGCACCCACAGAGGGGTCTCCACCGGCAATACAGCGCCCCTCTATCCAGGAAGCGGTCAACGCGCTCCTCTACGCGTTCTCAGCTGTCCGCCGCCTTCTCGGCGCCGCCCACCGTGAGTGTCCATGCATCTCCACGTGTTGTGCAGTATAGGGAGTACCAAGAAAGATAGTAACAATCTTCATATCCTCTAAGAATCAATACAATGTTTCTCGTAGGACAAAATTGACTAATGGAAAAAACTTTGTCACGTGAGCTTACGTTATATCACGCAGTAACGTTTCTGTAGAAATAGGTGGTGCTTATAGTAGTTATATTTATTTATTTAGAAATACCAAGTATCGGTAGGCTAAGATGCCGAGTGCTAGTCACGGCAAGGAAAGTAGTAGTGCAAGATGTACGACAATAAAATTATTTGTCAGATTTCACTGGTTTTTGATGATAGGGTACTACAAATTTTACTTTAAAACGAGGAGTTGTTATTAATGAAATTCACTGGTATCTAGCAGAACTTTTTTTGGTACATTTCTGTTTGACGTAGCTCGAAATCTTTTTTATTTATTTTACTATCGATCATTAAACTGTCTCACACAAAAGTCAATTTTATCTTTGGGAAAATAATTTTCCATAATGATATGGCACCCGTATAGAGACAGCGAATGGCAATGCCTCAATTTGTATGGGACTTTTTTGCTGCCTAAAAATGAAAATGCTTCTGAGTAGAAAACATCATGGTGAATAAAAATTTAGAAATTATACAGGGCATCTAAGAAGGATGGGATTATAATCTGACACCGGCAATGAATTCAGTTATAGTGTATGAAGAATGAGTAAGAAATTGTATAACTTGAATGTTTTTTACATACAGTTTTCAGACTTAATGCTGTTTTATTAAGATTTACAGTAAACATTTTTCTATTTTCGCTTTTATTCCTAATTAATAAAATTGTATTTGCATACCTTTGTATCCTGGAAACCTATTTTTTATAAATACAAGTCATCTTCTGGTTATGCCAGACCTGAAATCATTCTGTTAACTTCATGTGTAAGGTAAATCTTTCATTTTTTTCTCATTTAACAAGGATTGTAACTCCAACCGTTTTTACTATCATTTATTGACAATGATGTATTATCTTACTTAAAGGCACTTTTGTTGCTAGATAACAAAAAGGGACATTTCCTTTGACCTCTTAGGTGTAGCCAATTTAAGCGCTACTATTATTTTTCTTAGATCTTATGTGAAGATTGTCAGTTTGACTAATGGCCTTAGTAGGCAATATATACTGCATAACAGGTGGCGCAACTTGGTGTTGTATTATGTAGTCTTCTTTGCATCTGATCGTAGGTCTAGAACTGAGTAATGATTACAGAAAATTTAATTTTACGGTAAAAGGTATCAAGCATTGCTTATAAAATATTTGTATCTGAGCATAAGTGAAATTTTGTTAAGATATGTGAAGTGTTTGTCAGCAATGTTTGTGGTATCCTCTTCTTATCGAATTTCGCTTGCTGTATACAGCCTGAAAATTGTTACCACGGGTAAAACAAATTTTCGTAAGCTAGATTCAAGTGAACAGCAGTCACTATTATTTAATGCTGAACAATTAAAAAACTTTTGAACGTATTTTTCAAAAAGACTAAAAAGAGAATATGAGTAATTGACATTTGACTGAGCCATGTTGTTAAAAAAATTTGGATTCTCACAATTCTGCTAGATTGGAAGATATGGAAGACTTTTCTTTGGGATATCGACAAATTATGCTAAGTGTACCCTTTTGACTTACAATACTCAAGCTTTCGACAGACTATGCTGCCATCATCAGGAGTCCGTCAGTGAGAATGGTGCTAGTATTTGATGTTAAAAAATGTAAAAGAGGACACATGGTAAGGTGATCAAAAACTGGATCTACGTCAAAAAACGATGCAACAACATGACTGTATTTTACTACTCCACTGCAGAAGGATTTGGACAACAATTAATTAGATAAATTTTCGTTAAACTTTTCAAATTTACATTTTGGAATAACCTAAAAATGCTAGCGTGGTCGAGAGGTTAGAAAAATTCTATCTATATTCATTCATTCACAAAGTGCTTCTCATACATAGCGCCTTCCCTTTATAATTGTCTATCATCAGATCTGAAAAGTTTGAGTAACAATAATTTTAAAGTTAAAATAAAGCAATTTGTTCTCGATAATACCTAATTCTAAACTAAGCTTTCATCTTGTATCTGCTGTGATTCTACATTAAGTGTCTGGTTGTGGTCTTTTTTTTTCATTATTTCTGTTTCAGTGAGTGTGTGAGTGAATGTGATTTAAATCTGTCTTCACATTTTACACAATATTATGTTGTATTTGTCACTTTTCAGTACTATATGTCTTGATCATTATTTTTTTGTATCTGTGATTTTTTTTTTTATGTTTGTTAAACTTATGTAGCCCTGGTTGGTACCAAAAGCAGCTATTAGCTGATACACCCGCCAGGTAAAATAAAGGCATATTATTATTATTATTATTATTATTATTCTCTTCTTCCGTAGTGCTGGTTGGCGGTCGACCTGCTCGCGGATCATCTTCTAACGACTCGCGTCCACTTTTAAATTGTGAAAACCACGCAAATACCTTCGATCGACTCAAACACTCTCACCATTCTGCAGTTTGCATCATTTGAAACGTTTCTGATGCATTTTTCCGCACGCTCTTTGTTCCATTTTAAAAATCGTGACAACAGGTCTTAACACGTTAACTTCTTTCACTGGTTTGCACGCCTCGCATTCGCGTCTACGTAATGAAACTACTACAGTCGGTCGACGAAACATCAGTCCATGGACTTCAGCCGTTGTCCGATAGATCGCGCTACCTGTATGTTTTTGAAAAAAATAGTCTCGGAACTTTTTGAATACATAGTGCATTACGGGTAACAATGAAAATTGGAAACATGCTGTATTCTTTTGGCAAATAAAGATATAGCTCCAAGATTGGAACATGGTTAGTTGACAGTTATTCACAAATTCCTTTATAGCGCCGCCATTTTAAACCGAAGATATCACTTGTGACATATCGTTGGAAAGGAAATTTTGCATACAGTATGATTATGGAAGAAAATAGAAAGGTTTCCGTTTGAAAAATGAAAGTCAAGGTCACTTCTGGTTAAACCGGAAGGGAGAGATAACCCATTCAACTTTCCAGAAATGTATCTGAATGACTAACTAAACATGTCCCAGTCTTGCAGCGATATCTTTATTTGCTAAAAAAAATACAGCGTGTTTGTCACCCCGTATATATATAACTCAAATATCTTTCTTCAACGAAAACGTTTTTAAAAAGATTTATTTTTGAGAATAACCAAATACAATGATCATTATACAAACCAAAGTAAAGAACAAATGAAATACGATACTGAAACTGATAAGAAAGGAACGTGGAGGCAAAAGTCCTTGTTCAGCATATTCTTCTCTATAGACTGGTATATAACTCCTCCACCCCTAGAATGAAACTTCCCCTGGAAGGTGAATTTCTTTCTTCTTATATCTTGAACTGGAATCTTCTCTTCTAGTGCGTTTTGTGGGACTTGGACCTTCTTCTTTCATCTCGGCTAATTCAATGTCGATTTCTAACTTGGAAGCTTTCTTGTTTCTCCATCTTCTATATAAAATTGTGCAGCAGATGCTTGAAAATACGAGATATAGTAATATGGTCCAAATACTGGGTTGGTAACATTCGATTAACTTGTAATTCTGGTAAATTTAACGTTTTCAGAGTAATTTGTGTCTCTGGGATATTTTGTTTCATAAAATGGAAATCCATTTTGTCAGCTACGAGGGGCTTTCCATAGGTTTTGTCTTGAAAGATAATTTCATTGTCTTGGAATAATATTTGGCATTCACTGGCTTTGACTAAGAAAATGCCAAGTAATGACTTTGTATCGATTTGTTCCTTGCATTTAATTTTCATTTTTTCTTCGGTGAGAAATACAGCTAAATACTGGTTAATTTCGGGAATAAATTCAATGTGATTTTCTTCAATCTGAAGCTTCGTGTATCTACATGGCTCTGTATGATCTTCTGTAATTATTGACTTCTCGCATTGGGCTTTGTGATTGGCTAATATACGATTAGGGCATTGATAGATTCTACCTTGGATACAAATCTCGTGCAGGGGTTTGACATCATTTCGATCAGATTTTAGCAAATACTCATAATTTGGGATAATAGTGACGAATTCTGATTTGTGCATCAGAGTCGGTATAGGTAACATATAATAAAGATCGAAATGTTCAGGCTAATCTATAGGAATCGATAGAAAATAACTTATTTGATTCTCGTCGATTTTACAACTGCTAGAAATAATAGATTCATAATCTAGCATATTTTCATACTTTACTTCAAATGATAATTCATTTTTATAAAATGTGGATATCTTACGGAGTTCTTGAAATAATTCTCTGGACCTTATTATACTGGGATGCATGGTTTTGAATTTGCAAAAAGTTATCGAATTTTCGATATCTTGTAAAATATTCAATATGGCATTATAAAGGATAATTAATTGATTGATAATGTCCTTCGCTGAAAGAATATCCTGGTTTGTTGTCTGGTTCAATAAAATATGTTTCAATTGTAAAATGTTATTTCTTAATGTCATCTCGTTGTGCTGTATATCTTGAATAGTCCCGTTAAACTTTGCGACAAGTTCATTGTTTACTGAATATTGCATTCTCAGCTGATTTTGAATATGGTGCTGATTTTCTTGTAAATGAGATAAAATTTTATCAATACGTTCTCCATCGTCGGAGTCTAAATTTCCTGTTATTGTTTTTACTACATAGCCTATGCCATTAAAAAGTCCTCTCTTATTGCGAGTCTTTTGAGAATGAGATTTAATGTATTCGATTTTCTCTTGAATCAAGCTCCTTATATAAGATACTGTCTACTATAATTTTCTAGCCTAAATTGTTCGTTATGTTTCTTATTTCTGCTCCGCATCCGAAATAGATGAGGTATCTGAAATATTAGTAAATTTAAATTGATAAGTTTTCTTCCTGGGCCTTTTAATATTGGATAGATATTTTTGGAAGTATTGGCATGTGTGGGATCTCTCTCCGCTCTTTTTAATTTCTTATCTATACTATCTAATTTTTCTTGCTTATACTTATTTTTAGTTTTCTGTTGCTTCTGCTTATTCTTAACATATACCTTGTTAGGAATATCAGGCAAAACTTCACGTTTCTCATTTGTTTTATTTATAATTTTTTCTTTATTCTGTAATATCTTTTCATTTAAATTTCTATAAACTAATTTCATTTTTTCCTTATGATTCTGTAAATAATTATTTAATAATTGCTTATCTATGTCTATATTAAAAGGTGATTCTGTATTGAAATGACCAGTAATCACTTCATAGGGTTTAAGATTGGTTACAGAATGTATTGTGTTATTATAAGCTAATATAGCGTAAAGTACCTTCGTTTCTATAGGTTCGTTCTTGTACTCTACCTGATTATTTAATAATCTTAAATGTTCTATGAGCGTTGAGTGGAAACGTTCTACGGTTCCGTTAGATTCTGGGTGCTGTGAACTAATAAAATGTATTTTGACTTTATGCAATTCTAAAAGTTCTTTGACTAGTGAATTTTTTAATTCTGTGCCATTGTCGAAAATCATTTGATCTGGTATACAGTGATGTGTAAAATATCTTATAAAATTATTTGTTACCTTTACTCCATTGGCAGAGTTCAACATGTAAGCCGTACTTTAAAAATGAATCGGTTATAGTCAAAAATTTTGCGTTTTCTAAAGAAATAGTGTCTACGTATAAAATTTGGAATGGTTTCGTAGGCGTTGGCGTAATATTATATTCAAGTTTTAATGGATGTCTGTCGTATTTTGTTAACTGACAGATTTCACACTCATTAATATAAGTCTGTATCGAGTTTCTTAAATTCGGCCAATAATATATTTGTTTTATTCTTTTATCAGTTTCATCGATTCCTCGATGATTGGTTTTACCTTCGTGATAATTCTTAATTATATCTTTAATCTCATTTTGATCTGTAACGTCTATCAATTTCTTTGTGCATTTTACTAGATTTATTTGGGAATTTTTGAAATATGTTTGAAGAACTACGCTAAACTTTTCATAGACTGGGTCTTCAAAATATAAACAATATTTTACCTTTGGTGCAATAAATTCTTTTACAAATTTAATTGTATCTACTTCAAAATTGTTCTTTGATAATTGAACGGATATTCGCTGTTTATTCACATGTAATCTACTAATTACTGGATCAGCTGGTTCGAGGTTTACTTCGGAAATAATAATTTGATTTTTTGCACAATTTACTGCTGTATCACTAATTGGAATATTTATCGTGGGATTTTCTATATTAGAATGAACGGTGTGTCCCGATGAATCATTTTCATTTTCATCAATTTTATCTAAATCATTGGGTTGAGGTGCGATCGAATAGTTATCGGTCTGATTGGGAATATTGGAAATATTCGATGGACCCGCTTGATTTTCAAGATTTCTATTAAATTCTTTCATGTATTGTGCCAGTGGAGTCGGTGCTCCTGTTTCATTAACATTTACTTCTATTCTAGATAAAAAGTCCGCATTTGTGTTTGATTTGCCTTTCCTGTAAACAATGTCAAAATCATGTTCTTCTAATCTTAAGCGCCATCTTAATAATTTTGAACTAGCATCTCTATCTGAAAATAACCATTGGAGGCTTTTGTGATCTGTTACAATAGTAAACTTACGTCCGAAAATATAAGGTCTGAAATATTTTACTGCATATACGATACTTAGAAGTTCTTTTTCTGTCGTGCTATACTTTGTTTCTGAATCACTTAATGTTCGTGAGGCGTACGCTATTGGTAAATCTGAGCCTAATTTACCTTGGGATAATATTGCGCCGATTGCATAATTACTTGCATCCGTAGTTATCAAGAATGGTTTGGAAAAATCCGGATATTGGAGTATCGGATCGTTTGTCAATAAAGTCTTGCATAATTCGAAACATTTAATATAATCTGCGTCATTGGGATTAATAATTGCATCTTTTTTCAATCTGATTGTCAATGGCTTAGTGATTTTCGCAAAATCTTTTATAAACTTACGGCTAAAGTCCAAGAAAGCCTTTAATTTGCTTCCTAGTTTTTGGTATTTTAAACTCTGTGATTGCCTTTATCTTATCGGGGTTTGGTTTCACACCATCCGCCGTTACAACATGTCCTAAATACGATACTTCTTTTCTAAGAAATTCCGATTTGTCTAACTGTATTTTAAAATTTGACTGACGTAACCTTTCAAAAACTTCTTTAAGTCAAGAAATGTGTTCCTGTAAACTAGTACCGAATATTATAATGTCATCTAAATATACTAAGCATTTTTCATTTTGAATACCTCTCAGTATGTTATCCATTACGCGCTGGAAAGTCGCTGGCGCGTTTTTTAGTCCAAATGGCATTCTTGTAAACTCGTAGTGTCCATTTTCTGTATTGAATGCACTTTTTTGAATATCCTCTTCTGCCATTTCTATTTGGTGAAAACCTGAAGCAAACTCTAATGTTGAAAAATATTGGCATCGCTCTAATTTATCTAACAAATCTGTTATGTTAGGAAGAGGATAACGATCTCCCAATGTTTTTTCATTCAATTTCCTATAGTCTATGACTATTCTCCATTTTTGCTTTCCTGATGCGTCTAATTTTTTTGGAACAATCCATATAGGTGAGCACCACGCTGAATGGCTCTCTCTAATAATTTTTTGATCAAGCATTGATTGTATTTGTCTTTGTACCTCTTTTCGGTGGATTTCAGGATATCTGTATGATTTAGTGTAAATGGGTATTTCTTCGCTTGTACGTATATGATGCTTAATTTTGCTCGTAAAAGTTAAGTAATTACCATCTATGTGAAATATGTCTGAATACTCTCTTACTAACTTGGTGATTGCGTCTTTTTCTTCAGAGTTCATATGCTCTGTCCTAATTTTGGAAATATCAAATTTATATTTTTGAAAGTTCAAAGTATTAATATTCGGTGGATCAGAATTTTCTGAAAATTCGTAATTTTCAAAATTTTCTACATCTAGTAGTCGAGATATGTATGTCAAGAGAAATCTGTTCTTCAGATAAATTTAATACTGTGCAAATCGCCTCGTGATTTTTCACTGTAGTAAGACATTCAGGGATTTCTAAACATGATAATTTTCTGTATGGAATAATAGCATTACCATTTTTTAAATTTTTTGTTAACTTTAATTATCTGTTCTGTTCTAGGTGGAACAGTGATAACATTAGAAGAATTTTTTGTAATCTCGTGATATTGCATGGGTATCCTTGTTGTGGGTGTGACTAAAAGATCATTGCTCAAATCAATGTTGGCATTCAATATCTCTTTCAGGTTATCGAGTCCTAAAAGGCATTGGAAATGTTCGTGAAACTTGAATAAATGAAATTTCATGAGAATATTTGGATTCTTAAAAATCTTTGGACAATGTATTGTCATACTATTTTGTTCGATAGATGAACCATGTGCTGAAGTGATTTGATATGGGTCTTTTTGAATATGTCTTGAAAATAATTTTTTCGCAATTTCAGGGTGTATGAAAGATTTTGTACTTCCAGTGTCAATCAATACTTTGAGATTATACTCCGGAAATACAATGTATGGTAGTTTGCTACATTTGTCGGTTAAACTCATAATTTCAATTGACTTTGGTGGTCCGTTGAGACTTGTGGTTGTATCTGTACCGAGGCTTCTTGCCATAAAAAATCGTCAGAATTATTCTGAGAATAAGAGCATTCATAATTGTCATCATTTGGAAATTCTACAACAGGTTGGTCTTGTACACACAAGTTAAACATAGCCTGTTCTGCGTTTACACCAGGTCTGTTAAAATTTCTACCTTGAAAATTTGGTTGCTGATACGTCTGTCTAGTGGATGTACTCATCGGAGTAGGCCTTGGCAGATTATTGATCTGATTAGGTCTAAAAACGTTATTATTGTGAAAATTCGTTCTATTCTGATTAGTATTATTTGGTCGTACATTATTAGGATTAAATTGTCTTTGTAATACTGGACGCTGTACCGCTTGGTATTGATTCCTATAATTACCAAAGTTGTGGTTCATATGGCGAACTAATTGTATATTATTTCGATTAACATTTTTATGTTTATCTACCTTATGATCAAGCTGAAAGTCGTTAGTTAATATATTCAGAGCTTCATTCAAGTCTGTAGGATTTTTCGTCCTCATGAGCGATCCTAGAGGTTCCTTTAAACCTTTTAGAAATACTCTTAATGCTACGCTTTTGCAAAAATTACATACTATCTGAGCTTCTTCACTCACCCAATGTGTAGTTAAAAATGATATTTGTAAATTCAATAAACTCTGAACTTTGTTATAAAATTCAAAGGGGGTTTCATTGTTCTGTTTCAATTCACACATTTCTATATTTAGATTAGAGTAAATACGTCACGCTTGTCTTGATATGTATTTAAAAGTGCAGTTTTCAAGTCTGTCCAATTTTTTATAATATTGCTACTAATATTTAAAGCTGCATTACCTTTGATTTTCGCTAAAATACTACTCATAAGATATTCGTTCTGGAAGTCATTTTCATCCTCTAATCTATAAAATTTATTCACTAACTTTTCGCAAATATCCATGAATCTTGGTAATAATTCTTGTTGACCATAAAATTCGGGTATCATGTTAAGATACTCTGGGCGTAATGACATGCTTGATTGATTTACTTGACTGTTGTTCATATTGACTGTACTATTTAGTATACTAGGTCTTAATTGCAAATTCCTTAAACTATGTTTGATATGTTCCGTATCCGACTGTGAATCCGAATCAGTGTCACTCAATGTATCATCAAACAGCTCTTGATTGTTTTCACCCCTGTAAGACATTCGTACTTACAGTAGTAATCCAATCCGTCCCATGTGTCCGTATGCCTGGGCCACTGCTGGGTTGCCTGTCCTGGAGCAGATGTTCCTTCTGTCCTCTGGGCTGCTGTCTTCTTGGTTTCTCGATTTGGGTAGGGTTCTATCCCAAATCTGGTTCCGGTGATCACGGTAACGATATCGATATTCCGTCGGATCGTTCGCGACCAATCGCGGATGGTTTGGTTATAGCCAATAAACCGTTGAAACGAACCGAAAATGTCCTTTTTTCGTCTGGCTATCCTACTGCTTGCTGCGCCACTCAAATATCTTTCTTCAACGAAAACGTTTTTAAAAAGATTTATTTTTGAGAATAACCAAATACAATGATGTTAATTGAATGAGTTCTGAATCGAGACTGACTGCAAAGTTCATTATACAAACCAAAGTAAAGAACAAATGAAATACAATACTGAAACTGATAAGAAAGGAACGTGGAGGCAAAATTCCTTGTTCAGCATATTCTTCTCTATAGACTGGTACATAACTTATATATATATATATATACAGGGTGTCCACAAAGTTGGGGTTTTCCTTTTCAGAAACAACTACCCTTGAAATAACAAAGGTAATGTGTAGTGAAACGAGGGCGTCCAAGTAAAAAAAATAAAGGAAAAAGTACTCACTCTCCAGTTGACGAGAAGGGCTAAGTACGTCTCTGCCCGAAATCATACCGCTCCAACAGAAAATGAAATCAGCTGATGCGCTACCGAGCAGACGCAGAAACCACATTGATTGTCTTACACTTAATGGCACATCTTCTAACAAGGAAAGCAAAATGTTGCGTAAAAAGTGTCTAGGTATTGCATCCGGTCCAATCGATTTGGGAGAATAAATGGTCCAATGAGCATACCGTTCACCATGCCAGCCCAAACATTCACCGAAAATGTTTGTTGAAAATGTGCCCGACGGACAGCGTGCGGATTTTCTACTGACCAAACATGAGTGTTGCGAAAGTTATTCACCCCATTACGCGTGAACGTAGATTCATCTGTCACCAATATGCACTTCAAAAAGTCCGGATTATTGTCATGTTGATGCAACAACCACTCACAAAACCGCACTCTTGCTAGAAAATCGTCAGGTTGAAGGGCTTGTACACGTTGGACGTGAAACGGATACAGCCCCTCTTCACGCAGCGTTTGCCACACTTTAGTTTTTGATACTTGCACTTCTCTAGCCACGTCTCTAGTGCTTGTTGTTTTTTGAAACGCAATCGATTATACGGGTTCGTTTACCTCTACACGCGTGACCGTTACAAATATAAAACCAACCGGACGGAGACATTGGGCTTATTGATAACCACGGATACCATCGTTAGGTGTTAACACTATAAATCAATACACCCGAACATGTTAAAAAATTAACGAGAAGCAATTTTGGGGACAAAAACCGGAGCGTCGTTTCTAACCCCCTACATCCGCTTCACGTGGAGAAGGTGGACGGAACGGAAAGATAATGCGTCGACAGATGACATGTGTGTAAAGTCCAAGAAAGCCTTTAATTTGCTTCCTAGTTTTTGGTATTTTAAACTCTGTGATTGCCTTTATCTTATCGGGGTTTGGTTTCACACCATCCGCCGTTACAACATGTCCTAAATACGATACTTCTTTTCTAAGAAATTCCGATTTGTCTAACTGTATTTTAAAATTTGACTGACGTAACCTTTCAAAAACTTCTTTAAGTCAAGAAATGTGTTCCTGTAAACTAGTACCGAATATTATAATGTCATCTAAATATACTAAGCATTTTTCATTTTGAATACCTCTCAGTATGTTATCCATTACGCGCTGGAAAGTCGCTGGCGCGTTTTTTAGTCCAAATGGCATTCTTGTAAACTCGTAGTGTCCATTTTCTGTATTGAATGCACTTTTTTGAATATCCTCTTCTGCCATTTCTATTTGGTGAAAACCTGAAGCAAACTCTAATGTTGAAAAATATTGGCATCGCTCTAATTTATCTAACAAATCTGTTATGTTAGGAAGAGGATAACGATCTCCCAATGTTTTTTCATTCAATTTCCTATAGTCTATGACTATTCTCCATTTTTGCTTTCCTGATGCGTCTAATTTTTTTGGAACAATCCATATAGGTGAGCACCACGCTGAATGGCTCTCTCTAATAATTTTTTGATCAAGCATTGATTGTATTTGTCTTTGTACCTCTTTTCGGTGGATTTCAGGATATCTGTATGATTTAGTGTAAATGGGTATTTCTTCGCTTGTACGTATATGATGCTTAATTTTGCTCGTAAAAGTTAAGTAATTACCATCTATGTGAAATATGTCTGAATACTCTCTTACTAACTTGGTGATTGCGTCTTTTTCTTCAGAGTTCATATGCTCTGTCCTAATTTTGGAAATATCAAATTTATATTTTTGAAAGTTCAAAGTATTAATATTCGGTGGATCAGAATTTTCTGAAAATTCGTAATTTTCAAAATTTTCTACATCTAGTAGTCGAGATATGTATGTCAAGAGAAATCTGTTCTTCAGATAAATTTAATACTGTGCAAATCGCCTCGTGATTTTTCACTGTAGTAAGACATTCAGGGATTTCTAAACATGATAATTTTCTGTATGGAATAATAGCATTACCATTTTTTAAATTTTTTGTTAACTTTAATTATCTGTTCTGTTCTAGGTGGAACAGTGATAACATTAGAAG
This sequence comes from Acanthoscelides obtectus, assembly GCA_963669975.1. NCBI lineage: Eukaryota > Metazoa > Arthropoda > Insecta > Coleoptera > Chrysomelidae > Acanthoscelides > Acanthoscelides obtectus. Next base: position 56,728,985 of record CAVLJG010000006.1, on the reverse strand, counting down.
AATTTTTTGTAATCTCGTGATATTGCATGGGTATCCTTGTTGTGGGTGTGACTAAAAGATCATTGCTCAAATCAATGTTGGCATTCAATATCTCTTTCAGGTTATCGAGTCCTAAAAGGCATTGGAAATGTTCGTGAAACTTGAATAAATGAAATTTCATGAGAATATTTGGATTCTTAAAAATCTTTGGACAATGTATTGTCATACTATTTTGTTCGATAGATGAACCATGTGCTGAAGTGATTTGATATGGGTCTTTTTGAATATGTCTTGAAAATAATTTTTTCGCAATTTCAGGGTGTATGAAAGATTTTGTACTTCCAGTGTCAATCAATACTTTGAGATTATACTCCGGAAATACAATGTATGGTAGTTTGCTACATTTGTCGGTTAAACTCATAATTTCAATTGACTTTGGTGGTCCGTTGAGACTTGTGGTTGTATCTGTACCGAGGCTTCTTGCCATAAAAAATCGTCAGAATTATTCTGAGAATAAGAGCATTCATAATTGTCATCATTTGGAAATTCTACAACAGGTTGGTCTTGTACACACAAGTTAAACATAGCCTGTTCTGCGTTTACACCAGGTCTGTTAAAATTTCTACCTTGAAAATTTGGTTGCTGATACGTCTGTCTAGTGGATGTACTCATCGGAGTAGGCCTTGGCAGATTATTGATCTGATTAGGTCTAAAAACGTTATTATTGTGAAAATTCGTTCTATTCTGATTAGTATTATTTGGTCGTACATTATTAGGATTAAATTGTCTTTGTAATACTGGACGCTGTACCGCTTGGTATTGATTCCTATAATTACCAAAGTTGTGGTTCATATGGCGAACTAATTGTATATTATTTCGATTAACATTTTTATGTTTATCTACCTTATGATCAAGCTGAAAGTCGTTAGTTAATATATTCAGAGCTTCATTCAAGTCTGTAGGATTTTTCGTCCTCATGAGCGATCCTAGAGGTTCCTTTAAACCTTTTAGAAATACTCTTAATGCTACGCTTTTGCAAAAATTACATACTATCTGAGCTTCTTCACTCACCCAATGTGTAGTTAAAAATGATATTTGTAAATTCAATAAACTCTGAACTTTGTTATAAAATTCAAAGGGGGTTTCATTGTTCTGTTTCAATTCACACATTTCTATATTTAGATTAGAGTAAATACGTCACGCTTGTCTTGATATGTATTTAAAAGTGCAGTTTTCAAGTCTGTCCAATTTTTTATAATATTGCTACTAATATTTAAAGCTGCATTACCTTTGATTTTCGCTAAAATACTACTCATAAGATATTCGTTCTGGAAGTCATTTTCATCCTCTAATCTATAAAATTTATTCACTAACTTTTCGCAAATATCCATGAATCTTGGTAATAATTCTTGTTGACCATAAAATTCGGGTATCATGTTAAGATACTCTGGGCGTAATGACATGCTTGATTGATTTACTTGACTGTTGTTCATATTGACTGTACTATTTAGTATACTAGGTCTTAATTGCAAATTCCTTAAACTATGTTTGATATGTTCCGTATCCGACTGTGAATCCGAATCAGTGTCACTCAATGTATCATCAAACAGCTCTTGATTGTTTTCACCCCTGTAAGACATTCGTACTTACAGTAGTAATCCAATCCGTCCCATGTGTCCGTATGCCTGGGCCACTGCTGGGTTGCCTGTCCTGGAGCAGATGTTCCTTCTGTCCTCTGGGCTGCTGTCTTCTTGGTTTCTCGATTTGGGTAGGGTTCTATCCCAAATCTGGTTCCGGTGATCACGGTAACGATATCGATATTCCGTCGGATCGTTCGCGACCAATCGCGGATGGTTTGGTTATAGCCAATAAACCGTTGAAACGAACCGAAAATGTCCTTTTTTCGTCTGGCTATCCTACTGCTTGCTGCGCCACTCAAATATCTTTCTTCAACGAAAACGTTTTTAAAAAGATTTATTTTTGAGAATAACCAAATACAATGATGTTAATTGAATGAGTTCTGAATCTAGACTGACTGCAAAGTTCATTATACAAACCAAAGTAAAGAACAAATGAAATACAATACTGAAACTGATAAGAAAGGAACGTGGAGGCAAAATTCCTTGTTCAGCATATTCTTCTCTATAGACTGGTACATAACTTATATATATATATATATATATATACAGGGTGTCCACAAAGTTGGGGTTTTCCTTTTCAGAAACAACTACCCTTGAAATAACAAAGGTAATGTGTAGTGAAACGAGGGCGTCCAAGTAAAAAAAATAAAGGAAAAAGTACTCACTCTCCAGTTGACGAGAAGGGCTAAGTACGTCTCTGCCCGAAATCATACCGCTCCAACAGAAAATGAAATCAGCTGATGCGCTACCGAGCAGACGCAGAAACCACATTGATTGTCTTACACTTAATGGCACATCTTCTAACAAGGAAGGCAAAATGTTGCGTAAAAAGTGTCTAGGTATTGCATCCGGTCCAATCGATTTGGGAGAATAAATGGTCCAATGAGCATACCGTTCACCATGCCAGCCCAAACATTCACCGAAAATGTTTGTTGAAAATGTGCCCGACGGACAGCGTGCGGATTTTCTACTGACCAAACATGAGTGTTGCGAAAGTTATTCACCCCATTACGCGTGAACGTAGATTCATCTGTCACCAATATGCACTTCAAAAAGTCCGGATTATTGTCATGTTGATGCAACAACCACTCACAAAACCGCACTCTTGCTAGAAAATCGTCAGGTTGAAGGGCTTGTACACGTTGGACGTGAAACGGATACAGCCCCTCTTCACGCAGCGTTTGCCACACTTTAGTTTTTGATACTTGCACTTCTCTAGCCACGTCTCTAGTGCTTGTTGTTTTTTGAAACGCAATCGATTATACGGGTTCGTTTACCTCTACACGCGTGACCGTTACAAATATAAAACCAACCGGACGGAGACATTGGGCTTATTGATAACCACGGATACCATCGTTAGGTGTTAACACTATAAATCAATACACCCGAACATGTTAAAAAATTAACGAGAAGCAATTTTGGGGACAAAAACCGGAGCGTCGTTTCTAACCCCCTACATCCGCTTCACGTGGAGAAGGTGGACGGAACGGAAAGATAATGCGTCGACAGATGACATGTGATTGACACGACGGAATGTGGAACTGTGAACATTATTGTCAAAGTTGGGTATGATGTATACGAGGGACGCTCGGTAAAACCTCATCCTAATTACCAAAATGCTGAATTAAATTTGTGCGGAAAAAAAGTGTAGTTCATATGACTGTACGAATGTAAGATAGTGATACACGCTTGAAAAGATGGGTTGTGTGAATTTATATTATTTTTTTTATATTGCGTGAGTGAAATGTTTCAATTAACAGGATAAACAATTGGAAATGTATTTTAATTTTGGGACGACGTTAGATCGACTGGGATATGTAGCCGTTCTAACTTTTCGCAATTCAACATTTAGGGATAAATGACACTAAGCTGCTTAACATCAGCCTTTTTATTCATACAATGGTCTGTCATGAAAATGTGGGGCATTTCTAAAAATAGACGTTTTGAGAGTCGTTTTTCTTTGTCAAGAACCTCAATACTGCCATAATTCATAGAGTGACCTGTGGTGTTCATATGTGATGCTAAAGCACGTCTCTCTGGATGTAATCTGGCGTCACTTTTGTGTGAACTTACAGTGATCTCGATGTTTGGTAATAATACATTTTAATATATTTTCATACAACCCATCTTTTCAAGCGTGTATCACCATCTTATGTGGATAACACTTTTTCCAGAACAAATTTAATCCAGCATTTTGGGAATTAGGATGAGTTTTTACCGAGCATCCCTCGTATACACTATACCTGAATTATGGCAATGATGTTTACATTTTCACATTCCTTCGCGACAATCACCTGTCATTTGTCGATGCATCACTCTTTCGGTTCGCTCATTTTCGCCACGTGAAACAGATGTAGGAGGTTAGAAGGGACTTTGCCCTTTTTTTCCCTCAAAATTGCTTTTCAATAATTTTTAATGTGTTCGGGTGTATTGATATAGTGTTAACACCTAACGATAGTTTCCGTCGTTATCAATAAACCCAATGTATCCGTCCTTTTGGTTTTATATTTGTATCAAGTGCTCTCATCCACGCTTTGGTTTGGAAACACCATTTGGCTACAGCCTCAGTGACGAGTAAGTTGTCTGGTAATTTAAATCCTTCCCATATTGGTTGCTAGCATCATATTTGTGTTTTTAGCTCCTGAAGATGGCTCCATAGAGAATGCCGAAAGCTCGAGATTACCGTTAAAAGTGTTTACTAAAGTCTAAAAAAATTTTACCAATTTCCCAATTAACAATTGATTGTATTTTTTGCCCAACTGGTCATTGGCAATGGCAATGACTACTGCATATATGTGTATATATATATATATATATATAAATGGTAATTTAGGGATATCGACAAATTAAGCAACACATAAATCCTAACCTCTCGACCACACCAATAATTCTAGGTTTGCTCAAGATATGAATCTGTGAGGTTTTTAAGAAATTTTATTCAATCAAGAATGTTTGTCCCAATCCATACATATTAAATCATCAAAACATAATTAATTATGTTCTCCACCGTTGTTAAAAAAGGATCCGCTAAATCCAGTTTTTTATCATCTAGCCATGTGTTCCCAAATACAATTTTATACATCAAACACTAGCACCAATCTCATTGACGAACTCCTGAAGATGACAGCATTGCCTGTCGAAAGCTTGAGTATTTGTAAGTCAGAAGGATACACTTGTCTTAATTTGTCGATATCCACAATGACAAGTCTTTCATTTAACTAGTTATTATCGACAATAACTATGAATCGCATATATATATATATATATATATATATATAGGGTGGCCCATTCATGTGTGGACGGAATATTACTCATAAACAAATACATTTTGGGAAAATCTATTTACGGCATGTTATACATGACATTTGAGGGAACATTTCTAAAATATTGACAATTATACTCTTTTAATTAGGTTTATCCAAATATGCAATAAAATTTGAGGGATTCTATTTGAAAAATCACAAGTTTGATATGTAGGTCGAAATTTGGAACATTCTGTATAATGGCCAATATTTTAGAAATTGTGTCCTCAAATGTATTTGTTTATGGATGTATATATATATACAGGGTTTGTCCATTCATGGTGGACGATGCCTTTGATGTCAAAAAAGACAATGAGCATCGTTTTCACTTTGGATTTGCTCATTCTTCCCTTTTTTGGGTGAGGAGACGCCGTTGTGTGCCACTCGGAAGATTGCCTCTTTGTCTCGGGATCATACTCAAAGATCCACGGCTCGTCACCTGTGATTACGTTATTCAAAAATTGGGGGTCACTTTCACACATGTTACACATGTTCAAATTTTCTTGGCACACTTCCACTCGCCGCAATTTCTGGTCGTCAGTGAGCACTTTTGGGACCATCTTCGCGCACATCTTGCGCATGTTCAAATGCTGTGTCACAATGTCATGAACCACAGATTTTGGTAAATTTAACATCTGGGCAATTAAACGAATACTTAGTCGACGGTCTGAGTTCACGAATCACCTTATCGGTGTTTGTCGAAGTCGAAGGTCTTCCAGCACGGTCTCCATCAGCGACCTCTTCCCGGCCCTCCAAAAAGGCCTGCTGCCACCGAAACACACCACTTCTTGCTAAAGCAACACCTGGGTAAGCCTGCTTGATCATATCAAACGTCTCTGTCGCAGATTTACCGAGTTTCACACAGAATTTAATCGCGTACCTCTGCTCTAACGAACGCTGCATTTTCGGCTTGCACCACTCACAGAAACACGTCTCGCGAAAATGCCTGTCCTGACTCTCCAAGTGCTCAGAGACAACTGACCAGCCGCAGCCGCCCATTGGTTAGCTAGGAACGCCCTCTACCGAATCCAGTCGGTAGAAGTACAGTCATGGCGGAAGAAAATGAGTCCTATTACTTTCCGGACAAACCCTGTATTTAATCCATTCATTCAAATATTTCTGTCAACTCAAGGATGTCGCATGCAGCAACCCTCTGTACGTTTGATTTGGCATGTTAATCGAATGCGAAAACAGGTGCAAAAAGGACTAATATGGACATGAAAACAATTTCTCTCGAAATTTTCTATTTCCTCAGCATTACCTTTTGCTTGAAATACTAATTATGCTATAGCTCACCTATATTTTAGGATATGTTTTGGTTGCAATTATTATTTATTTGCATTTAGAGCTTGCACATAAGTAAGGTATTCATATAATGCATTATTTTTCCTGCCTTAATAACCATGTATTGATAAAAAAATACTGATGACAAGTTACAAAATGAAAAAACAGCATTTTCCAATAACTTTGATTGCCATCCAGCTTTTCCTTTCATTTATAATTATTATACGACCTCTCCAGAATAGTTAATGCTAAACAGGGGTGTTTATTTGCGGCATATTACACATTTCGCACATTTTATGAAACTGAACAATAAACTTGGTGAAAGCTACATGTTTTTTTTCAGGCGGAAAATATAAAACTGCAGGATAAAAATCTTGTTACATTCCATATATATGTTTATGATGCTAGCAATTACGTATTACAGCGTCTTGGAGAAATGTTATTTGTACGAAGCATGATCCATAAATGCTAATTGAATTTTCGTTAGATCTTGACTTTGCATGCTATACTTATAACACATTCACTAACTTTGTCCTCGTGGATTCAAAATAACAGTACTGACAATTCTGTAGTTAGACTATAAAAACAAATATAAAATCATACCTGGGGAATTGGCATTAATACAGGCTAAATTTCTACTTCCTACTAAAATTCTGATGACAATATTCACATCTTCAATTGATTTACTGGCCACTCTTTTTTATTTATTTTTCTTTTTGGAAACTTCAGCTATCTTAAAAATTAATAAACTAAACTTAGGCTGTCCTACCAGACAACCAAATAGCAGAGAGGATGAGAATATCTTATTAGGGTATATAGAATTTATACCAAAATCAGCTTCTTTGATTAAATGTCGTTTTCATTTTCCATGCTGCTTGGTTGTACACTTATTTGATACACTGATAGATATATTGATAACCTGTCGTATAGATTGATGAACATGATGTAAGAAGTGTACGAATTCAAGAAGAACCAGAGACTGAAGAAGAACCACTACCCGGAACTAGTAAAGATGAAGATTTCAGTGAATTAACTGAAACAAGTAAGCGTTGAATATAGTTTCCCTTGTTTTAGTTTCTAAATCGCCCAATCGAAATATTGTAAGAAAGATAAATATTGATAATAATTGTTTTTAAAAACAAACTGCGTACCTGTTGGTACGTTACATATAATTAACCCAGCAACTATGTAGGTACATGTATCCTATTTAAATGATTTACTTCAGGCACAATAATAATTGTTAAATTTTACTTGCAGAAGACACTATTGGAAGAAAGATACTACAAATGCTTCTCTTCATATGGGCATTTATAGAAAGTTCCATGATTAGCCTGACCAACTTCCTGAATAAATATTCTAGAGACTATAGATACGTTCTAAAAGTCTTATCGAAGGAGAAAAAGATCCTGAAGGTATGAACCGGAATCATTAATCCATTTGTTTTACATTATATATATAAAGAAAAAATGGTCATGCGGAGAAAGGTATATAACAAAAAATAGGAAAATAATGGGCAAAATCCGCAAAAAGAAGGAAAGTGGATTCGAGCAGAAAATATGATAGGTAACCCGAGCGATACGTATTTCTGCTGGTTGGCTTCATCAGGCCCGAAATGAAGGCGCATATGATGAAGCCAGTTAGCAGAAAAATACGTATCGCTCGGGTTACCTATCCTATTTTCTGCTCGAATCTACTTTCCTTCTTTTTGCGGATTTTACCCATTATTTTCCTATTTTTTGTTATATACCTTTCTCCGCATGATAATTCTCTCTCTCTCTCTCTATGTATATACGCCCACATCACTGCACATTGCCGGCAGTTTGTGTTACTTTTATTTGAGTATGAAGATACTTAAAAGAAAGTGAGTGAAAACAACAGTCCTCTATCACTCAATTGACTCTCGTGTCATGCAGGACGCTCGTCAAGACTTATCTATGCATGTCAAAACATGGCTCGTGTGAAAACAAGTGTCACGCGTTTGTTTTGCATCGCAACAACTTGCCGCCCCTGTGCACCGCCAGTCGACGCGAATTGGCTAGGTGACAACTTACAGGTTTTAGGAATAACTTTTGTTTTCATAAAGTTAACAAAATCACCCGCAAAAAGCGTGATTTATAACTATATGGAAACAGAGGTTTTTTTTGTTAAACCTGTTAGTTGTTACATAGCTGATTAGCTTTTAGCACCCAACACGGGAGATTACACAATTCAGTTCAGTTTCAAAAGAGGATTGTTAGTTTGAAATTCATATTTTTCCTAACCCCAGCACCCTGCAAACCCTTAACGGAAGTTACTATTTGTTGCATAGGAAAAAACAGCATACAGTGTAGGATTACGTGTCGGGCCTGGGCAAATGTGGCACCCAGCTGGCTCCTACCATAGTCTTCTACGCCAATCCATGTAAGTACTCAACCAAAATGCATGAGTGAGCTAGATAGTATTTAGTTGCACTAATGTCATAGCATACAGGAGTAGTTACTTGTAGTGTGTTTGTTTCTTTCTTTTCCGTTTAGCGATCTGTCACCGGAGCTGTCACAATCTACTGGAAGAATGTTTAGTCCATCTGACTCATACAGGTATTTTAATTAATTCGATCAAAAGGTGCGTTTTTTTTTCGATGTTGTCCCCATATTTTTCATTCTCATGCTATGTTTAACATCTTCATTCATTTTTATACTTTCCACCATAGTGACTATCGAGATATAATAATTGAAAATCATTTAAGCACATGCTGTTTAATCCAAGGTGATTTACGTAACGTAACATCCAATAGATATGAATATTTGACAATACCTTATTAAAAAAAAATTGCTTAAGAGACTATTCAGATATTTGTGGTTTAGCTATTCGCATACAAGTTGTGGTCTCCATCGGAAAAAGCTATTATGTTCAGAAATTAGTTCAGGTCATTATGTCTTGTTATAAATACAGCTACTCTGCAGTTCATAATTTCTCCAGCTGTTCTTGCTATATTTTTCGATTTGATCACATATTCAATTCTTATCCAAGCCTGCATCAAGACACCAAATTCCAATATTTTTTGCAGTCTTACTCGTTCTTTGGAGTGGCCCTTTATTGTACTCGTTGGCACACCGAGATCGATATGGAATAGATGACATTTTTTTCATAATTTTCTCATGCTTTTCTTCAGCATGCACAATATACATCATATATACATGGATCCACAAAAATACCAAAAAGAAGAGTTGAAAACCATTTTTTTCTAGAGCTTGATAAGAGAGATTGAATGGCAATTATTGCATAGTTTTATGTGTATGTTGTTTTTGTTGCATAGTAAATTGGTAATTTATTATTATTCATATTATATCATCGCAAATGCCATTTTAATGCTAACCATTTAAATTAGATATAACATTGTGATATAATATTTAACTATCACAGCCTTTCATATTTTTGACGGTTCAAATAAAGATTGGTAAGCTCCATTTTTTCATATTAATATAACGCTATAACCAGATATAACGCTTTTCCTAAAGAGTTGACGTTTTTTTGGTGAGACAAGAGCATCATCTACTTGCAGGTTTCTTTACTATGTCTTATCTTCATTTTTGGTTATGAATCTTGAAAGCAGTATGCTTATGTTGCGATATAAAAACAATTTCGTTAACCTCAAACATATCTAAAGCTGACAAGCTACAAAACCCATATTAGGTGTAGGTTCCAAAAACAACCCCTGCTTTAGATGTACTATTATTCTGTTTACTTGCATAAAGACTAGCACAACTCACTCTGAAATCATTTATTTTCTTCACATCAAATTCATCTTGAATGTTTGTACTCATATGTATGTATGTACCTACTAGTAAACAGAAACTGTATTATTACTCATTCATTGCTTGGGCATTACAGTGATATTGTGGTATGAGTTATAATGAGGCTTTACACTATTTCCAAATATTTAATGATTACCTCTTCCTATTCACTAGCATTGATACATATAGGGGATGTGATTATTCATGTTCACTTGTTGGACCAGAACGTACAATTATTGTCGTGAACACTTTTATACAAAGTATATACGTGATAACTTCTTGCGGCCAACATGACCATTTATTTCCTGAGAGACAGTCACCTATAAATTAATGGTAATATATTTCTTCATTCGCTGCAATCAGGGCTACATCGCAGCGTTTGACTGATGATGAAAAAGTGCCTACTAGTGATGATAGTGATACCAGGGCTTTAGGCACCTCATTACCTTATTCATCAGAATATGATAGGTATTTAGTCAAGTGTCATGTGCAATATATACATTTGAGCCATCGTTTGGAACTTCAGTTTTTTAAAATGTAACCAAGAAATGTGAACGTAAAGATGGTTTTAATTGTAGTATAATCATAGAAATTTGTAGATCCATGTACATCTCCAAAACAAATCAGCTATGTACAGATGTCTCCTCAAAATACGATTACACTAAAATGTTTAGTTATATTGGGTGTTCGAGCGGTTTATAGAAAAGTGAAAGAGGACGCATGTTAGTAGATGTGGTGTTGTTTCCATACAGATGAGTCAAGCAGCTAGTTATTTCAAAAACTAAAAAGGTTACCGTCCATGTTTGCAGTAGGCGCACAGTTGTCATCGAAATTAGAAGGGTTCTGAAAAAGTTACACAAAACTCTTGCTTGGGTGTACATTGTTCGTTCAAAATGCAAGGGACACTACCAATTCATGTTTCACTCAGCATTCAAGTTGCGACCATAGATGCGGGCCTAGTATTAAAAAATCCTACTAAATTATAAATATTATTGATCCCGGGAGTCAGGTGGATGATCTCATGGAACCTGCTCAAAAACAGAAACAGGTGTTACTATAATACTCTAAATATACGAAAAATTGCAGGGAAATTGTAAATGCTTTTACTAATTTGGTTGTGAATAAACACAAAACACGTAATCATGCGTCTCCGCCCAAATACAAAAATTTAGTACTTCTAATGACATCATTTAACTCCTCTTTCAGTTTTCAGCACCCTTCAACATCCTCTTTGCCAGTTGCTGGAATAAAAAACTGTTGGTTCAAATCGCATTTATTGCTAATGTAGTGAGAGTATGTAGTTTGTAGTGAAAACGTCTGGCATTTAAAAATGTTTGTAGTGCCTTATTTGAGCGTTTTCATTTATTTATGATTTGATAAAGAATATTATGAGCTAAGTAATCTCATTATTTCTATTTTTCTAGAGACAACTTCTACCGAAAATCTTACAATTTTGGAATGTTTGTGAAGACTATACTGTCAAACTAAAATTATATATAACTATTGAACCGGTATTTTCAACAAAATTATTCCCATATTAAAAAAAATGGATATACCAAATAACATTCCTTTGCTATTCATGAAACTTGATATTAAAGTTTTGTGAAATGTCATAGGACTTTAGCACATAGAAAGCACAGTCCCTAGTGCATTGCAGAGTTGTTAGCTAATAGGTATACGAAGTAGGTGCTAAAAATAACTAGCCTGATACAGATGCCACAGATAAATGAAATTGTTTTATTAATTCTCTGATGAATACATTCATTCTATTTTGATATATTGGATGCTTATAGCCGGACGGCTTTATGGGTCAGGCTAGAAATTATTAGCGCTACCTTTGTGAAGATGTACCAGAGTAGTTGTGGCTGAAGTATCGCCTATTTTTTGTTTGTGTGGCTGCTGCGTAGGCGCAAGGCGAGCGTTCTCACGATACCCGAAATTCGCATACTGGCCGCAAGCTTGGAGCGTGGACTTGATTCATCCACTGAATCTGATTCTGAAAGCTCCTCCAGGTAATTCCCACAGCTGCGAGCATCTTTCGTCTCGTTACCTCATCTATGCTATTTTGCTTTTATGTATTGCTTAATTCACGCAATTGCTTTGTAGGTTGCCACACGTTCAAATCCTTAATAGTGGACACTAAAATCGATAACCGGAGATGGAGTGTTATTTCTAATAATGTATTTCATAAAATACAGGGAAAGGTATCGTTCTTTTGCAACCGCCCGTGGCGGAAGAAGTGCGGAAGTAGTTATGTAGCTCACATTAAAAAAAATCTGTCGTTGTCACTGTGAAATACTCCAATTGTAGGAGGACATATATCTTTGTACAATTCAGTGACAATGATGCTATAAATCTCTAGTCTAGTGACTAGTGGTGGCAGATATTTCACGAACTATGCTCTCTACTGGCAACCACGACCTTAATAATGTATTTCATAAAATACAGGGAAAGGTATCTTTCTTTTGCAACCGCCCGTGGCGGAAGAAGTGCGGAAGTAGTTATGTAGCTCACATTAAAAAAATCTGTCGTTGTCACTGTGAAATACTCCAATTGTAGGAGGACATATATCTTTGTACACTTCAGTGACAATGATGCTATAAATCTCTAGTCTAGTGACTAGTGGTGGCAGATATTTCACGAACTGTGCTCTCTACTGGCAACCACGACCTTTACTTTGTAATGTTCTAGATAATAATAATAATAACATGCTTTTAATCGATTCTTTTACAAATACATATAATATACAGGGTCCGTCAGAAAGAACGCATGTTTTTCGAATGGGTACTATATCGAGTGGGCTGGTCCCGTGTCGGTGGGGAAAGGCGTTTGGATAGTGGGAGAAGTGCCGTTTCAGTTGGCAAGGTGGTTTGGAACGTTGAGCATCGTGTGTTCACTGTACGTCGGTACTTTCAAAATGGCGAGTTTGTCGTTCGAACGCAACGTGAGTTTCGCGTTCACTTTCGTGTTCCGCGTCGTGGGACAGTACCAGACCGTAACACCATTTTGAGATGGATGGAAGCATTCAACACAACAGATGATGTGATGAAGAAAAAACCGCCAGGGCGAAACAGTACTGTTAGAACCCCCGAAAACGTAGACAGAGTGAGAGTTGACACGCTGCAAAGCCCGAACCGTTCCGTCAATTTGCGTGCCAGTTCCCTAGGGATCCACGCGTCATCTGTACGTCGCACCTTGAAGAAGGATTTAGTGTTCCATCCTTACAAAATCCAAGTCTGTCAGCAACTGTTGCCAGGTGATTATGTACAACGTGTTAATTTTGCACAGCTCAGTTGGTTAACAATGACATGGCGTTGTTTATGAGTGATGAAGAACATTTTCATTTACGTGGATACGTCAATAAACAAAATTGTCGATGTTGGTCCCCAGTGAACCCTCAACAGTTGCATGAGCACTCCCTGCATACCCCCGAAAGTTACAGTTTGGTGTGCAGTAGGCCCAACGATGATTATTGGCAATGGGCTCATTTCGGGAGAGGCTTGATTCCTGCATTTCGGCTCAAGGGCGCCATATGGCCGACATAGTTTTTAGAACGTAATTTTTGTTTTACTCAGAAAAATGGCATGTATTTCTGAGTATTTTGATGTAATAAAATATTTTCCCATGCTTATTTTGACTGTACTACTCATTTAAAAAACATGCGTTCTTTCTGATGGACGCTGTAAATGAGGTTTATTGCCGACAAATTTGCGTATTTTTTTTCACATTCATGAATATATCCATCTGTAATCTCTATCTCTCGTTTTTTCCTCTCTGATTGACGAATGCAAAACATATTTTCTTTGTATTCGTTGCAAATAAAGCTTATTAATTGATTGACTATAATATATTGTACAAGACAAGAATCTTGAAATATTTCATTTTATAGCTTTTTTTGAAGGTCGACTTTTATGCGCTAATTCATACGTTTCTTCCTAGCTGATGCTTTTGTGTATTCTGGGCAGCAGGCATAATTTAATAATAAATGTAATATTGATACAATTTCCAGATCGGAACAGTAAATAAATAATGTATTGCGTTGTGATTTTATTATGTTTAACTTCAGCCATGTTTTTGTTTCAAATAAATGTTATGCATATTTCTATGTAAATGATATCTGTGTCTTCCAAAAAATTATAATAATTAGAAGATCTGCTGACAATTCTTCGTAATTACGTAATATGTTATTGTGAAACAATAAAATCGACAAAGAAAACAGACATATCCAGGCAGGTACAAGATCTCGGAAAAGAGAATCTTTTTCTGTACCTAAAATTAATTTCTCATTTATTAAAAGATCTTTGTTATACACAGCGCCCAAGATATATAATTCCATTTCTTAACAATTCAGAACAAATTCATATTCGTAATACAAATCAAATATAAAATAAAGCCTTGGATACTTGGGACAAGTTTCGAACAATTGCTTTCTTAAATTCATTTTTTTTTGTTTTTAAACGGTTTGTTATACCTTGAAAGTCTGTTTCAAGCACTCAGACTTTGTACTGTTTATCATTTTATTGACTTCGTTTCCCTGTGTATTTCTCTGTATGTATCCCATAACTGATCTGGAAATTCATTGAATACATATCTACTCAAATGGATCATTAAATTGAAATATAATTTGAAGCAAGACCAATTTATCTCCAAATTAGGCGGTTTGAAGCCAAAGTTTTTCTAAGCAATGCATTCAAAACTGATTTGATCGTCATTATATTTCTGGTTTCATTACTTTTACTTTGACGAGCACATAGTTATACTTTTGTACATTTTATCTTGTGACTATGCTTCTTACATTCAGCGATGTTTTACTCACTTTTGTGGTTTATATCATTTTTCATAGGCTATATAACTTTACATGTAAAAAATTGAAACTTATTTGGGACCTGGATACTGGACAGCGGTAGAAAATCACTTAACCTTTTGGTGGGGGTTTTTACCGGCCACTGCAGGCTGAACAGGCACTTATCCCTTTTGAGGGTGAAGTGAGCAGCCCAACTTGCCCCATGTACTGGGAGGAGGACGAAACTGCGTTACACCTTCTGGGCTATTGCCCATACTGACCTTTATTAGGTCAGGTCGGTTGGACAGTTTAGTGAATTAACATGTGGGTCGGCAAAAGGGGCCTCCCCATCACTACTACTACTACTACTACTACTACCACGGGGTAGCAACTGGTTACTAGGAATCGGAAAATCTGCACTACGTATCGGCGACGGCAATTCGTTATTGACCAACTATGGTGAGAGATATCTGAACTGTAGTTGGTTTATAGTGGATAATTTTAGAACTTTGATCAATTTATACAAAAGTCAAAAAATACACGTGCTGATCACATGTTGACGTTTAGTCCAAGTTAGGATTTCTTGTATGTCGAACCACATATAAAAAAGAGGATCATTTTATTAATTATTTTAATGTGAATATTTCCAGGCCTTTACACAGTGTTTTTTTTAAAATACAGTTTATGATGATTTCTTATGTTTCTGTTCATTAGGAACCGTTTTCTCTTATCGTTAAGAAACCCTAAAATGTATGAAAACTTCTGACGAAGTTGACTTTTTGATAAATTATTATTGCATTTATGATTCATTTCATAACCACTGCACTGATATATTTCCGAAATAAAAATATTTGTCGGCTAGGATCGTTATTAAAGTCATTGACACATATCAAAACAATTTTATTGCGGTTATCACCAAGCAAGAGCTTCTATGACGTATGAATATTGCATACATTGTATATTTGTAAAAAACTATTTCTTTAATTCTTGATGTGCTTTTTGTCTGTCCTTGTTTTTCTAATAAATTATCAGCTTTTCTGTACTTTATTTTTTACAGGAAAACCTCACCAACTCCTTCTATCATCCACCCAGAAGTTGAAGAACTTTCGCAGTATGATCAACCGACAATAGTCCGGTTATTGTTAGCCATATGGTACATTGTGATGAGCAGGTCGGAAATCTTGTGCTACTCGGTCATTTTCTTGAACCAGATGAAGACTTCGACCCTGATCACTCTACCACTGCCAATGATGGTAAGTATATAAACGTAATCCATCTTGAGATAAACTCCCAGAAAAAGTGTATGTTTTTTTATTATTCATAGTTAGTTAAGCAGAGTTGGGCATCACTCTATTTTTTGATCATTCATATTCATCCAGTCAAATTGAGAGAAGACCATGTTCACTTTGTGTAGTCTAGGAGTAGAAATGTTTATGCGCGATAATAGATTATTGTGATAAAAAAATGAACATATCACAAATCTCAGAGGTGATCAGAAAAAAATACACAGGATGTCCGAGATTATGATAGAATAATACTTTGATTCTATAAAAGCAATGATTTTCGATTTTATTTTTGAAATTTTGCTAGATATCAAAAATACTTTCCATGGTCCCTTTTTTAAGCTTGATAAGAGGACGTTGACATATCTTCAGTTTGCAGCTTTTTCTCTGGGAAACTACCAAATTACTTTTTTAATTACGGCCTTGTAATTTTTATTACAAAATAAAAAGTCATTTTAATTATGATTAAGAGGTGATATGAAATTATAAATTGGTTTGAACGTATTTTGGGCGTAATTTATTTATATATTATAAATAATAATTCGTCAAACCCAAAATTATGAGTGTCGTTTTTTTCAAATAAATAGAAATCGGTAAAAGATAGCTCAATTCAGTAAACTTAATGCAAAAGATAATTTCATCTTCTTATTCAAGGAACATTGTAAGTGTGGCCGAGATACAATCTTTATCCTGAACACTCTATTCCTGATCCACATCTTTTTAATTCATACTGATTTATTCTATTTTTTATCTCAGCATGCCATCAATATATTGATTTTTTCGGCCAATCAGTGGTTTCGACACAGTCATCTTAATTCTCCTTTACAAATCGCAAAAAGTGAGTTTATTTTTGAAGCCCTGCATTATTGAGCAATTTTGGGCCATTTTAAAATGTCACAATTTCGGCAAGAGTGGCTTAAGATAACCAACAATCTATTAGCTTTACATGCCACAGACTGTTTTAAATTTCGCACTGTTTTCAGAAGTATAGTTCTTCTCATTTTTTTTTGCGGGCCATAGTAAAACTACCGGTGTCGCTTTCCTACAACAACATCTGTGCGTGGAGGCTCGTTCGCGTAAGCACACAGACTTACGTTCTTTTGTTTCTTCACGCCATTTCGAAAATTTTCTGGCCATCTTGAAAATTTGCCCCTCAACATTAGTATTCCTCATATATACTTCTCACAGTCAGTAGGACAACTCACTTGTCATGGGCGTGTGATTTGAGGTTGCCTTTTATTGTTCCTCATAATAAAAAATATAGCATTGCCTGAAAATATAGCTAGGGGCAATATCATTAGTTTTGGCAAGTTTTATTGTTGTGGATGATAGCAACGCCCCTTTATAACCCAAATCATCTATACAGGAGCAGCTGCTATGAAGATCGGTTTGCGACCTGTTTGTAATTTCCCATATAAAAGTTAAATCACTTATATGACACAGTTAGTCGATCCGCTTGTTTATTCCGTATGGCATAGATGACGTAACCGTCAAAAACAGTGATGAGACTGATAACTATTTAGTAGAAAGGCAATAAGCTTGTTTAAATCTGATAACTTTCGGTGGAATGACAATTCAATTTTGGCATATAACACAATCTTAATACTTATATTAGGTTGCCAGTTTGATTTTCCTCCGTTCATAAGCGCGAAACTAGCGTTCCAAGTGGACATTGTACAAGGCCATTTATATTTTGTGCGGGATAATTTATTATCATGCCCAAAAGGACATACCACTACTAGATATAACCAAAATTCTTTAAAAATTTACTTCTTTAGGTTAATTACTTTACACCATCAACTATTCCTCCATAATGACTATTGTTATAATATGCCAGCCAAACTACGTCAAAATTTAAAAAATAATATTTATTCACAGCTTCAAAAGAGAATTAAAAAAATGATGCTACAGTTACAATTTACTGAAACTATAAGTGGTTGAATACATCTCGTTCTTACCATTATTGTCATTTAACATTTTATAGATATTATAGCTATCAATTACATGTTCTTATGTGTGATGTATATGATTTTCCTTACAAAGATATAGTACTGCTATTTGTGAATAATTTTATTTACATTAGCTATATAGGTGGGGTGAAAAATTGCTATTCCAATTCCCAGCTTTTTGAGGTATTATTTTTCGTATTCTGTTATTTACTGATATTCTTGTTCTATTATGTATTAATACTCCAATAAACATTATTAGTATTTCTTCAAAGTTATGAATGTCCTTTGTTGTACGTGAATAGTCTGTACTGTTTGTTAATTGGTTCGGCGCTCTCATGCTCGTATTTTATGATAGGTGTTCTTCTGGGGCTCACTGACCATCCCGCGTCCCTCGAAAACATTCTGGGTAACCATCATCGCATACACGGAGGCTATTGTGCTGTTGAAGTGCATCTTCCAGTTCGATATTCTGCAGGGTGGTAGCAGTGCGCTGAACAACGTGGACTCCGGTCCTCTGATGCCTACAAAACTACTCGGGTTGTACAGGAAAGAGGCTTACGCAATGTGGGATTTGATTTTGTTGCTTGTAGTTTTCTTCCACAGGTAAGTACTATGGATCATTTCATTAGTGAACACCGAAAATAGTATGATGGCTTCAAAATGATCAGAAGTCAAGAAAATGCTAGTAACAGTGACTTCCAGTTATCAGTTTTGAAATGTCGCCATGTTGTTCTCCCAGATTTCGCAGACTTATACACTGAAAACCAAATTTGTCTGACGGCTTGAGTTCAATGTGTACAAGAGAGAAGTGTGTATAGACACATATGTTTGAAAGAGATAGGCCGGCAATCTGCCGTGTTGTCAATATGTTTCACCAGTTCCTTGAATTGAGATGCATGTTGAAAATATTAGTTAGTTTATTCTCTACGCCCAAATATTGGTTTTATTTTGAGCGTAAAACTGTTTGAATTGTGAATTGTGTCGAATCTGTTTAGGATCAGTTCCGGCACAAGTATTATGTAAAAAACCTAAAAAAAGTCAAAAAAATGTCATCTTGCAAACTAGGTACTTTTTAGGGTGCAAACAGTCATTCCACGTTTGCTCACTAGGATCGTTGTGACCGTCCATCAATGGAGGAATGACTCAACTAAACTACACGCATTGCTGGTTGCATATGTTTTGTAAAGCCGAGTGGTCTGTAGTTTTCATCTCTGAGAAGAAAGTTGGTTGAATAGCAAGATCGCATCTGGGTGATTATGTGTATTGGTCTGCATGTGAATAAAATCAGTGATATTTGATGTGTGAGAGAATCATTACTGAATATGCTGCTAATGAAGTATATCTATTAGCTGTGCCCGACGAGTTAGTTGTGTTGTGCTTTCTGGAAAGAGTTAATGTTCAAAGTTATAAATTACGAAAAACTTTGACGAAAATTACGGGAAATCACCACCGCGCCCGCGTTGTGTCTAATTACTGTAAGCATGTATATGGCTTGTAATTCGACAGTGTACAGTGAATATAATTATTTCTTATCTCTCTCATTTTTTAAATTCAGCAAATTTGCATATGTAACTTCCAGAATGGACAAGAAAAAGTGGATGCGCAACTAATTTCTTGCTTCAATCTCAACGAAGTCTGTTTGAGACAAGAATCCAATGGAATTATCATCAACACATACAACCTACAACTTAGACCTCCAGTAATGCCATCTCTGAAGCAGATTTTACATCACATCAGAGCCAAACATTGATAACTGAAGCCTTCATGACGTTAAGGCAACACGTACAACTAAGTCCTAAGTTAACATCTTGTTGAAAAACCTACAGAATGTCAAAAAAAAAACAACAGTATAATATCAATATACGGTATTATGTCACTTTTCAAGATACGTAATACCCGTGTGGGTCGGTCCTAATGGCGCTCCATTTTAGGTCGAAACGAAAGGTCAGGATTGCCACAAATTCTGCAACATTTCATCATTGGTTCGTTTGATAATACCGCATCTTAAACATTCCAAGGCAAGGTTTCCACCTCCATGATCATAGATGAGCGATTTTGGTCAGTACCCATCTAGCGCTCATTGGGGAGTATCGCTCTGCTTCGAAATGGTTTTCACCTGCATACACGCAGGCGGTAATAATTTGTACTACGTTATGTTATTTGTTACATTTTCCGACCGCAGCGCTGTCGCAAAATGTAACAATAACTCAGGATGTGGTGATTTTGTCATCATCGGTGGAAATAAAAGATAATTGTAAAATAAGTTGAAACACTAAGTCGCATCAAAATTGAAATAAATAATCCCAATCAAATGAAAACAAAATACTAAATTAAATGTTCAAACAGTCCTTCGTATTGGGTTTGACAGTAATCTAACCTAATGTAGAAGTCTGTGCGAACATTTTCTGCTGTAACATATTGGCAACGCGGCAGATTGCACGACTTTCTACGTCACCTTTGCTAGGCAATGTGGTGATGACCTTGGCTCTTCAGCCGGCTTTTATATCTTTCTAAGATGTGCTGATACACACTTCTGGCGCTTCCCTCTCTTACACATTGAACTCTAGCCGTCACACCAAATTGGTTTTCCCTGTATAATTTGTGGTTCATATAAGAAAACATTAGTACTAACCCTACCGGACTGCTGCAGGCCTTATATTTGTAATGGTCGAACCTTCCATTCAGATTTTCCAATCGATGACGTTATAATTTAAAACCATCTTTGAGATTTCATTTACATCCCCAAATTTTTCAAGCAGTCACTTTAAATGTGCCTTTTTATATGTAATTTCATATTTCCGATAACACAAAAAAGCATTAAAAGATAACATTATTTAACAAAATTTTGAACCTTCTGGATATAAAGTAAAGTAAATAATAAGTGTTTGAGATAAATTTTTGGGTACTGAACAGATCTGCCATACGCTATGAAACTTGGGGGTTGGCGACTGCAGTCGAATATGCGCTAATATCGCTCAGGTAATTAAAAGTAGCGAGCGCGGCTTATGAATCAGAAGTGGCCAATTTGATGGTCAGTTTGCTCCATTATAGTACAAAGTCAGTAAGTACATCCCCAACTTGTGGCGGTTGCCATTAGCTTTATAGTCACCACCAGTGGTCGTCTAAAATGCGGCAGCCTCATAGTGGTTTTGTTTTTGATCATTTGTACTGTCCATAATTAAATGTTTATATATATATATATAAACATTTAAAATAACAAATAGACTAGTAAGGCTTAGGTAATTTGTACATCGTGAAAAACCGTCACTCATTTCCGTCGGTCTGTTTGTCTGACTGTCTATCTATCGGTCTGTCCGCTAATCTTATAACCGCCTATAACTTTGCATTTTACTACTATGCCAAGGACTTGTAGTGTTTGAAAACTGGTCCAGTGGCGGCGGGGCAGGGGGGAAAAAAGAAAAATAAAAATATTTCAAACTTCATTTTTTTGACATTTTGATTACGAAGTTTTAGAATTTCCTTATCATTTTCAGACATTGTTTGGAGAGACTGAATATTGTAGGTCGCAAGCTGAATGTGGTAAATGTTTTTAAATTGTACCATATTTGGTGTCAGTGAAAGAGCTCCTATTATTAGGAAGCCGCTGATCCCGGTAATATTATGCGCTTGTCAGACATAATGAGTCACATATGTTGTCCATACATCTGGCATGGGAACAAATATGTTTATATAGTTCGATATCTAGAGGTCGAAAATCCATCGTACCTAAGTGGACGTACCTAGTCACGATTTGATTCCGCCTTTTGAAAAGACTAATCTCATTTCTTTGAAACCTCCAACTAAGGAGTAGGAAGTATAGAGTCAATCTACTTGAAGCCATTATTTATATATGTGTTGTCAAACAGGGTGATGCTGAAATCTCTGGGAATATGGACAACATCTCCACCAACAACAGTTGCTATTTTGAGTGGCGGCGAATATCGACTTGAAGACGGCCACTTGATTCCCATCTGCAGTAGTTCGCCTAAAACTGATTCTGATAATACTGAGTAGGTATAGTTTTAAATATTCACTTGCAACAACAGGTATGTAAATGTAAATATAAACAATAATTCCAGTCGGCGCGCTTCAAGAATATCCGAAAGAGATCTTGGTAAAATCAGCAAACTATGGAAGACCCATTTGTGTTATTAGTTCGACGAGAGGATAGGAAAGTCAATATTTTCACATGTAGAGTGTATTCCTAGAGTTTAATCCGTCCATTCCAAATCTCATTGTATATTCTTGTTGCTCTGATATTTACTGGAGTGTTAACATTCATATATATATTTTCAGGCATGATACTCCTAATTCAGCAGCGAAATCACAAAATCGTTCTAAGCCTAGTTCAGGTAGAAGTTCACCGGGTGGAGAGATTGTATCAGTGGAAGTTAAGAAAGAAGTTCCATTTAGATACTACTCGAAAACCGTGCAAATGGGGTAAGTAGCAACTTAGGTATCCAAGTGCTTGAGACTTAGCGTACTCAAAGACCAGGATTGAATGAACCATTCAACACATAGTACACAGTCGATACTGCTTAATACCACACAAAATCTGTACTGCGAAGTAATGTAAGTTGCTCTATTTCCAAAACATTCTAACAACCTGGAAGCAGTGTTTCAAAAGATATAGTACCCCTGATGAGAATATTCCTTTATATCTAAAGGTGTCCTGCTTTTATCTTCATATTCTATCCATTACACTGATCAACAGCCAAAAAATATCCTAAATAAAATCAGCAAAATATTACTATTTTTAATGTGCTAAAACCGGAATGAAACTTATTTTTTCAATATTACTTCAAGTTTTAGAGATACGGTAATTATATGTGCTCCTGCTGTGACAGTGTTAATATACTGTAATTCACAAGAATGCACGTGCTACATTTTTATATTCGGCAAGGAAAGGTGATGTAATCGGCATGATTGTGTTACGTTATACATACGTGTACAGTATATTGTTTTATATTAGCCATTTTTTCCTCAGTTGGCTGACAGCGTTCATGCAAGATGTCTCGAAAGTGTGTAAACAATCCAGATCAGTTTTGTTACGAGTGTGGTGATGTGACTTTTGCGTCTCAGAGACGGTCTATTACTCCACTAATAACAAAGGCATATCAGCTTTATTTCGGTTGTAAACTAGGTGATCAAGACAAACAGTGGGCACCCCACATCTGCTGTAATACATGTGCTTCAAGTCTGAGGAGCTGGTTAAATGGCAAAAAAACGGTCTATGCGCTTTGCTGTCCCAATGGTTTGGAGAGAGCCTACAGATCATATTAATGATTGTTACTTTTGCATGGTACCTTGTGTTGGACAAGCCACAGGTATGTCCAAGATAAAAAAACGGTTATTAACTACCCAAACATACCATCTGCGATGAGACCTGTGCCTCACAGTGACGAAAATCCTATTCCAAAATCCCCAGAATCCTACACTTGCGAATCAGAAAACGAATCAGATCATGGCGATCGAGTGATTCGTCAGGAAGAAGATATGCCATCAACGTCAAGAGATCCTGATTTTATACCGAGCACGTCATGCCACCAACTGCACAAAATAACACAGTCAGAATTAAATGATCTTGTAAGAGATTTAGAACTTCCAAAATGTAAGGCAGAGTTACTTGGATCACGACTGCAGCAGTGGAACTTGTTAGAAGACGATGTTTCGGTATGTGTTTTTCGTAAACGCCACAAAGACTTAGAACCATTTTTCAATATGGAGAATAACTTGGTTTTCTGCAGTAACATTAACGGCTTACTGGCGGCTTTAAATATAAACTATAACCCAGAAGAATGGAGATTGTTTATAGACAGTTCAACATTGAGTTTAAAGGCAGTGTTATTGCATATTGGAAATATTTTACCATCTCTTCCTGTAGGGTATGCAGTTCCCATGAAAGAATCATATGACAATATGAAGTACCTATTGACATGCATAAAATACGATGAGCACCAATGGCATATTTGTGGCGATTTGAAAGTTGTTGCACTTTTACTTGGGCTGCAGCTAGGCTACACAAAGTTTTGCTGTTTTTTGTGTGAATGGGACAGTCGGGCAAAGGCACTTCATTACACCAGACAAAACTGGCCTGTTCGTCAATTCCTAGAGCCAGGTCAAAAAAATGTATAGCATATGCCATTAGTAGATTCGAAAAAAAATGTATTACCACCACTGCATATCAAGTTGGGCCTAATGAAAAACTTTGTCAAGGCATTAGATAGAGATGGGTCAGCTTTTCAATACCTGCGTCAGAAATTTCCAAGACTAAGTGAGGCAAAGGTTAAAGAAGGTATTTTTGTTGGGCCACAGATTCGAAATATTTTGAAAGATACACAGTTTGAAAACACTTTAACAGGTATTGAAAAAACTGCTTGGAATGATTTCCGTCTGGTGGTCACTAATTTCTTGGGAAATAGAAAAACTGACAACTATAAAACCCTTGTCAAAAATATGCTGCCATCATATCAAAAGATGAGCTGTAATATGTCTCTTAAGATACATTTCCTACACTCACACCTGAACTTTTTTCCTGTCAATTGCGGAGCCGTAAGTGATGAGCACGGCGAACGTTTTCATCAGGATATTTCAACAATGGAAAAAAGGTACCAGGGAAAGTGGAATCCTTCCATGCTTGCAGACTACTGTTGGACTCTTGGTAGAGATGCTCCAGAAACGATCCATAAAAGAACAGCAAAAAGACAGCGCATATGAATCTTGTTACTTTTTTAATATATCCTTAAAAATAAAAAAAAATTTTTCTAAACCGCAACTAATTTTTTTATTTCATTGTCATTTTTGGATTCAGCGCCCCAAAATTAACAAAGAAGTGCACTTTTCCCACAAGATACAATTAAAAAACTAAAATTTGTTATCCAGTGTTATCGTACTTGAGGAAATTACATTTCCAGCTTTACAAAAATTATTGCGAAAATTATAAAAACAGGATTTCTAAATTTTTTTTATAGACATAAACTGATTGATGAAAAACAACTTGGATTACAGAAAAACAAGTGTCTACCCAAAATTATAAAAATTGCTCGAATAAAGTTAATATATCCTGTGTGTGTTATTAGATCTAGCTAAAACCTTCGACACAGTAGACCACTTGCGTGTATTACCAACCTTACACGACTCATTAATCAAAGGCAAGACTTATAGTCTCATGAAAAGTTACCTTTAAAACAGAAAACAATGCGTACAAATAAATGATTGTTCAAGCACGCGCAAATTGGTAACTTATGATAGCCCACAAGGGACAGTGCATGGCCCCTTACTATTTACAGTTTACATTAATAACCTGCTCAGCTTACAATCTGAAGGGGAATCATTTGCTTTGCAGACGATACTGCTATCATCCATTCGTATAACAACCCGTGGGATGATCTTAAAGAAAAGGTTGGAAGAGACTTTATAATCATTGGTTCAGACATAAATGCCTAACTATTGACTTCCAAAAAACTATGTTCATACCATCATTCACAAATCTTAGAAACAAACTGTCATTCTTTGTCTCTATACAGATTTATTGTGATCCATAAATACTCAAATAAAATTAACAAAAAAATTAAAACATCTATATAGGTTTACATTTAGACCCACATTTAAAGTGAAATATACATATTGATCATGAAATAACCATTATTGTAAGTATCTTAAAAAAAATTGAACAGAACAAAACAATAAAAATCGTATATCATGCGTTGATCGAAATATTAGGTTGGGGTGGAGCACTTAATAACCAAATGAATAAATTAGAAATCAACCAAAGACAATTTTTAAAAATTACCTTTGACAAGCCACGCCTATGCCCATGTGATTTGTTGTATCCTGAAGCAAAACTGTGAGACTGTATGCAACTTTTTTTTTACAGAACTATAATCAGTTTCAACAATGAAATTATCGCATTTTGTTAGATCGCTTATATTAAACGAGAAACAGAATCAACAAGATCAAGCAAACATCTTTCACCTCAAAAAGTATAGGTCAAAGATGTCATACTTTCATTTCCATTGGACTATATAACATATTACGGATTGATATAAGCAATATTTCAAATAAAACTAAATACAAAATTGAAACTTAAAAATTTACAATTTGTAAATCGTGTGAAACAAAATTAAACTTAATGAAGTAATTCAAAATTCCATTGTTCATATATATGTGCATATATGTACGTATTTCTATGTATGTGAGTTGAGGGTAGTCATTGCCGATTAATTAGTAGTTAGGAGGCAGTTATCCTTGGGGCAGCGAACAGTAGTTAGTCGTGCGAACTATTTCTTCATTTCTACAGTCTTTCCCACTACATTCTTAGAATAAATTATTCCCAACCTTTCCTGAACTATATCAACATCTAAAATAATTAAAATCAAAGTCGTCCAGATCTCCACGTGCTTTTCTGCTGACTTAATTTTTCATCTATTAAGTTTTGAAAGAAATTTTACTGTGACACCGTTGTTCTCCAAAACTCTTTCACATATTTGTACAAATTTTAATGATTTACATGGTGTTCCAGAAATAACACGCCAGAGTGATACGGGAGGTCAACATGACCTCAGTAACAGTTTTTTAGTTTTCGAGATATTGCCACTTTTAAGTTTTTTCAAAAAATCCCTACTTTTTACTCCTTTATGCCTGTTCTTTTTGCTCCTTTTTGCCTGTTATGGCTATAAAGAACTTAATAGTTGGTTGAGACAATTGAGTATTCATTTCATTGAAAACTAGCACGGTCTGCTAAGAAAACTAAATGATTACATTTGGTTTCAATGCAAAAAAATGTACCAGACTGAATCAGCAATTGATCTTAAAAACCAGCTGTTTTAAAGTTCTTTTAAAATAATATAACATTTGCAGGTTTTTTTTACTAAAAACTGTATAATTCCAAGTTTCGTCATTGCAGTCGTAATACCTGCGAAATATTTTGTTAATCTGATTGTTTAAGATTTATTTAGCATGATTGCTACTATTACATCCTTCTAAAAAAAAATGCAACTCTATGAATTTTCATTTTCCATGAAATATTCCTTTAATTGTTCCTTAAATATCTTTAAATTAAAAATTGACTTTATATCATTACTTAGTTTATTAAATTCAAGTAATCCTTTGAGAAATATTGATTTGCTAGTTAAATTACTATTACAATTTTGTAAATGAATTCTATGTAGTGTTCTAAATGTTCTGGCAAAAGATGATTTTATATTTTAAATATAAAAATTAGAACCAAATATGATTTTTTATATTCAACCACTGCAATTCTTGTAACATAGATTTTATTTTGGCGTACTTATTTTTATTTAATATTATTCTCATAGCTTTATTTTGCAAGACTTGTAATTTTGAGAATACAGCTTTATTGGCAGTGAACAAGATACGAGTAGTTGAACAATATAGTAAATGCGGTGGAATAATTGTATTATAAACTATTTTCTTGGAATAGATACTAAGACTATGAGAAGCCCTATAAAAGTAATTTATTTTCTTGGCAATTTTTGAAAAAATGTATTCGAAGTGATCCTTAAACTTTAGTTTACTATCAATATATACACCTAAATATTTAATTGATTCAACATTTTATTGCAAATAAAAAATAATATTTTGAAATGAGCATTACTTTTTAAGATAATTTGCCTGGTACATTGCTTCACAGTAATTAGTAAAACTTTAGTAAAGGTTTTCACATTGAAACAAAATGTTATATTTTTGATTTTTAACATAGTTTGGCTATGAATACTCGATTGCCTTAACCAACTATTAATGGTAGCCCAGAAAAAAAAATCATAACTTAAGTTCTTTATAGCCATAACAGGAAAAAAGAAGCAAAAAGAATGATTTTTTTGAGAAAAAACTTAACAGTGGCAACATCTCGAAAAACTTTGACTAAGGTATGTTGATTTTAACTGATTGGTATGACCAACTTACCTCCCGTGTCACTCTGGCGTGTTATTTCTGGGACAACCTGTATATGTGCGTGACTCCTATAAGAATCTACATCGCGAGAAGAAGTTCTCACCTAGTGAGATATCTTATCAACACCATTGAAGCTACAAACTCAACGACTTTGTAAGTTATATTTAAATCAACTTTTATACACTGTAGCTGCTTAGTATCATGTTAAGCTCCTGACAATGGTTGCATAGTTGACCGAAAGCTTGAGATTAAAAGTTAAAACAGCACTCTCATAGCTTATTGCTTGTCACTGTCCCAAAGATAACTGTCTCCTAATTATATATTTTTATAAAAGTTTTGCCATTCATTCCCACGCACAAGAATTCATTCTTTTGTGTGTATTTGCAGTTTATTTACGTATACTTATGTTAATTTTAGTTATGGTTGTATAATACGAGAATAAACTTATTATTCTTATTACTTGCAGGTTTGCAAAATATGGGGACGGCTTCAAAACATGGCTACATCAACTACTTGACCCTACGTCTCGAGTGGCGGCTGACGTCTATTCGTTGATGTTTCTGTGCGACTTCATCAACTTTTTCGTCATACTATTCGGGTATTCTTCATTTGGCGTAAGTATTCCAATATTAGCAAAATATTTATGAAACCTTAATTGGTCTGTCTAATCTGCAAGGTAGAACATAACATTTACTAAATATTCATTGTGGTTTATTTGCAATTTAAAATAACTAGTAGTTTCTAATAATTATTTCATCTTTATAGGCCCAACAAGATGGTGGTGTATCATCGTATCTAGAAGATAATAGGGTTCCTGTATTGTTCCTCTTCATGTTAATATTGCAGTTCATGCTTATTGTAATTGATCGTGGTATCTACCTCAGGAAGAACATTTTGGCCAAAATCATATTCCAGTTCCTACAAATCATTCTATTACATATTTGGTTGTTCATCGTTTTCCCTGTCATTACAGGAAGGTAAGTATAATCTAATGCTTTTTGACTTATTCCTAATATTTTTGTTAATTTATTTCCTTTTCAATTGACAAATTAAGAGTATACGATTTCAAAGAAGCAAATCAGCTGCATTAAATCAAACGCTTCGTAACATTTGGATTGCTCTTTATGAAATAGTTTATAGAGGATTCTTTATACTGAAGTAGTCACGTCGACAGAAACCTTAATTCCGTGGCACCGCGACTGCGTTTAGGAACATGAAGACGTCTAGTCAATCTGATTTTTGGACTCCCTAAGTTAGTAGAACTGAAAAAAACCCATCAGGAAAACTGTTCCATAATATCGACACCTAGGAACGAAGGAGCGGTCATACCGACCAGTTATCGATGTACGAGTTTCCACAGGGTTGGGATGGGAGGCAGATACTAATTTTCTAAATATTGTTAAGCAGGAGTGGTGAAGGCGGTGGCAGGCTTAATAATACTTCAAGAATAGGTTATTAAAGAGCGCGGGGAATCGGGAGGCTAGAAATGTGTAAACGTGAATAAAATGATCGAGTTCATTGGTATGCAGGTTGAATTGAGAATGATCGGATTCACAAAATTATCATACATTTAGGTATTAGCGTTCAACAGTACAGTACTTGGAAATATCTTATAAAAACGGTAATTATCGAAGTGCGGAAGTGCTTGCCAAGATCTTTGGTGCCAACTCCACCATGGACGTCCCCCAATGCACAAGTGCCGTCAATTCAAAGGGTTCCCTACACTATGCGGGAAGTAACATTCAGGCATAAGATCGTAAGACGGCTGCTCTTGTCGCTCGACATCAACAAAGCTTCTGGTTCGGACTTGATTCTTGCCATTGTACTGTAAATGTGTGCGGTGGAGTTTGCTCCAGTTCTTTCTCGCTTCTTCCAGATATCTTATGAATTGGACACCTTCCCAGAAAACTGGAAATTTGCTGTCCAAACTATCCCAAAAACGGGATCTAAGACCGACCCTCACAACTTCAGGCCTATAGCTTTCTATTATAAGTAAGGTGATGGAGAGGTGCATAAATCGCGAGCATCTGGACTACCTCGAACGTCACAGCTTGATTAGCGACAGACGGTATGGTTTCCGGCCCAGCGATCCACAGGGGACCTCCTAGCTTACGTCACGCAATTGTGGAGTAAACTCATCCAGTCTTATGATGAGGCTCATGTCTTTGCTCTTGATATCACAAAGGTGTTAGATCAGCTGTGGCACGCTGCCCTCTTATGCAAACTTCCATCCTATGGCTTCCCAGAAAAGTTTTGGAGATGGGAGGCTGACCTGTTCTCTGGCCGCAAGATATCCGTCGTAATTGACGGGTTCTCCTCTTCAGCCAAAGTCAACGCCGGTCTTGGTTCCGACACTGTTCCTCTTACATATCAACGACCTCCTTTCCTACACAATCAACCCAATCGCTGATGACAGCACTCTACATGCAGGAATTCAGAGTGATCTCTGATCTCTGCCGCTGAGCTGGAAAAAAGAAGACTAGCGACGACTTCCTCTGTGACGAGAGATCTGGAGGTTATTACTGCTTGGGGACGTAACAATCTTGTACAGTTTGATGTTTCCAAAATTCAGTACTGTACTGGTTGCCAACGTACAGCTCGACCAAACTGTTTTCACTATTCTCGAAATATCAAACTTTTAATATTTTAGAGCAACTCAGTAGTAGTTTGCGCTCTTCATATATAAATTACTATCAACAATTTTGATTATGATTATTTAATGTTGAAGTGATCTGTGACATTAATTTGATTTCTCTATGACCAGTTTGTTTTACTGCTTATAGTCGGGCATGTAAAGAAGGCGTTTGCTAGTGACTGATCGAAATTGGCAGATTTACTTCCATGGAGTAACAAAGCAGCGAAATTGCACGCTAAGCACTAGTTTAGTACCCCTTATGAGCGTTGTCATGCTAACTCGGGAAAATGCAACGTCCTATATTCCTGTTTTTTGCAGTTCCTAATAACTGTCTTACCTGTGTTCTGGTACGTTTGGTATGAACTTGGAATTGCTTAAACACTTTTTTTTATCGCAAATGTCAGACTTCATATTATACAACATATGATATAATATCTATTCATTCAATTCCTACTATTGCAATAGCTGCGACGTGTGAATCCCTTTTGTTGATCTTCAACTTTCCTGACAATCACAGAAGGTCTTACTCCACACAATGTAATCCTGGACAGGCCAAGCTAAAAGGATACTTGAAAAAGATTGCTAATTTGTCATTGTAGTTGAGGAGCTGAGGGGTGTTGATTAAACGTATTTAAAACATAACTAACCAGCCTGAATTTGATTGAAGTTATACATAACAAATTATGTGTGCACCATATTTTTGTATTTTGTTCTTTTATACGCAAAGTGAAGTTAATTAACACTTAGGTCGAGCTCGGCTATTCAACTCTGTGCACTCCGAGTCTCTCCTTGTGTCAGTTCACATAGCTATATGGCGTGAGTCGAGATGTTTGGATTGCATGGAGTTGTGTATCCGGATATAGTAGTTAATGTAATGTAATATTTTTCCAGCAAATGCAACACCGTGCTCCCACCCCAGATCTACTACATGGTGAAATGCTTCTATCTTCTTCTCTCCGCGTATCAAATCCGCTGCGGCTATCCGACCCGCATTCTAGGGAACTTCCTGTGCAAAGGCTACGGCTACGTGAATATGTTCTGCTTCAGGGGATTCATGTTGGTTCCTTTCCTGTTTGAGTTGAGAACTTGCATGGATTGGATGTGGACGGAAACGTCCATGACGGTTTTCGACTGGATTAAGATGGAGGACATATTCGCACATATATTCCTACTGAAGGTGAGTGCGCTGTGTTCCTGCATATTTTACTTATTCTTCAATTATATTTGTGTAAGACATGTTTATAGTCGATAACACTGAATAGTTCGCCACCTAAATCTGGCTTAAACTCCTCTTATTCCCATGATTGTGTTGTGTCTACATGTTGTATTTTCGTTTATAAATGTGGTGTAAATATGTTTTTGCGAAAAAATATAAAAATAATGATTTTCCTAATGCTGGCCCTATACAGGGTGTTTCAAAGTCGACCCTCAACATTGGGATCTCGGAAACTGTAAGGGATATGAAGTCGCTTAAATGGGGGAAAAGTTGCGTATTTGTGTAATTAACAAAATGCCGCTTAGACAATTTCGAAATTCAAAGTACTTCCGGAAAGAGAGAAAAATTTAAAATTTTTACTGACTTTAATAGTAGTGGGATTTCAAAATGAATTGGACATTCACATTGGCACTTTTTCTCCTCTACAAAATGGCATCATTAGAATTCTAGTATGACGTTTCGCCTCTTCACCTACAGCGTTAACTTTATTTTTTCTTATGGACGCCATATTGGATTTTTGTGCAAATGAATAGTTTTTGATTCTAATTTCAGAAATGTATAATGCATCATACATTGACATCTCCAACCCTTAGTTATTCCAGAAAACAGAATTTCCTAGGCCTTGAAATTATCAGATTTCATTTGTTTCGTTTCGACCTCAAATCGAACATAATAAGCAGAGTTTGGAAGACTGAGAAGAAGAGAAATAAATCGAGCAGTGAACAATCTACAGAGAAGAGTCAGGCTTTGTCTACAAAATAACGGACATTTTGAACATTTGCTATGATTTATCACTGCTTAGTTATTATTATTTTTGTTATTACCAGCAATAAAATTTTCATATTGGGTTCAGGTTTGACCATACCTTTTTATTTCTTTATAATTTTCATCCAACAACAAATTCATGGCCAGGAAATACATCCTGTATCTAGGACTGAAAAGTCCATTCAAATGAACCAAATTCCAATATAGCATTTATAAGAAAAAACAAAGTTGCTGAAGGAAGTCGAAAGAAAAAATGTCGAATAAAAAATTTGACTACGCCATCTGGTAGAGAGAATAAGTAACATTGACGGCATGCAATTTGTTTTGAAATCTTATCTTAAATAAAGTCGGGAAAAAATAAAAGTGATTACGAGATAAATCTGGCATGCGAAATGAACTATCTCATAATTTCAAGGCATACCTACAAAATTCTGCCTTTTTTGGAATATTTAAGATTTAGATATTTCAACGTATTATGTAAATGTG
Organism: Acanthoscelides obtectus; assembly: GCA_963669975.1. Lineage (NCBI taxonomy): Eukaryota > Metazoa > Arthropoda > Insecta > Coleoptera > Chrysomelidae > Acanthoscelides > Acanthoscelides obtectus. The sequence goes on along the minus strand of CAVLJG010000006.1, from coordinate 56,695,978 downwards.
TAAAATTTTTAAAAGTCCAATATGGCGTTCATAAGAAAAAATAATGTTGATGCTGGAGGACAAGAGACGAAACTTCATATAGGTTTTAATAGTCATATATAAAAAACTAGTGAACTATATGAACTAAAAACATTTAGTTTGAGCTTATTGCTTTTCTTCCGTCTGACCTTCATGGTCTATGCTTGGTCTCACGTGGAACAACGAACGAAAGCATAGCGACTATCTTGTACCCGAGGTATGAAATCTAACAAAATAATGGTGTTTTCAAAATAGTGTTGTGGTTCGATAAACTAAATATATGGAAATAAGCCAGCACAATGACTATTATCTATTACCAGAATCGACCACTGCATGAGTGAACAGCAGCTATCGATTGAAACTGTAAAGATCTTAGTGCCCGTTTGACAGCCCAATCACCACTGTGGTCGGTAGTAGTACGTTTACTTGTTCAATAGCGAGTACCACATCTACTATATCGCCAGAATCGTCAACCTCTAGCGGCCACATTGCTGACTGGACTGTCAACCGTGAACTGAGATCTTTACGGTTCCAACCACAGAACACAATACTGAAGAAGTGGGAGCTCCACGTTGAACGGTGGTAACAACGTTGACATTTGTCCGACGATGGCGCCGCCTACTTGACTGAAGATCTGAAGGAAATTTCGAGAATACGCTGGGAAATAAGGAATGATAGAATCTTCCGGGGATTTGGTTTGTTTACAATTGAAAATCTACTGAAAATAATATTTCCGATATTAAACGAAGATTTCATGAACTTAGGCCCGTATCGTCAGTCGTCCCTACAGTTGTAGGGCGCGTTTATGGCCTCCTTGATTGTCATCCTCCTTTCTCTCTGTCAAAAATTTCTAGATTACACTTGTCCCGTGTCAGCGTCAGCGCTCTCCTATTGTGAAGATATGTTTTCTTTTTAAATTGTAGGAAATTTCAGGCTGACCAAACATGATATAACTCAAAAGCAAGCACAATTTGATGCAAATAGATGTTTGTGACATAACCTCAAAATAGAGTTCTGACACGGAGAAGCAGAAAACTATGACAATCAAGGAGGCCATAAACGCGCCCTACAATTGTAGGGACGACTGACGATACGGGCCTTAGATGCTTAAAATATACTCATTGAAGGAAATGAATAATATTCACCTTACATTGACAATACATAGAAGTATTTTTAGACATCTGGAATTTTCTCTATATTATTAACTGAGCGTTAAAAAAATGCAAACCTTTCATTAGTAACATACAAAACAAAGGAACTGATACTCAGTATGATGCCAGATGATTTACCACTGAAACGTGAACCTAAATACTAAAACAACAAAAAATAAATCTCTATAGTTAAATGAATAACTGAAATAAAAATCTAATCTCTTCGATAAAACAAATTTGCACCCATGATTACTGAATAAAAAATAGCGTCAAGTAGTTTGACTCTATACTTCGCACGCCTTCGAAACAACTTCTGGTTCAATTTTCCCTGTAGTGCAATGACATCAAATATACGTAGGTTTTATCAGAACCAGTAATGCACTATTTGGGCATTTAATGAAACAAAAAAATGCTCAGAAAGAAGCAATGAGCTTATCCGAACACAGGAGTATCATTTCTTTGGAGATTTGGTGTAAAACAGTTTCAAGGGAATACATAAATAATATAATATAAAGAACTAATATAATAAAAATTTTCAAAAATGATCAGCAGCCTCTGAAACTTCAAAAAATGAGGTATGAGCGATTTCTATTTTTTTAGATTTTAAAAAAGCTATAATTTTAAAGAGTGCAGGAATACTTTTTTTAATTCAATTTCCGATGAGTGTTCTGTACCGCCCTACTGCTTTAAAAATCAATGCAGCTATCCATTCCGAATGCCAATAAGGTTAATGAAATGTTCACTTGCATACTTCAATCGCTTTTCCTCATCATGTTCTTTAAACGTCACAAAATTATGTTTTTCAGTGTCAACTGATGAAAATATCCTTGCACAAGATTCACAATTGCCATCAATTTTGAGTTTGTCCAAAATGTACCCAGCTACATGACCGTTTAAACTTAGAAACTCAGGGTGTAAATTGAGGGCTACTTTGGTCGTATTTATCCAAAAAATTCACTACAATCGACGACAATATAAAAAAAAACATTTTCACAGTTAACCTTAAGAAAAAGGTGTGCTGATATTATTAATGACTACTGATTTTAAGGTAGAAACAAACAAGCTGATGCCAGGTGGGATTTGTGTTGAACAGATCATGCTGTCTTTTTTTACATTTTCAGGTGTGGTTTTTATTTAAATTTTTCAAACAAAGCCCTTCTGATAAAGATCCCTGAATGTGGCATAACAGATTTGTTATTTTCTAGCCTTCAACAAATTTGAACTAGGATGATTTGTCAACCCCCAATGTTTGGTTATAAGTTATAACCATAACCTCCTATATTCATGTAATACAACATTTTAACTAACTAGGGCAAATTCGAGGCATAGATTTAGATTACGCAACGCTTTAACGAAGACTACAGAAATTACAATGAAGATACCTGATGCGTTCTGAAGAGAATGGATAGTTTTCAGTACAAGCAATTTAGGAGAAATTTATCGATATTTTCATGTAATACAATTTTTATATAATTGATAAATATATTTGTATCGTGATTAGGTATTAAAAATAAACATATATTTTTATAATACTACATACACACTGCCTTTAAGTAGGTAAATTTGGATAAATAAGATTTCACGCAGACATGCCTCTAGCATAACTTATGATAACATTATTCCTTCATCTGTAGAAGTTTCCAGGAAGTGCAATAAGAACAGAAACCTAATTATTCTCTTATGCATAAAAACGATGTGTTGAGCCTTAACAGATGATATTAGAGTAGTAGGCATTTAACATGTCTTTATTCATTGTATTTTCAAAGTTTCGTTGAGCAGAAAATGCTGAATAGGGTACGTATTTGTTGAAAATAATAAATAAATTTGGTTGATTTCTTATTATAGATTATTTCTTAAATACGCTTCATATTATAAAATTCAACAGGCCTAGAAAGCTTGCCATTTATGGTTATATAGATTCCCTCCAGCTAAATAGTTGGCACCATCATCTAGCAAACGAGGAACTCCCATACACTTAGATTACAGAAACAGTACCTGTTAAAAGTGTTGCCCTTGCACGCGTTTTTTGATATCAAGAACGTATCTAAACGGTATAAATAGCTACCTACCACGTTATCTATGGAGAATTTCAGTCCAATTTTTGTATTTTTTGTTGTTATCCTTATATACGGCAACGCTAGAAGGGATATTTTGACAAATGACATATGACAATGAGAGATTTTGTTTCGGGGTTTGTTCGAGGTTTCATGAGATGAACACAAGAGCATGATTTGCTTTTTCCTTGCTGCGTCCAAGTATCGTTTGTTCTTTCACTTCACAATGCAGTCCAGAACTAAGAAACATTTGATCAAAGATTAGAGTAGTATTAGGTTCAGCTCATCCATTTTTACAACTCTTGTTTTCGAATATTCTAAAACAGGTGTAATTATGCCACATTCGAAAGAAATTAATTGTGTAATTTACTTTAATGATCTCACTGTAATTCAAAAAAGGCATTAACATTTCTCAACTGCGAATTAATAAAACTTTTAGTAACTTCTGTAAGATTATCTTAAATATATTAAAAACAACCATCCTCATATAAACCTTTCAGTGGATAAAAATGGACTCTTTCATTTTTCAAAGTTGATCTTAATTTGGATAGCTTTGAGCAAAACTTCAGGTGGACTTGATACATGATTGATTCTGTAAAGAAACTAGATTCGACGCTCCTAGCCGCAGAGTATCTAAATACAGGCGTAGGTTAGCGTCAACGCTTGTATTAAAATACTAGACGTTTCCATTGTCTGTGCAGTTGGTCCAGTCTTCCGGTACGTTCAGGCGTCTATTGATGTCTACCTTATGATAACGACATGGAATTAGAAATAATTTAACACAGATCTTTTTATTAATGACATTTAAAAGTAGACTGTGATTTGGGACATGCATTCGTTATAATCAAGACCGCAAAAACGTCCTATTTTTTAGCAAATTCGTTGATACCGAAGAAAAAAAAAGAAAATATTAGGTCGCGTCGTTTGTTATAAATACTGTATTTGTAAATGTTGTATTTGTAATTAATGAGTACATTAAATACAATAATTCAAATCATACCTCCTGTTATTCAACAATTTCATTAACATTCTGAAGTAGTTGAAAAAGATCGGCACATACTTTTAGAAAGTCAATTCCTTAAAGTCCGAGTGAAGCGTCCTCCTTTTCTATGTCGTTTCATTGTTAATCATCTTAAACAAACATAAAAAGACTCTTCCACATTTATACGTTGACTAAACACAATAAACTGATACTCGATTACCTAGTGCCACTCGATATAATATTTGTATGCATGTCATCTGAACACCGTCACAACAAATCCGTGCTGCCTCATCTGAACTAAGACTAAAACTCTAGGTATTGAACTGTGCCCTGATTCAGTATGATGACTATTATCTGCATTTAAAGCTGTATTGGGCGACGCTGGTTCGATCAAACTTCGAAAAATCCTCCTCACATACATAATAATTGGAAACTTATGAGTGGAAGATACCTTGCAAGCTGCCTTCCATGCAGCAACAGTTTTTACATTGTTTGGAAAACAGTGGAACATTTTATTTTTGTAATCACAAGTAGATTTCTGAACAATTTGGAAATAGGAATTTTTGCAAGCAGGATACTTGCATGAGTACTTTAAAGTACCGATGTACTAAGACACAACCCCAAATCTAGACATAATTGATTTGATTAAATTTTACAAAATAAAAACAAGCTTATTGAAGTAACATCTGAAACTTATTCTGTGATTTTCATGTCAATAATCCCCCATGTTTGTCTGGCCAATGAAACCACAGGAATTTTTAATTCTTCTGTAATGTCGTTTCGGCCACAACGCTGAACTTCAGGGCTGTGTTCGTAAATTGTTTGACGTGCCTGTTACATGCGTTTGGAAATAGAACAAAGTAATCCTTCTGGAACGGTAAAAGTGTTCTGACACTGTTCATTGTCATTGTTCAGTGTTTGTTTATTTTATTTGATTATCAAAAACTGCTCAACATTAGCAGAATATATTTTCATATCGATAGCGTTTCTTATAATATAAAAATGGTCGCAGAAAACTTGGTTAGAAAGTAGTGAGATGTCATCAAGTGTCATTAGAGTAATTAAGGGGTTCTAAAAATAAACTTCCACAGTACTCGAGACTAAAATTTCATCTGTCAATCTACATTTCATTATTGTGTTACATTACCAATAAATAATACTTGTTTGGCAATATTTTATTACATACATACATTAAAGAAGACTTTCAAATACATGTGGTGTCATTGGCCAGACCAACATGGGGAATTAACCTTATTGAAGTATGCAAACAATAGTATTGCCGCCTAGTGACAAATGTTTTACATGGAAAAATATGTGGTAAATGAGATTATTAATATCATTATATGATTAATGTGAACGACTTAGAAGAATACTTTAACTATACAGCTTACTTGGTTAAGAATAGTTTCGAAAAGACGAGCGAAAGTCAGTCTACCACTTTTCAAAATTCAAGCTTCAATGACTATGGTGTTCCAGTGCCAGTTTGCCCATACCTGATGTTCACTCTAGTAGAAGCCGATTCTTGTAATATGGCACTTTAATAGATTTGATACCTCGGATAGATGATAATTGCTATGTTCGTTGTCCGACATGAGACCAAGCTTAGACCATGCTGATGAGTTGCCAAAAAGCACGAAACAGCTGTCCATAGTTGGCTGTATGCGGTCGAATGGACACGAAAGCAGTATCTTCAGTTGTTTAATGACGGGTAGATCACATCTACTATTCCAAAAGAATCGGCAGCCCCTAGCGGTCACGGTGGTAACTGGATTGTCAAACGTAAACTGTAAACAGTTCCAACCCACAGTGTCTGTTTACTCTCGCAGTGGTCGATCGTTATGACTGTAGGAGTGTACCGTTTACGTTATTTTTTTGAATGCGATTTGTATACTAACAGCTCGGCTTACCTATAGGACGGGTTAAATACTAACGTACATTATCGCAATCATCGGCTGGTTGGCAAGGCCGGTTTCTGTATAGTATATTTTTTTAACCTGATATCTCGGTTATCTTAAGTTTTTGGTGCATGCTTTATAAGGGAAATTTACTCATTTCTACAAAATACGCCGTATCCCAACTTTAAGAGCACCCTGTATATACGTTTTGCTAAAACGATTTAAATTAATACTGGCGACGTACCTCCGTATACACATAGTAAGTGAGCGATTTAGCAGCTCTACATTCTAACGATCTCCAGATTTCATAAACCCAGGGTTCAAGTGAAATTTATAACAAAGTTCGTTAATAGTGCAAAACGCTGCAAACTGCCAGCCTATGCAAATACGATTGATTTCAATTGAAAAGTATGATTTGTTGGCGAGATTTTGATACATCCAAAAAATAACCTTCTAAAAAGTATTTTTTTTTGCGGTATTAGATTGGTCACGTTACTACGGCACCTGGTCTGTTGGAATCAAGATATTAAACTTTATTTCAAGGTATAATTATTATTTATTCTTCTATTCGTTGCTTGAGAATGATCGATCTTCTCTATAGCAAAAATATGAGGTTGAATTGAACTATTAAATATCATCCTAGGGATTCAATCAGTTTGAAATAATTATAATTTTGGGCTGCTGGAAGTTGATCAAAGATGTTAGTGATGATTCAGAAGTAAGACAAGATGCAACGTCGTAGTTAGTAAAGACATCGTATTATCTACTTGCACATCAAAAACTGCAGGAGGGGCATTATCCTGTTATAATATGGCACTTTTTGACTCTCAAACTTGGAAGAGTGAGCTTTTAAAGATGCTGCTGTGACTTGAGTACTAAAAGATCTTAGCTTTGTAGAATGTAAATGCAGCTCTAATGAGTGTGCTGTGAGAACGTATCATCCTGTTCACATCATTTGGAAAACTGTGTCTCGTTATCCATATCTATTATATTATGGAAATATTTTAGTATTTAGTATTGTTATAATTTATCACCAAAGAAACTAACTGTAACTGTTTGTTTCCGAGTGCATGTTTTTGTGGAAAATAATAATTTCGGGTAAACATTCTATCAAATTTTTTATCATAATTCCTCAGTGTCAACGTCATGCAGAAGACGAGTTCCCACAACCGCGGGGCGAGAAGAAAAACCCAATTCCCAAATATCTTATGGGTGGTGCTATGTTGGCAGTCATTATTGGCATTATTTGGTTCCCTCTGGTATTCTTCTCCCTTGGAAATGCTGTAGGAGAGACGAATGTTCCATATGACGTGACACTCGAGATCAGAATTGGACCCTACGAACCAATTTATAGGATGTCTGCACAAAGTAATTCTATTTATTCGTAAGTATTTCTCTACTGTATAGATTATTGTGTATTCAATCATGTTCTGCCTTCGCGGCCCAACTATGCCAATGCATGCCAATGCCAACATGTGGAAGTCATGGAATGCTGGTTTTAAATATCCGAAAGCATCTCAATAGGGTATTTTCCTGGGTAATGTTCAGTTGACAGTTACGGTCTTATCAACATTATATGTAGTTGAGTATTACATTTAGTGCTGCGGTATAAATCAAGATTCTAGTAGTGCGTGATCGACAGGTGTTCCTTGAAATTTTCAAATTGGAAATTTTCCATCGAGGACAGTATGATATGCATTACAGTCGTTCGTGTTTACCACGGTGAAATGATGGCTTACTCATTCATGGAAGTTAGAAAATGAAATCTTATGATCTGTGCTACTTTTTCTTATTGTAACAGGAATGAATGGTACTATTAGCGCCATCTGTTGGGAGTCGCGCTAGGGACTCTCCTTCAGTGCAAGACTGAGACCGAGTGGTACTACTAGCGACATATGTTGGGAACCGCGCCAGGGACTCTCCTTCGAGATCGACGCGAAGTGACGTCGAAGGTTCTGGACTGTCGCTATGTGGCTTACCGGACCTTTATCGAACTAATAATATATAAGCCGATGGCCGGGAGAGGGAAGCAGAGTTGAGTGAATGGCGCGACATAATAATTTGTAAATAAGTAGTCAGACATAAATGGTGGTGCACATAAATGTTCTATCTAGTTAAGTTAAAGTTAGTTGTGTTGTGTTTTAAAGTTAGTGCATTTCTTTTTGTGGAATCCATTGTTTTAACCCACAAACAAAAGAACTCAGGAAAACGCTACATTATATTGATTCGGTAACTATGTGATACTAATTCTGTTGAATTGCCGGATTCGAATTAGTGTACAAGTCGCGTTCCTGAATCCGCACACACATCACTGATAACTTGAATTGAACGCATTGAAATTTGTTCTATACATGTGAAAAATTAGATCTTATTTTATAAAAAATAGACGTTCACAAGAAGTTAGAATTGCTAAATTGTTTTAAGTTTTACGAATGCAGTTTTCCATTTCTATTTCATTTGACCAAAGTAAACATTCTTTCAGCAAAAGTCTGGGGTTGCTTTTTTCATCATAATTTCACAAGCTTATTGGTTTCGAAAAATATTTATTTGTACTTTGAAGATGAAGTTAATGATATGCTATATGTTTTTCATTGTTGCAGTTGTTGTCCAGCGAGATTATATGGATAAAAATAGAATCCATTTTCATCCAGCCATGTGTTTATTTTTCAGTTTCAAGCCCCATCAGCTGGATCAGTTGAGAATGATTTACAACAATATTAAGAGCTCTGGAACGTTTATAAATAACTACGAAGCTGCTGATATTGCAGCAGTGAAGTTGAGCATAGATTCTGGGAATATTTGGGGAATTTCTCCGCCTGATCGCAAAAGGATGGTTGCTGAAATCAACTCAAGTAAGCACGTATATTGATATAGGAAAGTATTCTGCATCTGAATTTAGTTTATAGATGGTTTGCAGGGCCGTATGCTCCGCTGTTCGATTTTCATCCGACGGCGCGCATGACGTCACGCGGAGAGTGATTATCATTTGGGTTGATATGGATAACGTGCATATTTTCACCTACAGGCCAAACGGCTGGATGGATTTTCGAATATGAGGTGTCGTTGGATTCGTCTTAGCGGGGCGAGTGACACTAGCTACATTGAAATTTTATAAAAAAATGGTAGATTTTAATTAAAGATTTCAACCTTGTAATTCCTACTTCATAGGCTACAGATCAAACGGCTTGATATATTTTCACATATGAGGTGTCGTCGGATTCGTCTTAGCGGTGCGAGTGACACTAGCTACATTGAATTTTATAAAAAACAAAATGGTGGATTTTAATAAAAGATTTCAACCTTGTAATGCCTACTTCATAGGTTACAGATCAAACGGCTTGATAGATTTTCACATATGAGGTGTCGTTGGATTCGTCTTAGCGGTGCGAGTGACACTGGCTACATTAAAATTTTATACAAAACAAAATGGTGGATTTTAATAAAAGATTTCAACCCTGTAATTCCTATTTCACATTCTAAGTACATGTAAGTGGGAAAATGTACGCAACTAGAAAAGTAGAAAAATGGAGTCATCTTCTTTTTGCAGTAAGGTGGTGGTATAACAATAAATGTAAATGACTTAGTCTAAGCAACAATTTTTTTCCATTTCCTTTTACGATTTTTGTGGTCTGTCAAACTTTTATTCAATTACTTGATCCGGAAGAACATCCTTGACCTGAAAAACAGTTTTTTTTAACTTTTTCAGGGCAGTCAATGTTGCTGCTCTTCAACAGAAGTTCACCTATAAAATTTTGCTTTTTGTCCCTATTCCGTCCCCATTGAATGTAGTGAATACCTTGTTCAGCTTCTCAATTTGAGTCATGACAGTTGCGGAAGGTTTTGATAATCCACCCTCACTAAGATGGTCTATCCCTGAATAAGTTTCATTTGAGGAAGTTTTCAACCTCTCATCCTGCAATTTATTGCAAACAAAGCCGGCCAAATTTTCCAGCCCGTCATACTCGAGCTCATCTACGTCTTCCACTAAAACTTGCGCGGTATAGTCAGCTGATACTTCAGGTGCATTCAGTTTATTCTCGTTAATGGTGCGGTTACTGGTTAGTGGAATGTCGGGAGTATCATCTGACACTACGCTGCAATATGTACTCTGAGTATGCGCCTTCGTTTCCCCCAACATATATGACCTCATTCTATACTTAAACTCTAGAGGACTTGTATGGTCATGAAGACCATCTTTTGCACTAATTACTCCGAAAAAGTTTTCTATCACATCTTGATTAAGACGTCTTGTTAACAGGTATTGGACGCTGAAGCGTCGTTTCAGATCCCTTAGAGCATTTTCTAGCAAACCCTAGCGCTTTTTACATTGACTTTGTCTTAACTTTTTGTGAGATGTAGCCATTTTTTTTTGCTAAAGTTTGGGTCTTGAGGAAACTGTGAAACTTCATGTCTTTGCAAAGATTCCGTTTAGATTGATTGTCGGAATTACATCCCACAACAGCACACCGCATTTTTATCAATTTATCAACGACACAGGGTATATAAGGTATGTATAACTAATACAACAAGTCACAAAACCACCAAAAAACACCAACAAATCACACTATATAGTATTAACCACGATACACGTGAACTGCAGTAACGCTACGACAATCCTGCCGCTGGTAACCACGAGCCGATAACTCTCCGGGTGACGTCACGAAGCTCCGCCCATATGCGCAATATCCTATCTTCAGTGTATGTGTATCGTGGATGGTTTCTATTTGACCTCATATGCATGAGAGTGGATTGCTATGATCCAACACTGACCAACTTGCGAAATGGTATTTGATGACTGTTGTTGACAGTTAAACAAGTGATTTTAGCAAAATATGTTTACTAGCTTTCTTTCCACGGCTTTATATACGTGGATCTCGTTTTTATCGTAAAAATTAGGTTGTTGCGAGAAACTTTAGTATTTAGTACTAAAGCAAGTTGGTACTGATTTAAAATATTCTAATTGTTTTGAGTATTTTGTTAAAAAAATATATACATATTGCGTCTCATCTCCAGCGCCATTTAAAGATAAACGGAATTATCAAAAAACCTAACCCTCGCAACGTACGCTATTACGAGTTACATTCACCGACCAACCAACAATGACAACGAACAAAAACCAGGAACTCAAACGACCGATACCAATACTCAATGAATTTTCTTTTTCCGATATTTCTAGAAAACACGACGATAGGGGATTTAATTTCCTACATCTTTTAAGTGTTATTAGAACTGAACAATACTTTTTATATCGGTAGAACCTAAAGCAACTAAACTTAGTTGAGTGAAATTAAAACGTATACTTTCACTAACTGAAAGTGTAATAAGATCTTTAGATACTGAATAGCTTTGGGAAACTCATCCCATGTTGGTGTGAAATATGAGGTGGCGAATTGTTTGAAGTTTTTAATCCTTTCAATGGATTTACTTGAAGCTATATATAAATATTATTTGATAGAAATAATTAAATACGTAATCCAACATTTTGAGGAAGTTTGTATCATTTTTAATTTTTTCAATTGATTACCTGAAACTTTGTACAAATATTTTTTGCGAATAATGAAAAACGCGACATGTTATACAGTGTAAATTATGGAATGAGTACTTATCCAAAAATCATCCAGTAAAAGTGTAATGTAAAGTAGGAATTGAAATTATTTGTAGTTACTCTGCATGGATTTAATTGCATCTCATTTACAAAAATACTCCATGTTATGAACGAATATTAAGAAGAAACAGTGGAAAATTTCCACCTTTTTTCTACATTTATAGAAGTTGACTCTATTGATTTGTGATGTTGAGTATATGTGCAAAGGTTCAGAATTGAAGGAATAAACAGTTGGGTACAAACGTCCAAACCCTATTTACAAAGTTTCACGTAAATTCATTGAAATTATAAAAAGTTTCATACAAACTCTTAGGGTATAATTTATCAAAAATGTTGATTGTCGTATTTTTTTATAGGTATTGTTGAGCATCTGCACAAGGTTTTATTTGAATCCGTGGGAAGAATAAAAAATTTGGTACAAACTCCCACTCCTTTTTTCACCACCCCAGGGGATGACTTTTCTAAAATCCTTCTCATTCCTTACTTACGCATTATGAGGAACCTCTATGAAAAATGTCTATCTTCTAATTGTACATTTAAGAATTTCGGCTCAATGTTGATATGTGTCAATGAGTGTGTCCTTTTCTTTATATAGTTTTCACACATTCAGGGGATGAACTTGCAAAAAGTGTTTGTACAGAGTTTCAGGTAAATCCACTGAAATAATAAAAAGTTTTATGTACCTCCACTCCTCTATTTCACCCCCTTAAAAGATAAATTTTCGAAAATCTCCTTAGTTCTAACTTACGCCTTATGCAAAATTACAAGTTTTTACGTTCCGCGGTTTCCGCTCTGGGTTGACATACCAGTCAGTGAGTGAGTCAGCGTCTCCTTTTACATATAAAAATGTCACTCCTTTAGAGGATGAATTTCCAAAAATGTTGATTATGTGTATTGCAGAATACTTGTGCAGAGTTTCAAATAAATCCATCGTAAGAATAAAGAGTTTCATACAAACCCCCACCTCCCTATTTGATCCCCTTAAGGGATGAATTTGCAAATATCCCATCTTAGATGGTATGCAGTTTCTTATGATAACTCAAACCGCTGTTGTAGCGATTTTAAGTTTGAAAGGACATCTTTTGAAAACCAACACGGTAAAGGGGTCAAATGTAATGGTGCTTCTAAAGGGCCAATATTTTTCGTCCGGGCATCTTTGACATTTCAAACCTATTTTGATTTAGTGCTGTCAAGTTACCAAATTATTGGAATCCTACTTAATATAATGTGATTAATGTAATAAGGTGCAGGTTGCGTCCAATTTCGTCAGTCATTCTTGCCTGATTTTGTAGTCCTTCTGAAGAGAAATTCTTATCTGGCATATTTCTAAACATTGCAGATAATATTGACAAGATATCGTCGAGACATGGCTGATATATCCGAGATATATAACCGTACCACAAATATTGCGCATTTAGATGCTCCACAATGGTATCTACTGACTAAAACGTTAAATAAATTCAAACTTAATCTGAAAATTGACAGATGCTTTAAAGGAAAACGTTGGGAAAGTTAATAAGCGGTGTATTGCTTCATCATTGCGCCAAGCGCGCTTTGAGTTGGTAGATTACCCGCAGCATTCGTCGGTTCCGGCTCCCTAGTAATTTTATATTCCCGAAATTAAAACAACGTTTATGAAAAAGAAATTTTTAAGTAAGCAACACGTGATAACAGCAATAGAGGAGCGTTTTTCAGCAGTCTGCCAATATCTTACCGAGAGGATATTGAAATGTTAAAGCACCGTCTAAATAAGAGCATTGATGTTAGAAAAAATTGAATGTAAAAATCAAACTCATAAATATAGCATATGCTCGTTCGTGACTCAAAATTGATTTCTTTAGTGATTTGTAGGGTTGTTCTGTTGCACAGAGTTTCAGCTAAAATGTCATCTTACAAAGCAAGGTTATTAACCAGCGCACTGTGCATTGATATATGTTTTTTTTAGATGTTACATGACATGTAAATCACAAATAACCATGTCATTCAATTCCATCGGCTTGTCTGTCTATCTGCCTGCTAATCGTTGACACCTTTATGATTTGGAAAGTACTTCCTGGATATTGATGAAATTTTCACAACTATGTCAAGAACGATAAAATTTTGTAGGTTAAGAAAATCGGTTCAGCGTCCATTTTTATAAAAAAACTTTGTAGGTGTTAAGAATTCTGTGTTGTAAGAGGTGGGTTTCTTGACGTGACTATGTTTATACGTTTTCAACCCTGGTAATTCACTACACCTATTAGAAGCATTTCACACATCAGATTTCCCCGTACATTTGTTCTTCCGATGTCTTACCGATGAGTGTCGTGGCGCCATTGCTGTGATGCCGAGTCTGACGGCTGAATTCATCGATCGGTGAGGTGTGGAGGCGAGGATACATTCCCAGAGGGACGATATTATCTGAAGGGCAGGGAAAAATGTCAGTGTATTAATTGTATGGGCCTGTTTGACTGACTTGAACGATTTAATTCTTCTGTTATATATAGCGTGGCTAACTTTAATCTCCGAGGGTCTAACTTGTGCCGGACATAATCATTTATAAACTAATAACTGCGTTGCGTGGAAAGTACAGAGCCAGCTTTTTCTTGTAGCTAACCCAGTACAAGTCCGCCTGGACTACAAGATTAGTCATCAAACGAGTAAACCAGAAGATACAGGAATCATTCGTAAAGGAATCGCTATAACGTTACCAGCTGAAACGGAAGATCGAACAAACCTTTTGAAGATGTTGGAAGGACAGCCAGCCGAACCAGTTTTGCTTCAATATTTGCTGCCGAAATTCATAAAAGTTACCAACAGGGGTACTGCTGAGCCTGTTCAGGAGCTTATGTTACCAAAACCAGGTAGAATGATCTTCTTGTTGAATCCAATCAAATTACGTTAAATACCTAACATTTGACAAATTAAGAGAATTGGAGCGACTACATTATGGAGAAATACAGTGATCAAATGCAATAAAATATAACAGCTATATGTTTGCGGTTTTAATAAAAATTGTACCAAAGTTCTTCAAAAACAGTGTTCGTCCTTACTTTTTATCTATAGTGCGTCCAGAGAATGGAGAATATTCCTCCAACCGCAAATAGGCTACGTCATGTCCTACTATATGGCAGAAACAACTACTAAAACAAATATTATATAGGGTGATTCACAAGTCGTAACCAAAAATGAAACATCATACACAGGTCCGCATTGTTTTCGTAAAAATAAAAAAAAAATAAAATAGATAATCAAAGCTTTATTTCAATAAATGTTCAAAAAGACCACCAGAAAGACGTATTTCCGCAAAATTTGTTGTGGCTTGAATTTGATGACACGCATTAACTATTTTTTCTGGTAACTGATCAACAGTATTAATTTGTTCAGCATACACTAGTGTTTGAAAGCACCCCATAAAAACAAATCCAGGGGGTTCAAATCAGGAGACCTCGCAGGCCAATGTACGGGTCCGTTTTTGCCAATCCATTGCAGTCTAAAATTATTATATAACCACTTTCGTTGATAACGGAACATCATCTAACACATTTTCTATCTAATTCTCTAGAAAAGCTAAGTATGAGTTTGCATTTAAACGTTGTGGCAATACGTGCATAAACAGTTGGCCATTGAAAATGCCGCACCAGACATTTCTAGAAAATCTGTTGAACTGAGTAGATTCTTACAGAACGGAGATTTTCTAACCATCAAATATGTTCATTATGAGAATTGAAGGTTCCGCTCCTCGTAAAAAGCGAGTCATCTGACCACAAAACCAAATTAATAAAATCTGCATTTTGATTATGCATTTGCAGTAACCACTCACAAAAATTTCGCCGTTGCACTTCGTCGCTGGGTTGCAGATATTGCACATTTTGCCGATAGTAACGAAATTTGCCACGCCTTTTTGTATAAATAAGAGGAAAAGGTGGAGTGATTCCTCTCCTTTTTTTGAAATTAATTAAATTACTATAAATGAAGTCTAAGGGTCTGCCAATGCAAAAACAGCTGTCTAGTGGCATGCAAGTTTAGGCCCTAGCTCAATAAAGCGGAGAGTAGGGGGGCTTAAGAGCGCCAGTGACTTGAGACGGATTAAACTACAAATCCCCGAGGTGTTAATCGGAACTTGTTTTGCTTGACTACCCACACAAAAGAAAATAATCTAACAGCAATTACGTAACCTAATTTATAGTACATGAAAGGATGTTATCAAAAAAAAAACTATCGCAGAATGACCGAGACGTTTAGCATGGTAGAGGTGCTTTAAAATGTCGTGGGCCATGGCCGTTAGACGACATGCGCGGATTCAAATCTGTGGAGAAGCAGACGCGCCACAATACAACATAACTGATTCTAGATCTGCTGTAGGCCAGTCAAATTATTTCGGTAATTTTTGTCACACTTCTATTTATTAAATAATTTAGTGTGGTGATACAACATAAATTAATGACAGAACGCGCCTTCTTTAACGGGACATTGAGAATGATATTCAGTACATTTGATTACCTTACGAAACGTTTTTATGGTTCATATCATCGTGGTAATCACCACTTTTCATACCTGATTTGAAGAGAAGTTCTGCATTTGGTACAAAGCCCTTTTTCCCCGCAATGCAGCACAATTAATCTTTTTCCCTTGACCAGTGGTGCTTTCAGACAGGTATTTGCCCCATCGACCCAGGACTTTGTCACTGTATGAGAGCTGTGAATGTAAGTCTCATCGCTGTATACAATGTTCCTACCTGCGAAAAGGTCTCCTAGGGGTACTACTGCACTAACTGGTGTTCGGCACCTAATATCCCAGAACCTGGAGGTTAAACCAATGGCGCTCACACCACAATCGCAGGAGAAAAGTGACGAAACACCTCACTGTATAAAGGAAGGTTCAATTAGTCACCTTGAAGTAGATATGTTCGTTAGAAAACCAAACCACAGAGTTTTTTTTTTCAACACAATACTGAATCACTTAGAAGGAAAGATATAATACGTGTGAAATTATACAATCAATAAACTATGAAATTTACCAAAAGAAAATCATTGAAAAGGGTTTGGCCTAGGAACACTGCACTCTAGAAAAAACACAACAGTAATTATTTGTAGCAAATTTAAGGTAAAATTCAAAAAATTGCGCGCTTCGAAAAAAAAACCATTAGCGTATTATTTTTATTTGGAAAAGTAATGGCACTAATCCCCTGTATCTCCACCACTAGTGCACGTTAATTTTAATTGAAAACTCTTGAATGTGGACAATAGTAAATCCACAAACCAAATTTTAGTTCATTCCAGTCGATGGTTTTGAAGATATTGAAAAATTGTTTTTTATTTTTAAACTTCAACACTCCGTATCTCGGCCTCGAGGAAGAAATATTACACAGAAGACCCCCCTTAAAATGAGGTCCTGTGTATGATGTTTCATTTTTGGTCACGACTTGTGAATCACCCTTCATCATAACGTGACCTATTTGCAACTGCACGATTGTCCGTCATTTTCTGGACGCCATGCATACAGATCACGGAAAAATAATGCCACACAAGTTATTATATCCTTAAATTACCAAGGAGGGACTTGCATTGATTCAATTTTTACCTTGTTTCAATGCAGTTTGATGAACTTGTACTGGATTCAGTATACTGGTTCCGCCGTTTTGAAAATATACTAATTCTGTTAACAGATTTGGAGTCAGCGACTCAAATGACTCCAGAATATAAATTTGTACATTACTCAATTGATTTTAGGATTTTGGTGCAAATTTTTGTGGATCAGTGCCAACTGATAGAAACGGTATTGAAAGAAGCCGTCTCTCTCAAGAACTGTTCAGGTTATTAAAGTCATACAACGATACTATTTTCAGCAAACTGATTAGGCTTTTGAAGAATATTGTAACAGGTTGGCCGTTGTTGCATTAATTTTCAAGTGTAATAAGCTTGTCCGTCCATGGCAATCTATATAGTATAACTTAATTGCTTTCAACGGACACCAGAGACAGATTTTTAGTAGCGTTCTTTATGGACATGCATCTTTGTATCCATAGGTCATTAAGGAACTTGCGCAATTTTTTGTATCTTATACATAAATCCACAAGATTGGCATCTTATCCTTGGACGAGTATAGAATTTAAAAAAATGATTTTTAGATGAGAAAGCAGCTTTTTTGAGAAACATCACGACAAATCTAAACAAAACCGGAGAAGAAGAATGGTGGCGAATTCGCGAAGAATGCAATGACACCAATTTTGAATTGTTTCTAAAGGACTTGCCATATCAAGACTGTTCTAACTCCATCATATTATACACATTCAATGACAAAGTATTCCCGCCTACACTTGAATTTATCTCAGGTGGAGGGTAAGTAATGATTATCTATGGCGATAAGCTGACAGTGAAAAATATGCTCAATCGCATATTGCAAAAACATATTCAGGGTGGCTCGTAAGCAATCATAGATTAAGCTCCTGAAAATAACTATATTGAGCCAAACATGTTTTAGCAAAATGTCGCTCGTTAATCAGTTACAGGGTGTCGGAGATTCATTTCCAAAATCACTATTCTCTGATTTTTTTGTGATACCAACATGAACATTTTGAGTCAGGGTTTCTAAGAATGTGGAATATACCATATATGTACCTGTATATATGATTATATTCTATTTTCAACATTATATCTAGAGGGTGCTACGTACAGGATATAACCTTGCAATTTTATGCCATAGCTTTTTAACTAGTTATGTTCTTTTATTTTTTATTATCAGTAATATTAGAGTGATGATTTTTAGTAAAAAAAAGTTACACTATATTCATTTCAGTTGAGGCAAGTGGCTGGCTCAAACACTTTGCTGATAGTAGAATATTCTATACAAAAGAAATGAACGTCGTAGCGCCCTTAGGGGACGTTTGTCGACCTATGTTTATATAAAATTTTCTTCCAAATTTTAAGCTCTAGAAACTGCTGGTAGAAGATTGCACACTTTTTTGGGAGTTTTCGGGAGTATATAGCTTATTCTGCTGATTTTCATTTCTTTGGCCGAAAACTTAAATATTATGTGTCATTTAATCATATGTATCCGGCCACATGCCAGAATACATAAGCGACTAGATGCAAACTTCAATAAAAATTATGTAATGTTACTAACAAAGTTATAGCATAAAATGGTTAGAATATAGACCGTAACCATCGCCCTCAACATACTATGTTGAAAAATGGAATATTACTCGTATATAATCGTATTATTGATTTGCAGAAACCCCCGATTTCTAATTTTCATGTTGATATAAGAAAACTTGACCTACAAAGAAAAGTTGAACTTTGACATTTCATTAACGAGCGATATTTTAGTAAGGAATATTATCATTTTCACGAGTTTAATATTAAGGGTATATTTATTACGGACCATTCTGCATATAAAATGGCCATACATTGTGGATTACTTTTCAGTATAATCGGTCTATATACCACCTTGGTGTTAGTCGCTTCACGTGTCCTGCGTGGTTTTTTTGCCGACCAATGCGGCAAAATCATGTTCGAAGACCTACCGAACGTCGATCGTGTTCTACAGCTTTGCTTGGACATTTATTTGGTGAGAGAAGCCTGCGAGTTTGCGCTTGAAGAGGATCTCTTTGCTAAACTGGTCTTCTTATTCAGGTATGTACAATGGTCCCATATACAGGGTAGCACATACTTAATGCAACAAAAAGATATTCTAGACTAAACTGATGAAAATAGTGATATTGAACTACTTACTTCTCTTCACAACTAAGAAACTAATGATGATGGATCCTTCGAAGTACTAAGAATTCCGGACGTAAACTCACTCCATTCTCAGAATGTTCGGGTGGAGGGTGGACTCGAGGGAACAACATCGATCTGTTTCGCGAACATCTGCGGCATTAACAGCAACATTGATGTTCACCACTATCTGCAGTCCAATCATACCGGCTTTTCTTGGTGGAGACCAAAATCTCCGATTCTGCACCGACTAACCATCTTTGCTTTCCAAATTACGAGGTACACTCCTACATGAGGAAGAACGGGGAAGTTGTGGCTTTGGCCCGCAGCAGTCTTAACAGCTTCAGTGACATATCTTTAGAATCAGGGCAAAAGGGCATTCTGTGGTTTTTCCTCAACTGCAAAACATCCCCCAAACTTATTTCATGTTTTTATCGCTTTGGTTGGCCTTAAACAAGACCGATCCTGTTAAAGCGTTCGCTATTGCCCAAGGACTGACTCAGCTGGCGACGAGCCCTACTTCCTTCCCCCGCGTTTTCGTCACACGCCATACTGTCCCTTACAGCACTGCTGTTCCATCTCTCCTGGGTAACTAAGACCACGGTGTTGTTGAGATTAAGTTTTGGTCGGAACCGGTTGTGGCAGCAGAAATTCGCACAGGTCGGAAAATTTGGCATTACGGACCTGCCGACTGGTAAGGACTCGGACTTTCTCCACCTTTCCTTGGAGAGATGTTTGTTTCGATGACTCGGATGCGTCGGCTGCATATTCATTCGTGTTGGGTTAAAGGAATACTTTCGTCATACAGTGAAAGTGCCTAGGGTCTTGTCGTTCGATATCAACAAATCTTCTGGTCCGGTCTTGATTACTGCCGTTGTACCTGAGAGATCTGCAGTGGAGCATGCTCCAGTTTTTTTCGCGTCTCTTCAAGATTTCTAACGAATCCAGCATTTTCACAGAAAACTGAACATTTGCTTATGCCGGACCCATCCCAAAAAAGGGATCTAAGTCCTACCCTTACAACTACAGGAATATAGCTCTGCTTTCTGTTATAAAATATGATAGAGAGGTCCTTAAATCGGGAGCTTCAGGAATACCTCGAACGGCTTGATTAACTCATCCAATCTCATCCGTCGTAATTGACGGGTTCTCCTGTTTATTCCACAACATCAACGCGGGTGTTCCCCAGGGATCGGTCTTGGCTCCGATATTGTTCATTTTACGTATCAACAACCTCCTTTCCTGTAAGATCAATCCGATCCACAGCTTTTCTGTTGACAGCATCACTCTACTCGCGGGAATTCAGAGCAACACGCTGATCTGTGCCGGTGAGCTGGAGAAAAGAAGACTAGCAGCGAGTTCCTCTCTGACGAGAGTCCTGGAGGTTATCTCTACTTGGGGAACACTCTTGTACAGTTTAATGCGTCCAAAACACAGTACAGTACCTTGACTAACAAGAAGCGTCCTAGCACTCATCCGGTTTATATGGATGGCCAAGTTCTACCATTTCTAATAATTTCGGCTGGTTGGAGTCTAGATCCAGATCACCGATCACTTATTCTGACACGAACACATCTTGTCAGTAGCGGCAGCTGCTGGGAAAACGCTAGACTATTTGTTTAGGGCTAAGAAGTACTTTTCTCCACATGACCTCTTCAGTCTGTATAATGTCTATATAAGACCTGGGCTTGAGTACTGCTCACATGTTTGGGGTGCTACCTCCCCAACTACATTATCCATGTTCGATGCTACTCAGAGAAGGGCTGTCCGACTCATTGAGAACTCTTCTCTAAGGAACAGTCTCTGGACCTTTTCGCACCGGTGGGCCGTCGGCGATTTAGCTCGCATCGTACATCCAGAACTGGCCGTAAGGACCGCTTTTTTATCCCCAGAGAACCGACATTGTGTAACAGTCTACATGAGGAGGCGTTTCCTAGTTCTAGTAGCCTTAGGCTGTTCAAAAATCGGATTATCAAAGTTTCTTTAAGGTCCTCATATCAGCCGCGGTGCTTTGGCATTTGGGCTTGATCCTGCGCGGCTGTTTCGATGTAAAAAAAGGATGCTGAAGGTTAGTTATCAGAATTTTTTTCTATAGAACAGAACTGTGTTGGAACCTGATGTTTCTTAGGATCAAGAATACGATTATATTACATTTGTCAACATTGTATGTAGACGGTGCTTGAAAAAGCCTTTAATCGTGCTATTTGATTCTATAACTTTTTTGATACTACCTTTACATCACCTGTAATAATAATGAAATAAATTTGTTTCGATTGAAGACACCTTTTTTGAGATAACGTTGTATTGCACAGTTAAATGGCGGGTGCAAACACAGTCGGTTAATAATGGAATACACCTACATACATATTATATTTGTAGATCCTTTGGGCTTGAAATACCACACCAAATGGCTATGACCCTCCGCGTGGTTGTGATTAGATGTCTCCTTGAAAATTCGATGTCTTCTCGCAATTTTATACTACAATGTGTAGGTTGGTTCTTGTTGTGGACTTCGTTTGTCGTTTTTTTCCCTGACCATCTTCGTTTCCTCAGGTTACACCCGTATCCGGATGTGTGGGCATGTGTATCTACTTTTGTAGTTTCATATGTGCATTCATTTCGGGCCTGATGAAGCCAACCAGCAGAAATACGTATCGATCGGGTTACCTATCCTATTTTCTGCTCGAATCCACTTTCCTCCTTTTTGCGGATTTTGCCTATTATTTTCCTACTTTTTGTTATATACCTTTCTCCGCATGATAATTTTCTCTTTATCATATATATATATATATATATAAGAAATGACTATACATAATAACGTTCATTTCTTAGCCATATATTATTAATGGTTTGTGTTTGTCCCAGCCATTTGACTGTGCAGTAGAATGGAACGGCGCTAGCGAAATTATTATGGCATAATCACAGCACAATCGTGTTTCTTATTTCTCATCAGAAACCCATGATTCTCAGTTTTCCTTTTTACATTGACACACATTTGGAGATATGTTTACCGGAATTTTGTTTTAGAAATTATAAGATTATAGTGTTTACGTAATAAATTATGAAATCTAGCAATTAGTATTAAATTTTATTTCCAGATCACCAGAAACATTGATAAAGTGGACTCGACCTAAAGAAGAGCTAGCTGATGATGAAGATGATGAGGATCCTGAAGGTGGGGCAGGAGACCATTAGATTTAGACAAGGGATACCAATTTGAAAGAAGTCTATTAAAAAAGCTGTGAGGAGTTATTGCCCTATGACAGTTTATCTGTTGTGGCTTCCCATAGAATTTGTCTTCCCCGTGGAAAAATTTGCTACCCACCTTTCTTTCATAAAAAGTTATCTCTTGCCGTGGATCGGCCACCCTGAGAAAAATTCCTGCGGACGCCGATGCACACGATTCTTTGTTTATGAAAAAAAATTTAGGTGCGATTTCAAAACGGTGGAAACTTTAATATTTACACATGAATAAATCACTATTTACGTTATTGCACGCTAGATGTTGACATGAATAATTTACAAAAATCGGTAAAATTTTGAAAGGAAGATACCAGCAAAAATATTCATTCTGTAGCATTTTAGATTATCATAAATGATTGAAATTCTGAAATATACATATTTCTGAAGTAGTATGTATACTCGTTTGCAAATTAGTGGCACAATATAATAAAGATGACTATTTGACATTAAACTTATTTTCCCATGTAGATTAGGAGATACAGCGCGATGCCAATCAATACTCTTAGAGAAAATAGAAAACATTTCTACGTTATTGTACGTATATACGTGATTATAAGATCCAAATATGTGTTTAGGTTATGCAGGATGTTTCAAAAACATGGGGAAAAATTCAAGGATGAACTATTCTTACTGTTTTGTGTTTTGACAATTTTCAAAATACAGCTTTGTCCAGTAGATAATAGTTCCTAAAGCACGTCACTGGAAGTCGTTTTTTTTTTAAATAACTTTTAAACAACACTGTATAATCCGATGTATTTTTGGTAGTTTGGTAATTAGTCATGGCATTACGTTATGTAAATGGAAAATAACTGATTTAGTTTGCCAACAACTAACTAGCTATAATACAACGCTGCTATTTTTGCACGCTGTTTAATAGTCGCTCAAAATTTTCAGTTACTTTACCAAGTTTCAGACTGATCAACTTTTTAGCGATTTGCTGAAGTGTGAATCGATAGAAGTGACATTGAAACAAGGCTGTTTCTCATAAAAACGGTTTCTTATATTTAAATCAAACAAAAATACATTTTTTTTAAATAAAGGATCGGACTTTCCAAAAACGTTATTTTTAGGTCATTGTACAGGATTTAAAACATAGTAATATTGATTTAGAGTTAGTCCATCCCTGGTGAATTAAATGAGTTAAATGTTTACTCTGGACACAATGATGCGTAGCCTCAATGAGTTACGTTTTCAATTTTTTTTTATTATATGCTGTTAAAAAGTTATATAAGAAAAACCGATTTCCAGGGGCCTTTATCTGGGAAACAAAGCGGTATTTCAAAAATCGTCGAACGGCGAATAGTCTTACAATATTCCAAAGAATCACCCCTTGAACTTTTGCCTCATATTTGGACACACCCTGTATATGATCATTTCGAGTGTGCCTTGAGTATAGCATTAATTAAGAATGATAGAATAAATTCTAGTCAATTAATGACATCTGCTATTGCCAAATTTACTTGACAGTAAATACTTGTGATAGGTTGTTCGGACACATAATATCTATTATCCTTATTATATAATTATACGTATATCATGCTTGTCAATGTATCTATTACTGTAAAAGCCCGAACTGTGGTAGATCCTAAGATTTTCCGGTAAAACCTAAGATTTACTAACTCTCAATGGTAAAAGTCCAAACAGTTTTTTTTATTTCGAACTTTTACCACCATTCACTAGGTAAATCTTAGGATTTACCTCAAGGGCATGGTAAATATTGAAAAAGACATTTTTTACTATTAGAACTTGTATATGCTAGGTTTTACCAGTGATGGCTGGTGCATATTAGTAAAATGAGTAATTCTTCTACATATGTATTTATGAACCTTACATATGTATTTATGTGTATCATATCTTCTCACAAACATAACGCTTACGTTGGCTAATTGAATCTCACTGAATCAGTATTTTTCTTATAATTTAGTATTTACGAACAAATTGAAAAAAGACAATAGTCATTAATTATCAGGTTCTTAGTAAGAAAAATATTATTTGTTACAACATGGAGTGCTATTGTGGCATTTAGAATTAGAAAGTAATTCCGATGACTTGCAAGCGCATTTCTTCGACAAGCATTTTTTGAGACAGTTATATTTTTCGAATCCTTGTCCTCCAGTCAACGACAATTTTCCAACAACTTCTCGAAGACGCATTTCTTTCTCTTTAACAACTTCCTCTATCTTAATTAAATCTTCAGAGCATGAGGTAAACTGATTCTGTGTGCAAAGCTGCTTTAGGACTACAACATTGGTACCTAGTTGGTAAAACTCATTGTCCTTTACATCTATCAGAACTGCAATAATGCTTTTCAGGTCAGTTTTAGCTTGTCAATGTCAGGTACTTTTAGTCTTACATTTTGGCAACGTTCACATTTGGATATTTATCAGACGACTTGGCTTCCATTTTTTTCAGCTTGGGTTTCCAAATTCAATTTTGCTTTTGTTCTTATTCTCTGGACAGATTCTATCTTCTTCGGTATTGGATTTTCTTCAGATTGAGTTTCGTTTTCTTTCTCCGAATTGGTCTCTGAACCGAATCTCTGAATCGTTACATTGGCATCAATGGTTATTTGATTTTCCTTTTCGATTACAATCATTTCGTTTTCTTGTGTTTTGTTCCTCGCATTTTCACTGTTTATGTTCTCTTCTGACCGATTTTCAACAACGTTGTCTTCCTTGTCCTGTTCAATGATAATATTTTTGTCGTTAATATTTTGTTCCGTATTTTCTTGCTAATGCAACAAATTCTCTAAATCTTCTTCAGATCTTAAAAAGTCCAATCATATCTTTCGGAATTGCTGACGACGCAATGCCCACTTTCATTGGACTACCAAACATTGCTTCGTAGGGCGAGCATTTAATTCCCTCGTGATATGCTCTATTTTTAATGGCCTGGATGAATCACAAGCCCCCTGACCACTTTGACAACTGATTGGTCTCCATTCACGTACTGAGCATATTTTCGAAGTCTTGATTGGCACGCCTTACTGATCCTTGACTCTGGCTATGTCTTGGTTTTCCGTCTACAATTTTAACCTCTGGCCACATTGAGCATAAATTTTCAATTACATGGTTACAAAACTCCCGACCATTATCGGAATGAAGAATATTCGGCGCTAAAAAAGTGGTGAAAATATCCAAGAGATGATATGCAACTTCTGCTGCTCGTTTAGTTTGAAGTGCACGAAGGATCACAAATTTAGTAAGATGGTCTTGATAAACTACTATGAATTTATAATTTCCGTCAGGGTTGGTTTGTAGGTCTATGAGATCTACTTGACAGCGTGAGTTCATTTCACTATGAAGTTTAGGCTTGATGACAATGCCCTTCTTCAAAGTCTTCTGTTTCTTTTGACAAGATTGGCATAGCTTCAAATATGTCATAATAGAATCAACTGTAATGTTTTTATACTTGCGGCTACATTCCTTAAGTATCCTTGTCCTTCCACCGTGTCCAATACTTGATTTCTCCATTCTCTTCCTTTATCGACGCAATTAGCTTTTCTTCACCGCCTATAGCCAAAATATCATAGCGATTTATACGCCTGTAATGCAAAGCTTTCTTCTGTTTCACGTTCTTTGCAGTTTTTCCTCTAAACACTTGGTGTATTTATCCCTATCGAGATAAAAATTGCCCTTTTTGCTTGTCACGATCTTGTCCATTATTTTATAAAATCTATGTTTTACACTCATTTTGATTCATAAATTACATTTAGACATCGAAAACACAAACAGGAATTAAATTAACGTGCGCGTTCAAACGTGTCAAACGATCGACTGAGGCGAGCGAGCGGAGGCGCGAAGGTGGTACGGATAGCGGGGAGTTACGGACTGCCCAGGAGTACGAGACGATGCGCCGAATACGTTATGACATGTCTTTATCAACTTTTACCGTGTAATTATGGTAAATCCTAAGATTTACCAATTAAATGGTGGTAAAAGTTCGAAATAAAACGTTCGGACTGTCCATTGAGAGTTGGTAAATCTTAGGTTTTACCAGAAAATCTTAGGATTTACTACAGTTCCGGCTTTTACAGTAACATATCGACAATCATTCATTACACTTTGTTACGTTAGGTGATTATTTTTCCATTTGCGTCTTCAGTACAAAGTTGCATTTTTCTAAGGACAGATTGACTTGTACTCGAATACAAGAATTGATCCTTATGCTCCATCTCTAACCCGCTTGCAATTGAACTACACTTGATTTATATTTTTTATGTTTCTACATAGTCCATACTAACATCAATACACTTGCTCAGTATGTGCTCCAGAATTTTAGAAGCCTCCCGGTAACAATGATCAGCTGTTGATTTCTTGATTTTGTATTCCTCGTAAATATCAGTGGGGGTCAGGTCTAGCGAAACACGCCGTATCCTACAGATTCAAAGCGTGGTTGGTGAGGCTAGCCATGGCAGTCAACGAGATATGGTTGGGAGCATCTTCCTGATGAAGCAATACGCCACTTGTTAACTTTTCTCAACATTTTTACCATTATCATGCAGTTTTTTAATGTTTCCAACCGTGACCACAATTTTTTAAAGAACACGAGTCAAAACAGTTTGACATATGGACTTAATAATCCATTTACCTATAGCCAATCAAGATATTACTTGTTTTACTGCCAACTGCATTAATCAAATAGTTATCTACAAAACAAACAGGGGCGGAGCATAGGGATCAATCCTCATATTCATGCAACTATTGTTACTGTGTTCAAGCTGACTGATATAAGCGAACCAAGAATTCATTGAATGAAATTCTGGTTTTCTTATAACGTTGTAAATGTTCAAGTGTATTTCACTATCTTAGCATTGGTTTCATTCTTCTACAAATGAAAATTTATTTACCATAGTTTCTAAACTTAAAAAAATATCCATAGTACCATATCTCTACCTGCTTCAGCAAAAATTAAGCTAGCAGCAAAAAAACTGTATAAAGTGTAAATGACCTATTTTTTAGCTTGTTGTTCTAAAGTTATAAATATATATTGCCAAGTTGTATACATTTATATGAAAACTGATTCATTTAAGATTAGTATGTGTGTGTGGACGAGGTTCATGCTTCTTACCAGATTTCCCATTTTTTTTTTTAGGATAATTGTGATTTAAAAAAGCTAGAATCAAAAATTATAATGGCGATTTCAGTGGAAAAAGAGTATGATTTATTAAACATATTCATGGGTTTATTAATATTTCCAGTCAATGTCTGTTTAATTAATTGAATTCCCTAAAACGCGGATTCAAAAAGAATTGTGAAGTAAATCAAATGTCACTACAAAACCTAAAGTTGATATATAGGTATTTGGTTTTCAGTTTAAACAATCTTTCATAGAGCAAAAATGCCTTATTAATACAAATTTGATTAATACGTCTCTACTATGGCGAGATATAACTATATAATTCAATTCTCACTATTTGGATCTCGTAAAAAATGTCAACTAAGTGGCAAAGTTGTATATTCATGAAACTGAGAAAATTTCACTCAAGAAGTTGAAAGTATTTCCGGAAATACTCAAGGAACACCGAGTTTCAAAATAACTTTAATATCGCTACTTTTTGTTCTCTAGGTCATATTAAGAATTTCAAATTACGTTTTGCAGATATCAATAGAGCCTATTATGATTTCATTAAAGAAGCACTTTCCGAAGTAGACGTTAAAATATTGTAATTAGATTTTTTCATAATATCAGCGGCCAAGCATTCATCCAGCTTTTAGGAACTGGACTTCTATTTCCCAGATCAATGATGTATGTAACATACTAATATTATAATGTCTAAAAAAGCAATGCGCCTATAGATGGTCCCAACTCATCGAATGGGTATTAATTAAGGATACCTACTTGTAATACTAAAAATTGTGTAATTTTAGAAAACTTATTTTGGAGCAAGTAAAAATTTCCATGATGTTGCTAGCTGCTAAACACATTTCATATTCGTTATATTTAAATGATACTAATCTACAACTGAGATGTCATGTAGAGAGCTCCCGTCGTGCTTGAAATAACGCTTCTTATAGTCGATAAAGGGGTAAAGGTAAATTATGTAAATGTTCTTTAAAGACCGATATCAAAGAATGAAGCAATCTTCAATTGGTGCCATTTTCAAAGCCAATTATGAAAATATTAGTTTTTCCACGTCAATCTTGAATTTAAAAACTATTTTCACTTCTGCTAAAGTTCTATATGGTGTCCATAAGAATAAATAAAGTTGATGATGGAGGGTAAGAAATGAAATATCACATTGAAATTCTAATTATACCACCTTATAGACAAAAAAGAGAAGTAAGTCAATTCTCAATTTATTTGGAATTCCCACCTCTGAGGAAGAAATAAAAACGATTTTGAGAAAATTCGTTTTTCCGTCTATGCCCGGAAATACTCTGAATTGCCAAACTTTCCAAGTGTCATTTTCTTAGTTATATCTCTTATTTTTTGCGAGATTCCAGCAGTGAGGGTCGAATTTGATGCACAATTTCTTTCACGTGGAAAATCCTGTGTTGGCCAAAAACTATGTGTAAAGTAATTTGTCTTAATGGGTGCCCACACCATGATCAAAAAGGAAGGGATTTTAGGCGTTAATTTGCTTGAAGATACGCGTATTTGTCTTAGCTGATAGAAGTGCCGCGCCACACGACGCCCCAGATATAATCAGTGTTTACCTAATGACAGAGTTCATTACGTATGACGGTTTTTGACCATCGCCGCGATTTTCCACGCAAACAAAATTGTGTATATGGCTAACTATTACCACAACTTTCTAATAATATTATTTAGCTCTCGAGAAAGCAAATTACTTTATTTGAATTCACTAAATCTGTTGTAGAACTAAAAATCCATAGACTCACAGTAGAATATTCTTAGAAATAAATGAAAAACCCCTATCCTAAAATTTGCTGGGATACTTTGTTATTAAACGTCAAAGTTGATTAAACTAACTTCTCGGGTATATTCAAAAGTGCTTTATAATCAGACCTAATGAGTCCTTATATGTTCTAGTTGCTACAATGGTTACGCTGGGCAGCACGTAGAAATCTGTTAATTGCTACGAAGACTTTAACTTTCGATTATCACTTCAGATACTGTTATGTACTTCAAAGTAGAAAATAAAATTGAAAATTGAAGGTTTTTTTATAATAACATAACTGCTGCAGGAAAATCAACATACTCATACAAGATCTCATTCTATCTCCCATAATGATTGCAGCAGAATGTATTGTATCTAGACTTCATTCACCCTCAGAAAATAAGCCGGTGTAAGTTCCGTCTATACATTTATTTTTTGAAGTTCAATTATATTTGAAAAATACACATTTGTGTCTAAATATGGTTTTAAAAACTGGCTCTGGAAGAGACTATAGGGGATTATTGTCGAATATCTGAAACAAAAACATGGAATGATCTTATTTTCGAATATCTACTATTTTGTCACCCACACGTCAATCTCAGATCCACCACTGTATGCAAGTACATGGTTTAATCTCGTTTTATTTCTTATACTCTAAGTGTTTTAATATACCTAGTTAAATTCACTCAGGAATATTCAGTAGTTGTACAATATTGCTTATTACTTTTTATGCGTTTTTATATAAATCGCCAAACACGCCTTTTAACTTTAAAATATTTATAAATAATGCATCACCCAAAATTATGTATTTGTTTTTGTATTTATAAAAGTTGTAAGCATTTCTATAATTAAGCCTAGGAATTTCAATATTTCAGGCTATATTAATGATTTTTAAAACATTCCTTTATTTTCTTTTTTAATCAGTAGTTTTGATGCAACTCCAGCTGAATATTTAAACGAGAACATACATAAGAAATATGGTTACAAGAAGAAAAACATATACATATTTATATTTAACTATTTATGTAAAAAATATCAGTTAAGGTATTCTTTAGAATGTTTTATTTTTGTGAATGTGTTATTTTGTTTTTCAATAAAATATTTTAGTATTCCCGAGCATTTTATTGTATGTGTACCGGCTGTCTCAGAATCAAAGCTTAATTTCTTGGATGCATATACAGGGTGATCCACAAGTCGTGACCAAAAATAAAACATCATACACAGGACCGCATTTTAAGGGGGGTTTTCTAAGTAACATTTTTTCTCTAGGGCTTCATAAAAAAGACACTGGGTGCTGAAGTTTAAAAAAAACATTTTTTTAATATCTACAGGGGATTAGTGGCATTATTTTTCCAAATAAAAATAGTAAGCCACTGTTTTTTTCGAAACAGGAAATTTCTCGAATTTTACCTTCAATTTACTAAAAATAATTACTCCTGTGTCTTTTCCCAGGGTACACTGTTTTCATAAAAATAAAACATGTTAGATCATTCGTGAAGACTCGAGATACAATTAGTTTCAAAATAAAATAGGAGGGCTTGATACCAACTTGACGTTTATTGGGAGATAGTTTGCCAAAGTTATGTGTTATACGGTTGTTATCGTTACTATTACCATTTTTTGTTGTAAAATAAGTCAAGAGTTTCTTTTTCCATTTCTGAGTGTTGTGAAATGGAATTTAGCAGTTATGAGTATGCCAATATTATTTTTGTGTACGGGTTCTGTAATGGAGATGCTTTAGCGGCTTCTCGGGGGTATCAACGTAGATTTTCTGACAGACGTCAAACTTCCCGGAGTTATAGACTATAATGTCCGGCATACTGTTCAAGAGGAAGCGATTAATTTGGCGTTGGATGATCCTAGTACACGTACTTGAATTTTCTAGAGAATTACATAGAAAATGTGTTAGATGATGTTCCGTTAGCAACGAGATTACGAATATGGTATCAGCACGACGGTGTCCCACCGCATGTTCGTCGAGACAACCGCATGATTAAATAATTTTAGTCAACGATGGATTGGCAGAAACGGACCCGTAAATTGGCCTGCGAGGTCTTCTGATTTGAACCCCCTGGATTTCTTTTTGTGGGGCGTTGGCTTTTAAACAACTAGTGTATGCTGATCAAATTAGTACTGTTGATCAGTTACAAGAAAGAATAGGTAATGCGTTTCATCAAATTCAAGCCACAACAAATTTTGCAGAAATACGTTTTTCTTTATTAAGATGCTGCACTTGTATCCGTCATCATAGTAGCCTTTTTGAACATTTATTGATATAAAGTTTTGATTATCTAATTTGTTTTTTTTTTTATTTTTACAAAAAAAACAATGGCGTACTATTTTTATTATTTATTAATTTTAAGTAAATACCTTTAAATGTGGACAATACTTTGGTAAAGCCACATACCAAATTTTAGTTCATTCCAGTTGAAGATTTTGAAGATATTAATTTTTTTTTTATTTTTAAACAAGACCGATGCGGCGGTTGTACTGTTGAAGCATTTGCTGTTACCTAAGGACTGACCCAGCTGGTGACGAGTTCTACCTTTCCCCGCGCTTCGTCACACGCGGCTAACCTGCTGGATCTCTTTCTAACCACGCATCCTGTACCTTACAGGACTGCTGTCCTGTCTCCCCTAGGTAACTCAGACCACGGTGTTGTGGAGGGTTAGGTTTCGGTCAGAACCCGCTGTGGTAGCAGAAACCCACCCAGGCCGCAAAATTTGGCATTACGGACATGCCGACTGGGAGGGGCTCAGAGACTTTTTCTCCACCTTTCCTTGGATAGTTGTTTTTTTCTCAGTTTTCGAACCGGTGTTGATCGCATGTAGACATGTTCTCCTTGGAAGAAACTATATCTGTTAGATCGTAATTATTTTGTTAATATATGTTTGTACTAACCAAGCACAGGAATACAGGGCTGTACATATTCACGTATAGTGCAGCAGTTCTTTGATTTAAACAAATTCAATATAGCAACATAAATAGACACATACGCGAGAAGAGATGCGACGTGTGGTATTGATTTTGAGCATCGATCGACGCAGTTTCTAGACAGGCCACAGGCGCACCGCTAAACAAATCTCATAAATGTCTATTTCCAATTTAGGCATTCATCTAGCATAGTGCTTCGCTGCAACACCAACCCCGAACAAAATTAGTCAAGCTTTACGCACTTTTCAAATTACTATTGAGCAACAAACAGAACATAAATCTCTTTTTAAGTGCAATCTGTATAGCTAATATATTACCCAGACTTAGATTTATCACAAGTCACGATACTCATATATACGTATAAGTCGTAAGAGTTGTGCTGTAAACAAGTGATGTCAAAGACCGACAGCATTTGGAATACCAATGGATACGAAAAAATCGTAATGCTCAGTTCCTATAGCTATAACTTATAGTTAGTATGCCTCTGTCACCATGATGTGTCAGAAAGTAACACAATGGTCTTAGATTGCAAAAACAAATGTCAGACGTCTAGGGGGGGGGTCGCCATCTTCGGTTGCCCCCTCTGTTCAACGCACTTTGAACACACAGAATATGAACCTAGCAACTGCGCTTAGGTCCCTTCAACAAATAATAAGTCCATAAGTCCCCTGATTAGCACCACTCAGGCATTGCAGGCGATCTTTCTGCATCCATTGGCTAAGTACAATAGACATTTATCAAAATTCTTTTTTGGTATTGTCTGGGCCTAAGGGATATACCCAAAAAACGGGAATTTCATCAAACTCTATTGGATGAAAGTATAGACGTAGCTCTGCTGCAGGAAACATTACTTAATCCGGGAGCTTTCTCGAATTATGATGTTATACGCGCTGACAGATTGAATGGCAGGGGTGGTGGCTTGGCTGTGCTCGTTAAACGTGGTATTGACTATCACAGAAGTACAAACGCCGAGATACAAAGCATTGAAGCGGCGTCCGTGGTGGTCAATATGACGGAATGCATTCAGTTGAAGATCACCTCGGTTTATGTCAGGTGCGGTGCTAGGCTGCGAGAGGAGGACTTGGAAGTCCTTCTGGACTGTTCGGGCCCTCTTATTGCGGCAGGGGACTACAACTGCAAACACCTCGATCATGACACTCAAGGCTTAACTTTACTTGTGGGGTTCGGCTTTACAACCATGTGATGCGAAACGGGTATCTTATTCACAGCACCGAAGAGCCGACACACCATCCTTTCAATCATCTTCCAGCACCGGATGTTATAGACTTTGCAATATCTAAAAACTGTAGGTTCAGTTTTGCTTCTAGGATCTTGTATGACATCTCTAGTGACCATCTACCTGTTGTTCTGGAGGTAGGGAATGGGCATTTCGTGGAGGAGGAAACTCCTCCAAGAGAAACAGTTGATTGGGAACTATACAAGTCATTTCCCAAAGAGTTTCCCAGCGTCCCGGTAATATATGTACATGATGAGAACGGAATTGATGCTGTTCAATCCGAGTGGACAAGTTCCGTTCACCAATCTCTACAGCGTTCTACTGTGCTTCCAGTGCGGCGATTACGGCAGGCCTTTTCTCACTGCTGACATTCGTCGGAAACTTTCTGAAAAGAGGGCTGCGATTAAGCAAGTAAAAAGGTCTTGTCATCCTTATGACATTCGTGGGGCGACGAATCTCGTCCATGAAGTGAGAAATGCACTCCATGAATTCCGTAATGAGCAGTGGAGCGACTTTCTGGCGGGGATGCTTGAATCAAGTATTCCTCTCTGTAAAGTGGCAAAATCGCTCAGAAACGGAAGGCCAGAACAACTACCACATACTCATGGTCCTGGAGGCATAGTTCTCAGGACTGAGGATAAAGTGGAGGTTTTTGCTGACGTCATTGAAAGGCAGTTCTCTCCCAATTATGATCTGGACAATGACCTTGACGAGAAACGACAAATCTGTCAGGAGATATTTCAGAGACAATGGCGATAACAACGCCAGTGCTAACATCGCTGACTCCTTTTCAGAAGATTATTCTACGGAAGACTCTTCAGATGAATCTCAGCATAACACATCAACGGAATCCTCTGAGATTCCGTTTTGCACACCAGCAGAGCTCCAAGGCCACATTAAGGACCTAAAGGTGCGTAAAGCACCTGGAGAGGATCAAATCACCAACAAAGCACTGAAGTTGCTTCCGCTCAAGGCTTTGACTTATCTGGTCTCAATAACCAATGCAATGCTCAGAACTCATTACTTTCCTAAGGCGTGGAAGATCGCTGAAGTCATCATGATCCCAAAGAAGGCAGGTTCGATATTCCCCCAGGATTACCGTCCCATTAGCCTGCTGTCAGCTATTTCTAAGCTCGCTGAAAAGGTGATTTATCATCACCTTGAGAATTCCTCGTCAGATCACCATGTGATTCCTGACGTGCAATTTGGCTTTCGGTCTGAGCATAGTACGGAGCTACAGGCAGTTAGACTGGTGGAGCATGTAACCAGGGGGTTCACCCTGAACAAAAGTACTGATATCTTGCTTTTAGGTGTATCAAAGGCATTTGACAAGGTGTGACACATGGGCCTCTTGTATAAGCTCATCCAAAACGGTTTTCCATTTTGGCTTCTTAAACTGTTTAAATCTTTTCTAGAAGGAAGGAAGTTTCGGGTCAAAATTAACAATGTGTTGTCAACAACACGGCCCGTAAGAGCCAGTGTTCTTCAGGGTTCGGTCTTAGGACCAATCCTTTATTCACTTTATACAGGGTGGCGCATCGAAAACGAAACAGATGTATTTAATGGCAGCTCAGGTTTTTTTTGAAAAACGCTCAGACCCGTCGATTTTCTTTTCGAGGGGTACACAAGTTTGGCAAAAAATCACGTTAACACGTGCAGCCCCCTGGGCGGGGTGACACCAACCGTAAAATCTTAAATGGAAAGGGGGGTCGAGTGATACCTACCTTATTTTAAAGGTCTTTCAATTCCCTTTATAATGATGTAAAATACATGAGCTTTAGTTCAGTAGTTTTGAAGATTTATTGATTTAAAGCTTAAAGTAGACTTTAATAGGTACATCAGATTAGTTTGTACTACTTTTAGTAGAAATTTGACTAAAAGAATTTACTTAATAAGCAAATGCTTTTCTTCACTACGCCCATGGTTCGTTTATCATTTTGTTGTTGAAAATAGCTATTGGAGCGTATTTTTGTGGCAAAAAAGTTATTTCTTGAAGAAAGATAAGGAAATATCTCATACTTATTTTAAATAGGAATTTAGTACATAGTTTGCGATTGATTTGACCAAACTTTGTTGCTAAAATAACCTGTAACGCTTTATTACATAAAATAACCGTGGTATATTCCACAGCAGAAAGAGTTGAAATTATCGAAATATTTTTCGGAAATAATCAGTGCGCTAATAGAACAGCAGAAATATTGAAAATCCCATAAGGAACGAAGCAATAGGAGTGGGGGTTTTAGGGCAAATTTATGTAGATTCTACGTTAAGTTCCCGCAAATTGGAGACTGTGTGTGGTGTTAGTCGACGTACTGTCCAACGGATTCTAAAGGCCCATAGTTTTCATCCGTATAAAGTTCACCTGGTACAAGAACTTAATGAAGACGATTTTGATCGGCGATTACAATTTTGTGAAGATATGAGTGAACGAATTATAAACGATGAACATTTTCTATTCAACACTTGCTTTTCCGTAATGATCCTTTTTCTTAAATGACGTAGTAAATCGTCATAACTGCCGATATTGGTCCGATTCTAATCCCAGAATTTATCATGAGGTTCATACACAGCAGCCACAAAAATTAAATGTTTGGGCTGGTATTTTTGGCGATCATTTAGTGGGTCCTTTTTTCTTACCTGGAAATTTGACCGGTGAAATGTATTTGGAATTACTGGAAGACGCCATAGACCCTGCATTAACAGCCATAATTGAAAATCAGAATGATCGGCGGTACATTGCGAATAGGTTGATGTTCCATCAGGATGGTGCCCCACCACATTACGCATTACGTGTTCGACAATATTTAGATCAGACGTTTCCAGGTCGATGGATTGGTAGGAGAGGTGCCATTGAATGGCCCCCAAGATCGGCAGATTTATCACCTTTGGATTTCTTTATGTAGGGTCATTTAAAAAGCAAAATCTATGCTACTCAGCCAACATCATTAGAAGACCTGCGACAAAGAATTGTGAACAAGTGCCTTCAAATTACTCCTCAAATATTGCAAAATGTGCGGCAACGTTTTGACCAAAATCTTTATTATTGCATGGAGAGTCATGGTGGCCATTTTCAATATTTACTTGCCTAACGGGTCAGTGCATTCTTCACTTTTAAATTACTTTGCTGCCAAATGTATTGATCTTCACTAATGATGATGTATTAGTTTTATTTAAGCTTTAAATCAATAAACCTTCAAAACTACTAAACTGAAGTACATTAATTTTATATCATTATAAATGAAATTGAAAGACCTTTAAAATAAGGTATCACTCGACCCCCCTTTCCATTTAAGATTTTAGGGTTGATGTCACCTCCGCCCAGGGGGCTGCACGTGTTAACGTGATTTTTTGCCAAACTTGTGTACCCCTCGAAAACAAAATCGACGGGTCTGAGCGTTTTTCACAAAAAACCTGAGCTGCCAGTAAATGCATCTGTTTCGTTTTCGATGCGCCACCCTGTATATATGACGTCCCTTCACCCAGCAACTGTGAAGTCTATCTCTATGCTGGATGACACTGCACTGCTAGCTCAGTCTTGTTCTGGTAACCTGGTTCACGACAGGCTGCAGAGTGCGGTGGAGTGGGCCGATCGGTGGTTGATCAAAATTAATACTTAGAAAACGCAGGCAATCTGTTGTACTAAAAAACGTCGTGGTGCCCCCTCAGAGATATCAGTGAATGGAACCATGAGAACATTCTGTGAGGTACCTTGGACTCATCATTGACAAGGAGTTGACCTGGCAGAAACATACTAATATTTTGAAAACAAAATTCCAAATTACCTTTCGGCAGCTTTATCCTTTGTTATGCAGAAATTCAAAATTAAGTTTGATCAACAAGATTCGGTTATATAAAATGGTTATAAGACCCGCAATCACATAGGCATGCGCGGCTTGGTGTTTTCTTGCCAAGACGCACATGCAGAGACTGCAAGTCCTGCAAAACAGAATCCTACGCACAATCACTAACGCCCCTTGGTACGTGTCAAGTGAGGATCATGTAAAACAACAGGCACAGCGGCGTTATAATCAAGCCGAATCGCACAGCAACCGTCTGTTGCGACTATACAGTCGAGCAAATTCGCAAACATGCCAGGCCGCGCCTCGCACTGTGATCAAGATTAAATTGTGAATTCAGACCAGCCAAAACTATTTTCAGTATACAAAACTGATCAAAATTATTTTTTGGAGCTACAAAATTATTCGAGTAGTCAAAGCAATAATGCTTAAGCTATTTCAAATGATTTACTTCTTTTCTTTGCTCTATTTCTTCATTCTTTTCTTTCCTTCTTTCCCTTTTTCCCTTAAACATGTTTGGTATCTGGGTAGCCAGACCTGACAGACTAACAGACAGCCGACACTCTAAGAGCATAGGTCCACGGGACCGCTCTGACGAACTATGACGAATAGTTTAGTTATCAACCCAATCCACAACTGATGACAGCAGACAGCACTCTAAATCTTGTACATTTTAATGCTTCCAAAACACAGTACTGTACCTTTACGAACAAAAAGCGTCCTAGCGCTGATCCGGTATGTATCGATGGATGGCCTGACTTCGGTCTCCCATCCTAACAGTGTCGAACTTCGTATACCCAAAAGTGGCTGAGGCTATTCCCAGTTCTGCTAACCTAAGGCAGTTCAAAAATCGGATTAACAAAATTTCTTTGGGATCCTCATAGCATCTGCGGATTCTGACTGCGCGGCTGCTTCTGTGTAAATAAAACTGATAACGAGCTTCAAAATGAGGTATTACACGATACTTCATTTCTTTTAAAGAAATACTTTAAAATTGCGCCTAGTCGCCATCTCGGAATTTTCAACTCCCACTTTCACGCTAAAATAGTATTCATGCAACAATTTCATTAGCACGAATTTCAGCTTTCTTATTTGACCTGTTTAAAAAATAAGTAGGGCAAAAGCAATGTATGCAGATAGCACAAACACTAATGCTACAAGTTTCTATAAAAATCAGTTCACCTTAAATTACCTCTGAACGACTCTATTTAATTCAAAGATATTTGGATAACAGCAGTTGGGTTCTCATATATGATGGTGTCTTTAAAAAACATTTAAATTGAATTAGCCTTAGCACAAGATTGCTGTATGACAGTGGCTAAAAACTTGACAAACTTGGTTCTGCTTTAGCTGAAAAAGTCAATGACGGGTAGATTAACCGTAAAAGCTCATGAAAATGGCGATTAGAGTGCAAAAATGTACAGGGGAATAACGGAATTGTTCCATTAAATTATTTTGTAAAAAAGTATATTTTGCGTTTTTGACCACCCTGTTTTGATCATTTGAAAAATTTAGAGACTCTCAAACTTTGATGTTTTCTTAGATAAAATACCCAATAGCCCAACAACTAATTATCAAAGCCTATAAGTGTATCAGTCTCTGTTTGAAAGGACCTATCCGAATATGTAATAAAAGGTAGGCATACCATTAAAAAAATCAACTTTGATGTGTGGGTAAAAATTGGGACACCCTGTATAATTGTGAATATTTAAAAAATATGCCCTCGATACCATATACATAAACGTGTATAACAATCCATAACTAGTTTTGTTTTAATAGTTTTTGTTTACCATTCTCCGTTCTCGCATGGTTGGGAATACATAGTATATTTGAATTTTCCTAAGTTCTTTTCAGTTCCTTCGTCAAAATAATAACTTCTTGTTAAAAAAATCGCCACAAATTCGAAAAACCCCATTTTCACCGATCCAATTTTAGACATTTTTATAGTAGGATAACATGACAAAAAGTCAACAAACTGCCGACGTCAGTTTGAGGCAGCCGCGAATGCAAATGGTTGATCATTGACCGAAAAGGCAACTGCACTCACTTTGGCCCTACCAGGAGATGCTACAGCTATTCTTCAAGGAATATCACCCGAAGAACAAGAGGACTACGAACAACTAGTAGGACATTTGGAGATGCGATATGGCCAGTCACATTTAGAACATGTCTACCATACTCAACTAAAGAATCGGTTCCAGAAGTCAGGCGAGTCCTTGCAGGAGTTCGAAGCGGATATTGCGCGGTTGGTACGATTAGCATATCTCGATCTTCAGGAAAGGATAATGGAGCGATTGGCAGTCCAAGCATTCCTGGATGGACTTCGT
This sequence comes from Acanthoscelides obtectus, assembly GCA_963669975.1. Lineage (NCBI taxonomy): Eukaryota > Metazoa > Arthropoda > Insecta > Coleoptera > Chrysomelidae > Acanthoscelides > Acanthoscelides obtectus. The sequence continues at coordinate 56,656,194 of CAVLJG010000006.1, read as the reverse complement.
GATGGTGAAATGAGGCAAGCCTTACTACTAGCACATCCACCTAAGCTAGTAGATGCGCTAACTCGGGCCTTAGGATTCGAAGCCGCTAAAAACACAAATAAAACCAGGTCCGAGACCGCCAGATAGTACCAGGAGATACGAGTTCGAAGAGTCCATCAAGCGCGTTTTTAAGGAACTTGATGGTGAACGTCGCTGGCAGAACAGCAAGCTGGAATGTTGGAAATGCGGAAAAATAGGACACGTTAGGAGACGCTGTCCTGACCGTGCTAGTCCTCATCCGGCCAATCCGCATTGCCGGCGGGCAGAGGAGAAAGGCGCTCAAGTATTAAGAACCACTATCGTTAGTGATACCTGGCAAAATGAAGACCTCATTGTAGATGAAGAGGGCGACCCCGATCTCCAAATAATTCTAAACTGGGTGAAAGAACAACGGAAACCAGCCTGGGAAGAAGTTGCCTAATATTCCACTACCATAAAATCATATTGGGCACAATGAAATTCTCTCGTTATGGACGACGGACTCTTACTGCGTAAAATGGTGGACCACGACGGCAAAGAGGAAAGAAGACAAATCGTTGTTCCCAGATGTCGGATCCCGGAGCTGCTAGAAGAAACCCATTCCGGTGTGTCAGGTGGTCATCTCGGAGTTACAAATACCCTGGGAAAAGTTAGGGAAAGATTTGACTGGGTCAATAGCAAGGAGGACGTAAAAGACTGGTGCAGAAAATGCGTTGTGTGCGGCAAGTAATGTACCGCAAAGGAAACCAAAAACTTCGTTGCGCCAATTCAACGTGGGGAGCCCCTTTGAAAGGATAGATATTGATGTGGCGAGACCCCCTCCAGAAAGTGAAGCAGGAAATAAATACATCATTGTAGTAATGGATTACTTCAGCAAGTGGGTTGAGCATATGCTTCGCCAAATCAGGAAGCCTCTACAGTAGCCGATGCTTTATTAAAGGAATGGATCTGTCGATTTGGTGTACCTTTGGAGTTGCATTTGGACCAAGGGCGCAATTTCGAGTCAAATCTGTTCCAAAATATCTGTCAAATCCTTGGGATTAAGAAGGCCAGGAGTACTACCTTACACCCACCGTCAGATAGAATGGTGGAGCCATCAACCGGTATTTGGCTGAGGTAGACTCTAGCCATCAAAGAGACTGAGATAGTTTTCTGCACCTCTTCTTATTGGCTTACCGATCGTCGATTAATGAAAGCAGAGGAGACACCCCGGCTCGAATAGTTATGGAAAGAGAACTTCGTCTTTCATGCCATCTAAAGTTTGGCTGTCCACCAGGAACTGATATTGCCGGAGAAAAGTACGTAAGTGAGCTGCGTAGAAGAATGGATGCCATCTATAGCCAGGTTCGTGTTTCAATTCAAGGTGCCAGCGATCGGATGAAGGAAGCATATGACGTTAATGCCTAAACGCCTAAACGTCAATCATCCTGGGACGGGCCATATAAAGTTCTGGAGGCCATCAACGATGTTCTCTACAGGATTCAGAAGGCACCACGCGGTAAAGCCCCAATTGTACATTTCAACCGACTTGGCACTTATCATGGAAACAACGAAGATGCGGCGATGCGGCAAATCCAACCAGAACCGGACATGACATTTGACCAATTTATGGCCCATCACGCTCATGGCCATAGGAGTCGGTATGGCGTGACAAGTACAGCAAGATCTGTTTACCACTGCACCAGAGTATGCACTGGCACACTGTGTGGCTCAAGACTTGCAAATGTCGAGGGGTATAGCAAAGGTCTTTCTCATGAAGTTTGGAATAATGCACGAGCTGCGACAATCTAACCCGGAAGTCGGAGAGGTACTCCAGATGACTGAAGAGGGTACCAACCGAAAGATCTTCTATCTGATTACCAACAAAGCTTCGTATCAGAAATCGAATTACGAGGATGTCTGGAGCGCTTTGTGCTCTCTTAGAAAAGTGTTGCTAGACGAGAAAACTGGTAATACCTAAGCTGGCATGTGGATTGGACAACCTGGGCTGGAGAATCATCCGAAGCATGCTTGAGGTAGTCTTCCTACAGGCATTCGATTTCTGGTATGTTGTCACAGTCCTAGACGGCTACCTCCTGGAAAGAGTGTGGATTGTTACTTCTTCAAGAACTCCTACTGCAAGAAAGGGCATTCGTGCCGATATCGACATCCACCACCAGTAAGATTATTCCGGGACGGAATGACTTGAGGGATGGGGTAGTGTAACAAGAATGAATAGTACTGTTGGCACCATCTGATGGGGACCGCGCCAGGCTCTCCTTCGGTGCTGGCGACATTTGTTGAGGACCATGCAGGGACTTTCCTTCGAGATAGACGCGAAGTGACCTTCTCGAATCAATGAGTACCTGCGATGCGGTTAATAAATAGTCAGCTGTAAAAAGTGGTGTACATGAATGTTCTATCTAGTCAATTTAATCAAATTAGTGAATTTCTTTTTGTGGAATCCAGTGTTTTAATCCACACCCAAAAAAACCCAAAAAACGCTACAGTATATTTTAACATTGAAACCAAAATAACAGCAGGTAAAATAGTGGCGCGAAGGTGGCACGCTTTCTTTGGAAAATTGTATTAATTCTTAATAAGCAGTGTTTTTCAAGTTTTTGCTTCTATAGTCTTCACTTTTTACCATCCACAAGCAAGGATGGTCCCTTAGTCCCTATCCAACACATTTTTTTAAGCTGTCCCTTGTCGATGACATGATATTTCAAATTTCAACAGAGAATCCACCAGAAACCCAGGTGCCGGGCTTGCGAGTTCAGTCGTGTCTGTGTAAATGCTGTCCGGTGCGCGCTCCATGTCTGCATTCCATTCAGGCGGTCTATGCGACGTTCGACGTGCCAGCGGTTGACTATTTACACAGAAGTGTTGGACCGAGAGAAAAATTGTCGGAAAAACCGTACGTGTAAAGCGGCATAATGAAGTCTGTAAGAGACTTTAGATATAAATCAAATCCAAGCGAATAACCAAAATTTCTGTGTTATGTGCCGCGGTTATAATATGGTTCAAGATGACACAAGGTTTGATGACGTCAGTTACACGAATCGCTTGAACGCGTTGGTTTTAACCGCGGTTTTGTTGCAAGTTGTTTATTTTAGGAAAGTGCGTATATAATCTCTGATTATTTTTATTATCACTTATTAATCGGTGCTTTTTTGTCTACAACGGTGTATGGAAAGTTTAAATAAGAAAACTTGCATAATATTCATGGGAGAAATGTTTTTTTCAGATTTTTTTTTTAATGATGGAACCATAGCTTTGTAGCTATGATAACTTTTAATTCTCTAAATTTTTCCGCATGTCAAAGAAAACATTTATTGATTCAGCAGAAATGATGAAAAAAGAAATTAGCAAAACCGTATACAGGTGGATATCATCTAGTGAGTTTATATGGCCATATTTTAATATTCTTGTGGTATATGGCTACACAGGATACTTTGTTAAGCATAGGAACTACATTTAAAGTGTCCCCAACAACCGTAATGAGTATAACTAATAAGGTGCTCCACTTTATGGTAAAACTGAAGTCAGCCTGTATCATTTTTCTCAAAAATGAAGCTGAAGTACAATAACAATATCCAATACCCGGCAAAATTCTAACTTGTCACATTTCAAATAATAACCAGAAATATAAAACTACTCTTGACTTGGGTAAATACCACAATTTTGCGGTGATAACTATGACATATAACAGCTGATTCGTGACGTCACGGATCTTATAACCAAACTGATAACTACACTCGCTTGAACGGATTGGTAAATACCAACCCAAAATGGTAAATACCATTTCCATTTGGTTATCCGCTTGAATTTGATTATAGAGTTTAAGTCTCAGACTAAAAATATAGGTTTAAGTTTACTTTACTTCGTCTCCTCCCATGTTCTATGTCACAAATGTCAACTCAATAAGCTGTCACTGTCACGTAGAAAGTAAATGATAATCAGTATATATGTTTTGTGACAAAAAGTAAACAATTGTATAAACTTTGTGTAATGAAATTATGTATAAACAAATAACTATCTTTTCCTTTCCTGGGAAGAACCCTGATATTTTCAAAATGTAAAGTCCATCCATATGATCTTCAGGCATATATTCTATGAAATCCGCGAAAATGGCAGACGCTGATTGTGCCAGTGAGACGGCTAGCTCGATAGGAGACGAGGAACGTGTGAAGAGGCTCTTCCAGGCCTGCGATGCTAATGGAGATGGTTATATTGATAGGTGAATATCAATCAGGTTAATTTGAAGTGCTAGTCCCAACTGTTTTCTCCATGGGTTCATGGTCCTATGAGCGGTACTAAAAATCTATCCCCTGCTTCATCATGAATCTCCACTCCATTTCTACTTTTTTATCCAAATTATCTATGGTGCAAAAATCACTTATTTCTGAAACTATAAAAGGTAATTTAGTCCATAGAATTTTTAGTGTGATTTTTTCATGTGCTCCAAACAATTTGCTAAACTTTATTGGGCTTGGAAGTAGTGAGAGTTTTTTTGATTATTTGATTTTGGCAGTTGATACTGACATGTCACTGACTATTAATTATGTATATGAAACCTTGTGAGTTGTCTGTGAGAGCTTCGGTCTGATTATTGACTACTAGCCCACTGTACTTACAGAAACTTCTGACTATTTTATTCTGCGAAATCAGTCGGCAGCTTGGCCAGTAAAATGTCAGAGCTTGCACATCAATGATCATCATTTAAATGTTTCAGTAACAAGTAAAAAATTATAGAAAAGTACAGGTATTTCCATGTCCTGTAAACTAGAATTGTCAATCATGCATCATCTGATTGCTCAAGAGTGCCTAAATTTTCCCCTGAAGAGAAAAATCTGGAACACTTTCTGTAAAAAAATACAAAGCAAAAATGTCAAGTAGATTAACTTAGGCCCATATCGTCAGTCGTCCCTACAATTGAAGGGTGCGTTTATGGCCTCCTTGATTGTCATACTCTTTTCTCTCCTTCAAAAATTTCTAGATTACACTCGTCCCGTGTCAGCGTCAGCGCTCTCCTATTGTTTAGGTCCGTATCTTCAGTCGTCCCTACAATTGTAGGGCGCCTTTATGGCCTCCTTGATTGTCATAGTTTTCTACTTCTCCATGTCAGCGCTCTATTTTGAGGTTTTGTCACAAACATCTATTTGCATCAAATTGTGCTTGCTTTTGGGTTATATCATGTTTTATCAGCCTGAAATTTCCTAAAAGAAAACATATCTTCACAATAGGAGAGTGCTGACGCTGACACGGGACAAGTGTAATCTAGAAATTTTTGATGGAGAGAAAGGAGTATGTCAATCAAGGAGGCCATAAACGCGCCCTACAATTGTAGGGACGACTGACGATACAGGCCTAAGATATGTTTTCCTTTTAAATTGTAGGAAATTTCAGGCTGATAAAACATGATATAACTCAAAAGCAAGCACAATTTGATGCAAATAGATGTTTGTGACCTCAAAATAGAGCTCTGACATGGAGAAGTAGAAAACTATGACAATCAAGGAGACCATAAACGTGCCCTACAATTGTAGGGACGACTGACGATACAGGCCTTAATAAATTGCCTCCAATTCTCATTAAAAAAATATGGACATTTTATTAAAGTTAAAAACACTACTAAAATTTATGTCTAACAGTCAAGCAGTGAGAACAACATTTACCAGTATATATCACAATATCCTTCCACAGTATAAAAGCTATTACAATTAAAAAGTATTTAAAGAGTTTCTTAAATTTTACATTGTGACAATTCTTTATTTACAAAGGCCTAACATTTTTAGGCTAATAATATTTGGGGACTTATACTTAATTTGAGTTCTGTATTTCTGCTAATGTGCTAAAGAGATGTTCTGGCTTGCTCCATTTCTTTCGCGTCTCTTTCAGATATCTTACGAATCTGGTATATTCCCAGATAACTGTAAAGTGCAGACATTTTTCTGGCAGAAGCCTAAATGCCAGAGCACCGCGGCTGTTATGAGGATCCAAAAGGAACTTTGATAATCCGATCCGATTTTTGAGCTTCCTAAGGTTAGTAGAACTGGGAAAATGCTCCTCTTGTAGATTGTTCCACAATTTCGACATCCTGTCTGGCAGTCATATCTTGCGGCGGCATCATGGAGACCAGCTCTGAGGAGCCACTGGCCCGCCGGTGCGAAAGGGTCACGAGACTGTCCTAAAAAAAGGATCTTAGACCAAGCCTTACAGCTATAGCTTTGCTTTCTGTTTTCAGTAAGGTGATGAGGTCCCTACAGTTGCGCCTACCACCACTCTCGATGACGACACGCAACACGTCAGTGCCACCTAACCCCTCCACCAACTTCCCTGTTGTTCCTATAAGGGCAACGCCTCAACCGACCCAGTTATATATATATATAAATATATATATATATATACATATATATATATATATATATATATATATATATACATATATATATATATATATATATATATATATATATATATATATATAACTTGAGACGTGGTCATTGTCGTCTAAACCAGTTAGGTGAAAAATTAATTTTAAAATATATATATATATATATATATACGAAAACAACAATTAGCAACATCCTCACATACTACTGTAAGTTGATTCAATTTAAATTCATTTTACACTTTTGTTGCTACTGTTATCATTGTAATTGCAGCTCCTGATGATGGCAAAGTCCATTGAAAGCTAGAGAGAATTAAAAAAAGTATAAAGAGTCCTCTTTGCTTAAATTTTGTCGAAGTACCCAACAAAAGGCGGAAGCTTTAATTTTTCACCTATATATATATATATATTATATAGGGTGGCCCATCGATGTGTGGATGGAATATTACTCATAAACAAATACATTTTGAGAAAATCTATTTATGGCATGTTATACATGACATTTGAGGGCACATTTCTAAAATATTGGCAATTATACAGGGTGTCCCAAATTTGACCTACATATCAAAGTTATGATTTTTTAAATAGAATGCCTCCAATTTTATTGCATATTTGGATAAACCAATTCAAAAGAAGAAGATTGATACAACATAGTATGTGTTTTGTCCAGAAAAACCGTCCACTTCGGCAACCCCTCAATCCGCCGTTTTGAAATTTGGAGTGCTTACACACCTCAGCTTTTATTTTATTTGTTACTTTTTCGAATTTTGATTTTTGCTCATGGTGGTCAAAAACGCGAATTGTACTTTTTCTCAAAAATTTCAAATGCATCACCCTGTATATTTGTACAAGTTTGGATTCGATTTTTTAGAAGCTTTTTATTGATATAAGGTTTGATTTAGATAAAATCACTCGATTTTGAGTTATTTTAATAGAACAACACACCAAAATTAAGGAAAAAAATCACATCATCCATGGAAACAAGAGACAAACAGTGGGCTAGTTTTATATTGCCACTACGAGTACAGATTTGACGTAAAAACTAATAACAATCAGAACAGTATAAATCAGCTTCAAGCGTAATAGAGAAAAACAACTATAACAACAACATAAACAAACAACTATCACTACTTAAGACCTAATCTACAAAAACTGCTCAAAAATATCTCTACCATGTTGAATACACACCCATAGTCGTTGGATAAATGATTGTTGCACATCCCTCAGCATGTGTTCCCTTATGTTCAGAAAAGCATCCTTAATTTTTTCTTCGTGTTTTCTGGGGTAGATGGTGGATAACTATAAAATTCTTGCTTACCGTAGCCCCTTAGAAACAAGTCCATCGGTGTCATATATGGTGATCTAGGCGGCCAAGATATAGGCCTATCACAACCGATCCAACGATTGTTACTCCAGGTGTCCAAATAGTTACGCACACGGTTATGATAATGCGCGGGTGCATGCAGTAAACCGAATCCGAAGCAACGCGTTGAATACGCGGTTATTTGCGCAGTTGTGTGAAGAAAATGACGAACACTTTCATCAATTACTCCTTCACACTGAAGTACGCTGGCTGTCGAAAGGCTTATGTTTGACAAGATTTTTTGCACTTTTTGAGACTATTTTAGAATTTCTGGATACTAAAGATAAAATTTTATAAGAAAATTTAATGAAGAGGAAAACAGACATCGCCTATTTAACAGATTTGTTTACAAAATTTAATATGGTTAATAACAAAGCGACAGTTTAAATTTGATTAAAACAAAGTCCATCTTATCAGCGTTTCTTGCCAGAGTTAAACTAATAAAGCAAAATATTGGACGGGCGCATTTTCTCAGTTCCCCAATTTGTCACAGACAAGCTGCCAGGAAGACGACGTTTCAACTTACGTTCAAGATTTAAATGCCCTCTATTCAGATTTTTAATCTAGGTTTGAGGATATCTTGACTATGTTAATACCACCGTGGATAATTAATCCATATGGTGACATAGAAGAAACGAATGTCATAATACAAGAGGAACTGACTGAACTAAGTACAAACGAAGAACTTAAGGTTCAGTTTAAAAACGGATATCAGCAATTCTGGCTGCAAAACAACATACCCGTTACTTATCCCGTATTATGGAATATAGCGAGGAAAATTTTAATTTCGTTTCCATCGTCATACCTAGTGGAAAGGGGGTTCAGCGCTGTTACCAATCTCCGAACGAAAAAAAAAAAACAGACTGGACATCATTAGCCGAGGAGATTTAAGATTAACCCTTACAAAATTGATGCAAATGTTGATAATTTATTATTAAAGCATCAGGTTTATCCTTCTCACTAAAAATATTGACTTATTGCTTATATTATTTTATTTATAGTTTATTTTATGTTTATTGGTGTCTGACCAATAAATGCGCGCATTGGGAGTAAGTGCCCGCATTGATTTTTTTAAAGAACCCCATAGAAAATATTTTTTTTTAAATTATTCTGAAAATTCAAGGATAGGTACACACTAAAATTCGTTAATTTTTTGCCTATTTTTAGATAACTTAAACGTATAAGAAGCGGAATTTAATCAAACTAACAGTGAAATTATTGTAGAACATACGTTTATGTTATAATTAATAAACGAACTCGCTTATTGTACTATTTTAAGTAGAAAACTTTTTTTTTATTATTTTTCTCTTTTTTTTATTTTATCCGTTAATTTTTTTCATTGGGGGCACTTATTCCCAATGCGGGCACTTATTGGTCAGACAACGTTACGTATATTTTACATAACAGATACAAACTTTTATTTTGAGTAGGTTTAATTTAAATTCAATTAATAAATGTATAAATTAACATGTGTTTTTACTTTAAGTTTTTAACACTAAACTTCACTACAGTTAGAAATTCACAGGAAATCAATATCAGGTAAGTAGGGGGTCCACCCAACACGGAAAAACATGGCAAGGGGTCTACGACATAAAAAAGTTTGGGGAACTCTGCTCTAACTGATTGGCCTCATTGGTGACACTTGGATTATTTATACATGTTTTACTATATTCCACTGCTCCACTTGATTCAAAACGTTCTCGTAGTGTGGAAAATGTTTTCGGCCTTGGATGTCGCATATTAGAACACCATATTTACCATTTCTTTTTTAGAAAAATTCATTATCAAACACTTTTTTATTATAATGCTCACAAAGCTAATTTTGACAGTTTATAACTAATCAACAATTTATTTGTTTCCAAGGATGATGCGATATCTTAGGGAATTAAGCCGATCCACAAAAGACGTGCAAATAACCGAAAAATAGTCGTAAAAACCCTTATGTGTGTAGTATCAAAGAAAAGCTCATAAAAATTGAATCCAAACTTGCACAAATATACAGGGTGATGCATTTGAAATTTCTGAGAAAAACTAAAATTTGCGTTTTTGACCACCCTGAATGACCATAAATTAAAATTCGACAAAATAACAAATAAGATAGAAGCTGAGTTGTGTAAAGTTTTTTTGATACAAAATTCAGCACTCCAAATTTCAAAATGGCGTACTGAGGGGTTGCCGAAGTGGAGGGTTTTTCTATACAAAACACCTTATATCTCAGTAGCTAATTACCTAAACCCCATAGTATGTTATATCAATTTTCTTCTTTTGAATCGGTTTATCCAAATATGCATAAAATTTGAGGCATTCCATTTGAAATATCACAACTTTGATATGTAGGTCGAAATTGGGAAACCCTGTATAATAGCCAATATTTTAGAAATGTGCCCTCAAATGTCATGTATAACATCCCATAAATAGATTTTCCCAAAATGTATTTGTTTATGAGTAATATTCCGTCCACACATGGATGGGCCGCTCTGTATATATATATATATATATATATAATTAACAAGTAATTGTATATATATATATATATATATGATTCATAGTTATTGTCGAGAATAACCAGTTGAGTGGAAGGAAGTGATCACTTCCATCCTTTTGACCACGTTAGCAATATGAGGTTATTCCAATATGTGAAATAGAAAAGTTTTAGAAATTTTTAGAAATAAATTAATCAATAACGTTTTTCCAAATCCGTTTGCGAACGAGTCTTCCACTTAACTGATTATATATATATATATATATATATATATAGGTGAAAAATAAAGCTTCCTCCTTTAGCTGGGTACTTCGACAAGATTCAAGCAATGAGGACTCTTTATACCTTATTAGTCTCTAGCTTTCAATGGACTGCCATCATCAGGAGCTACAATAACATTAAGAAGAAATAGCAACTATTGTGCAAAATGATTTTAAATTACTTACAATAGTATGTGAGATTGTTGCTAAATGTTATTAAAGGCCAAGTTGAGGGAAACATTTAGAAACCTGGTGTAAGCTGGATCCATGGTACATTCGTTGAAATTAGTATAAACTACACAGCTGTATATATATATATATATATATATATATATATATATACATACATACAGAACATAACGAACAAGTTCGAAATGGCCTCCATTATTTTCTTTACACAAGCGACACCTAATAAAATTGTTCTTTTCCATAATTTTTATTTTTGCCTCAATTTTTTGACGCAGTTGGTTGATATTTGAATATTCAGATGTATTGTAGTACATGGGCACCATCGCACTGAAACCATGCGGCTTCGAACGTCCTCTAGCAGCTCATAAGCTGCTTTGTAGAAAAGCAAGATATGATAAATTAACGCCGAACTGACGTTGAAAGCTGTGTTGGCGAATAGCGTGTGGATTTTCCACGTTCCATGAATGGAAGTTGGATTCATCTGTCCATAAGATGCTGTCGAAAAAAGTTTCATCCTCTTCGCACCTTCTCAACATATTCTTACAAAATCCTCTTGTTTGGAAGCAATTCTTGTAATTTTTGTACATGGTAAGGATACATGTTTTCCCAGCGTTTTCCCAGTATTGTGGGCACTGAAGTATGGAAAATGTTTCTGCTTCGGGCAATGGCTCTGATGCTTATAGAGAGACGTCTCTCGGCTGCTTCTATTATATCTTCTATTTCTTCTGGGTCTAACCTCGGCGCTTCTAGCTGACGATGAGTGCCTAGTATGCGGCCCTCCATATACGCATTATGGACGGTAGTCGGGATATACCGCCGGTTGTGGTCCACCTCTTCTAACCACATACTCCCGATACATGCGAGCAGATGCTCGAGCATTTCCTAGGGTAGCACTATAATGCCAGACGTTAGATACAAATTCCGCGCAGGACCATTGCCTGACTTAGTAATTCCGGTCGGACCGAAGATTGAACGCTCCCGTACCTGGAATGCTGAGTTGAATGCCCAAGCTGATTTGGTTATTTGCGTAAAAAATCCGCCATTTTGATTTTACAAAATTTTAATACAAACATTATCATTCGCACTGCTAGGACAAATCTAACCGTACCTCATATGTCAAAATTCCGTCGATCCACTACCAACTTTACACCCTATATATACTTTTATACTTGGTATTCCCGCTGATTGACGCTTTTTATATTTTGTGGTAAAAATAACATTCTACTTGCGAAATAGTCTTTGATTCATATTGGCGATATACACTCATGTATTTTGCTATAAAATGCCTTTTGAAGTTACCTTGAATTTCAAATATCTGCATGAGACTATCATCATATCACCAAGAAGAGCCAAAACCTGCATTTTTGGCTATAACTTTTTTGCTTTTAATCGGATCTTTTTATCTGTTGTCTTGTAAGTACCTAAACATCTTATTTGTGGAGTTTATACGATCATGCCAACACATTGGATAGAATAAAAAAACGAGTTTTCTCATTCTTTGTTGTTGAATAAAAAGTTTTCATATAAAAATGGGTGTACCCATTTTATGCGCTCATGTTTTTTTATTATGTACCCCGTTAAACAACTTGCATCAATAAAACCACACATTTCAATTATTTCCTCTATGATTAGACTAAAAGCCATTTTGTTTGCAGCCAGGACCTGCTTTCCATTTGCAAAGAATTATGCTTAGAGGACAGTATCGATGAACTTATGCTCCAGTTGGGAGCCGACTCTCAGGGCAGAATATCCTACGACCAATTCTTGGAAAGAAGACTTGCTTTGAGGCCTGAGATAGATGCTTTGAAGAACAATAGCAGAGACAATATAAGTGAACATAGTCAAGGTAAGAATGTAATTTAAATCGAAAATAAATTCCAATATCTGACTATCAGTACAGTACTTGTAGTATGGGTGAAACAATATTATATTGGATAACTCAAAGGCATTCGATAAGGCGTCATGTGGACATTCTCAATTTTCCTACGTCTTGTAAGACTTTGGAAATCCTTACTTGAATTAGGACTATTTTGGACCAAAATTAACTATGCCCTGTGAACAACAAGAGCCAGTGTTCGTCAAGGTTAAGCTCTGTAATCTATTTATGATGTCGATAGCCACAACAACTGTGAATTTCGTCGTGGTCTGGCGATTCAGTCCACACCAGGGGATAATTCTTGAAAACGTCTGTTTGACGTTCATCAAATGAGGTCGAGAATGCATCTGTTTTCGACAGTATAACATGTCAATAGATTCTTCAATAGGATTAAATGTTTTATCATAAAGATAACGCCATCTTTAGAGGTGAGACTGGTGGGCAACGGCGAGACTTCCGTAGTTTCTGTACTGCAACTCTTTCATGAGTGTTAAGGAATATCGTTTCCCAAAAGGCAATAGAACCACGTTCACTTTCTATCAGCTATTCTACTTCATTTTCAAGAAAGGACCTCCAGACTGAAAGATCGTATAGAGGACATGAATTGGACAGATTCGTAATTGACATTCTAAAAAGCAGACAAACTGCTCCAAAATTAAAACCAAATATTGACCATTCATTTCGGTCAGCGTCGTCTTCTATTTTCAAAAACATGGTGTATGTTAATTTTTTTTCTTGAATTACCTTATTGTGCTTCTGATCCGTATTCCGAATTTCACAATGGTCCAGTCATAAAAAACATTATTTACAGGTAAACTAGATAGTTGGGAATGGGACTCTGGTGCTAGAGATATGTCTCCTGTTCCAAAGAATATTAAACATAGTGAAAAGTACACGGAGGAAGAGTTCAATGTAAGTAAACAAATTTTTCTTCAATCCTTACGCATTCAAATCTTAAGGCCGTCTGTCAAGATACAAAATTTTTGTTTATAAATTTGTACTAAAATTCGGAAAAAAATTCGTTACTGAATTTAATTCTCAATTTGTTTACCAATTAAATCCTGCCTGACACTTGAGGAAATTTTGCTCTAAAGTTCGTACGAAATCATGCTCAATTGGTAGAAAAAACTATAACTGTCAACCTCTAACTACCATTGATCACGTCAAAGTCATTATAACCGCACTTCCCTTTGCGGCCTGCTACTTTATTCCTTTATTACTTCAAACGTATAGAAAATTGGAGCGATCCGGTAATTCCCATATATTATATGCGACTGCGGCAGCAGCGATCTGCGTTGTAGCTGCCTACCTCACGAGAAAACAAAGTAGACGAAACCGTAAAATAATTTGGTGCCAAAAATGGATGAGGGAGAGGGACCAGGGCATGGGCACAGCTTAGATAACAATCAGCTATGAAACTCTCCTGTCACTGTCAAAAACGACCCCCATTTCAGCGGAGAATGTCGAATGTAAATTTCCCCAGTACAACGATGAAAAGGGTTTCAGCGTTCCTTACTGAGTAGTTCTAGGCGGTGTTGCCGCGTACCATGATAGCGGCCGCAGATACGCGTTGCAATCGTAAAAATTATTTTATTGCGATATGAGCTAATGAGCAGTTTGTGCGAACCAATAATAAAAAAGGATCATGTTTGTCCAAAAGGAAGCGAAAGAGTATTGATGATTATTTATGAAAATGCTTCAGATTAAATTTGTAATGGTGGAAGGCTATCACTATTTACAATAAACGGAAAAATATTTACTTTTCTTTGATATATTTAAGATTTAGGTAGAATTAATTAAGGAAACTAGACGAAAACAGCAGTAACATTTATTTAAAATGATGCTATTTTGGTAACTCAGAATTTGCCCTCACATTTCATTTTGACATCACATGCACATTTACTGAACGTTTTCCTTTTCACATAAATCATCATAGGAGGGGCTGGTCCTTGGAATATGATGACACTTTCGCAAATTTGACAATCAGTATATGTTGCCTAGCGGCACGAGGCGTACGTACCCTTAGGATCGTATCGTTAGTCGTTCCTACAATTGTAAGACGCCATTATGGCCTCCTTGATTTTCATAGCTTTCTGCTGTTCCGTGTTAGCGCTCTACATTGAGGTTATGTTAGAAATATCTATTTGCATCAAATTGTTCATGCTTTTGATTTATATCATCTGTTATATCAGCCTGACATTTCCGACATTTCAGAAAGAAAACATAGGCTCACAATATGAGAGCTAGACACTAGAAATCTAGAAATATCCCAGCATTTCTGAAGGTGAGAAAATACTATCAAAATTAAGGAGGCCATAAAGGCATCCTACAATAGTCTTTTCTATCCTTCAGAAAGTCTGGGATATTTCTAGAGTTCTACTATTCCGTGTCAGCGTCAGTACTCTCCTATTGTGAGGCTGTTTTCTTTTTGAATCGAAGGAAATTTCAGGCTATATAACATTATGATATAAATCAAAAGCTTGAACAATTTGATGCAAATGGATATTTGTAACATAACCTCAAAATAGAGCGCTGACACGGAACAGTAGAAAACTATAAAAATCAAGGAGGCCATATAGGCGTCCTACAATTGTAGGAACGACTGACGATACGGCCCTTGAGCACGCTTTTATATTGCATTTTTTGGTTAGCGCACAGTGTGGCGCCCAATGGACAAAATTACTCAAAAACATAATTTTTGACATTAGAATTCTGTTGCTTTTATTATACCATTGGATAGATAAATAGTCACTGCAACACGTAAGTATAGTACTTTAATCAAGTTGGCTGCGATTTACCTATTTTAGCAACTTAGACATGTCGAGACCTGTCAAGAAGGCGAAAAATCTCTCTGTTTTATTGCTCGGGAAAGATATAAATTTTGTGTCGAAATATTTAAATATTTTAACTTTTCCAATATGGCTGGTAATGAGGCTGGTAAGTTCATTATATTGATGTATAGATTTATTTAAAATCTAATTATAATTAGATAATTTTTTAAGTTAAAGTGACTATTACCGATTTTTTAATTTTTTTTAAACTTTTGACTTTGTTTAGAGTTTTACAAAAATCACCTCCCATCACCCTAAACATTTTTTTATTTATTGTTTATCTGTCCATAGTAAGTTTTGATAAAAAGTTTAAATCACGTCATGCCACGTCTAAGGGAGATATAATTTTTTTTAGGACATGGTGCTATTGTCAGAAATAGAGATTTGATTGATGTGTGAGATGAAATAGAAAACAGGTGGTTTATGAAAAGATATTATCTCTTATTGATATAACAGATGAACCTTCCAAACATCTTAAAAGTAATATGAAATGCAGCCAGTTGTTTGGGTTGAAAATGGCAAATAAATGGCAGAAAGTAGGACAATCTCGGAATCGACTTTTACAAAATCAGGTATATTGGTTAGACAAGATTGTATATAGAATAAATAATGATTCTGAAGAAAACACATCTTCGGATGAGGAACAAGAACCTCCTTGTCGCTCAGTTGGACGGCCACGGGTGCCATTTGAAGAGGCATCGAAGAAAACAAAACGAAGACGTGTAGCCGAACTAACCACAGACAGAGCTGCAAATGAACTTCAATTTGCTGTAAATGTCGTTTCTGGAAGCAATCACAGTGAGGTCTCGCCACAAATTTTCAGTTTTAGTACAGCTGAAGCTTTAGCCCTTATGGTAGATTTGGATATATCCGTAAGAAAGTATTTGCTACTTAGGTCTGTTATTAATGGTAAGGCCCAGAACTGCCTTCCTAGTTATAAAGAATTACAGAAAACAAAAAATGCTATCCTCCCTTCACAATTTATTATTACTGAAATTTCTGCAGAAGTTGATTTGCAAGAACTTCTACAGAAAAGTATCCTTGAAATAATAAATTTTGAAGAGAGAGATTGCCGGATTAAAGTGATATGCAAGTGGGGATTTGATGGCAGTTCTGGGCATAGCCAATATAAGCAGAAATTTTCTGATTTAGAAAACACCGACGAATTTCTGTTTCTTGTAGCAATGACGCCACTCAGATTGATTGATATGGAAACGAATAAGGTATTGTGGAAAAATGAGAGCCCTTCATCTACTTTATATTGTAGGCCGATCAAGTTTTTATTTAAAAAGGAAAATGCTGATTTAGTGCGGAATACGGAAATGGAAATAATAACAAAAATTGAAAATTTGATTCCTATTGAGATTAAAACAAAAGAAGGGCACTCTTATATAATTGAAGTTGATATGATGTTAACAATGTTGGACGGCAGTGTTGGAAACGTTCTATCAGAGACAAATTCAACTATGAAGTGCATCATTTGCGGAGCCACACCCAAGGACATGAACACGTTAGCAGGGATTAACCGTCCTCCTAACGTAGACAATTACCGGTTTGGTTTGTCAACTTTACACTGCTGGATTCGTTTTTTTGAATGCTTACTCCATATTGGATACCGCCTGCCAATTAAATCTTGGCAGGTTCGTGGGCCTGAAAACAAAGCAAACAAAAAACGAATCCAAGCAGAGTTCAGAGCCAAGCTGTCTCTAATAGTTGACAAACCAAAACCCGGGTATGGCTCCTCAAATGATCGCAATACGGCCAGAATTTTTTTCCACAATCCACAAACAAGTTCAGATATCACAGGGGTTGACAGGGTGACAGGGAATTAATCGAGAAATTTGCGATCATCTTAGGAGTGTTAGCTAGTCGTTGCGCTATTGTTATGGAAAAGTTTGCGTCATTGCTGGAAGAAGCAAGACATTTGTATATCCACCTTTATAAGTGGTACAACATGCCAAACACGGTACATAAGGTCCTTGTTCATGGATGTGAGATAATTGATGCATTTTGTTTGCCCATTGGAGAACTGTCGGAGGATGCGCTTGAGGCTCGCCATATTGAGGTTAGGAAACATCGATTATTTCACACCAGAAAATGTTCAAGAACAGATACGAATAAAGATCTCATGCGTGTTCTTTTACTTACTTCTGATCCTTTTATATCCTCAAAAAGAAAGGTGAGTTCAAAAAAATATAAGAAATGCAACGAGGCAGTTCAGAACTATTTAAAAAAGCAAGAAAAGTAATTGTTATTTTGTTAAATATATTTTTTAAATAAAAACCTAAATATCAATTTCAAATTATACAGAATTATTTTTTATTTGAATTATTCTTATTATTTTTTCAAATAGATAGACAAATTTAATAAATCATATTGCGCCCGCCACAAGTTGGCTACATTATCTTTTAAATCATTCGGTAAAGATCTTGAAAAATAAAAGCGTGACTTTTTTGCCTCTCTTAAGAATGCTATAATAATATCCTACCTTATCCCAATTTATTCGAGATCATCAACTTAATATTTTGACTTTTACAAAAAAAAAACGATTTATGCGAAATGCATCCCGCCTGCTCCCCCACCCCTTCTTATTATTTTAAATAATTTTTGTAATACTTTAGAAAGCTACTTAAATAAGTTATCGCCCTGCGTTTACAGAATTCAAATAGGACCACTAGTTTTTAATATATCGAATTTTGTCCCTGATCCCTATAAAGGAACACACTGTGCAGCGGTTCAAATCTTATGCTTATCCAACCATTTTTTCTTTTTTCGTGTCACTGTTGAATTATTTTATTGTGACCGATTTCAAAATCAACTCGTATGAATATTTATTAGTTTATAGCATTTGGTGTTTTGATTTTTTGGAGAAATTGGTGTAATTTGTCCCACAAATCCGCTTTTCAACAGTCCTATCCGGTATTGCCGCTTACCATGCTAGCGGCGACAGATATGCGTTCAATCGTAAATAATACTGCTGCTCTTGAGTGGTTTGTGTGAACCAATGATCAAAAAGGAGCATGTTTGTTTATTTATTTATGAAAAAATAACAAAATATATCTATGGCAACATATAACATATAAGTCTACTACTACGAGAACAGTGCCTGAACAAATTTGCGAAAATGACATCATATTCCAAGGACCGGGCCCTTCTATGATGATTTATGTGAAAAATAATGTTTCTAGAAACCTTCATGTGGAACTTCTAGAATTTATCCTATTATTGCTCCTTAAATCCATTGTGTTCTATCTGGTCAAGGCCAGCTTGAAAAACATGGAAATTGCTCAGAAATCCTCAGAAAGCCAATATTTTATTATATGAGATCAAAATAAGTACGTGTCATTTGTAATTAACTAGTGTAATAATATTAAAGATTCAAACATAAAAAAATTAATTGCTCTGTTAACCGACAAAAAATAAAACATTCTGATTGACCCCGAGGCATATCCCTGCTCATTCCACACAAAACGTCTTTGATTGCGAAAACGAACATGAGACCAAAAAATTCACATTATCGTATGGACGCTAGACAAAACAAAGAAGGATGTCTGTAGACCGTTTATAGATCGTGTCCTGACACCGTCTCCAGACTGCCTATAGACAAATTGCGCAACGGGGTCTACTAGCATGTAATAAGCTTAAGGACTGCCCATTAAACAAATCAAGTAAATGGTGCAAATACTGACACAATCAAGCACTACTATTATATCAGCAGTATGAAGCATGTATTCCTCCATTCCGACGTGGATAATTTCGGTTATTGAAGAACAGACAGCCGACGCATCCGCGTCAGTGAAACAGACATTTCTCCAAGGAAAGGTAGAGAAGAAGTCTCTGAGCCCCTCCCAGTCGGCATATCCGTGATGCCAAATTTTGCGGCCTGTGCGAGTTTCTGCTGAAACAGCGGGTTCTGACCGAAAGCTCACATCCACAACACAGTGGTATGAGTTACCCAGAGGAGACAGGACAGCAGAGCTGTAAGGGACAGGATGCATGCCCAGAAAGAGATCCAGCAGGATACTGGCATGTGACGAAACCCGGTGCAAAAAAGTAAGGCCCGTCACCAGCTGGGTCAGCCCTTGAGTAAGAGCGAACGCTTTAACTGCACGACCTGCTGCATCGGTTTTGTTTGAGCCCAACCAAAGCAAACTATTGTCATTGAAATCACCGAGGAGAACTACCTCTGAAGCGGAGTGATTGTTGTTCAGGAAGTCGATCTTGATGCCGAGGTATTCAAAAAGGTCATCCCAGTTATGATCCGAGGGGAGCGATACCGGCAGCAAATAAAGCATGGCGGGACGACTGGATTGCAAGTAGTGATGAACAGCATCAATGTTGCTGTTAATCCCGCAGATGTTCGCGAAACAAATGTTATCTTCGATGTTGTTCCCCCGAGTCCACCCTCCACCTTACATCCGGAATTCTTACTACTCGCGGGATCCATCATCATTAATTTCTTTGTTTTGGAAGATAACCGACTGCATAGCTTAGGTGTGGAAACATGCGGACATTTATAACACACCTTGGGAAAAGCTATAGGGTGGTACCGCCTCGGTCGACTGGTCCTTGTCTACCAGCTTCTTTTTGCCTGTTGATGATATTAAATAGACCTAAAGTGGCCCTTTGGCGCACTTGTACCGCCACCCGGCAATCGGTACTGAGGTATTCCTTAACGCGTGTACAATTACTTGTACGGGAAGAAGTTGTATGCTGGATACAACAACTTCCGGAACAAGCATTTGCCACGGCCCCGCTCAGTAGGGGTTGGAGTTTTTGATATTCAATATAGATGTTACAGTTATTTTTCAGACTTTCTTCGTCGAACTTACTTTACAGAATAGTTGTTTTCTCAGTTTTCGAACCGGTGTTGATCGCATGTAGAAATGTTGGAAATCCGTGGAAAAAACTATATCTGTTAGGTCGTAATTATTTTGATAATGTATGTGTGTACTAAACAAGTACAGGAATACAGGGCTGTACATATTGCAGTACCAACTCCGAACAAAATCAGTCAAGCTTTACACACTTTTCAAATTACTATTGAGCAACAAACAGAACATAAATCATTTTTTAAGTGCAATCTGTATAGCTAATATATTACCCAGACTTAGATTTGTCACAAGTCACAATACTCGTATATACGTATACATCGTAAAGTTGTGCTGTAAACAAGTGATGTCAAAGAGGGACCATTTGGAATACCAAAGGATACCAAAAAATAATGTTCAGTTCCTATAGCTATAACTTATAGTTAGTATGCCTCTGTCATCATGGTGTGACAGAAAGTAACAAAATGATGTTAGATTGCAAAAGCAAATGTCAGAGGTCTAGGGGCGCCCCCTCTCTAAATCTGCCAGTGAACAAAAGTAAATATTTTTCCGTTGTAAATACTGATAGTCTTCCACCATTAGAAATTTATTCTTAAATAAATAATCATCAATACTTCGTCGCTTCGTTTTTACGATTGCAACGCATATCTGCGGCAGCTAGCATGGTACTCGGCAACACCGCCTAGGACTACTCATTACGGAATGCTGAAATCTCTTTCATCGATATACTGGGGGAATTTACGTTCGCCATTCTCCGCCGAAATGACGGCCGTTTTTGACATTGACAGGACAGTTTCATAGCTGATTGTTATCTAAGATGTGGCATGGATTTGCTCCATATGCTGATTAAAGAACTTCTAGTGGAGGATCCACTGGCTTATAGGCCATCATTGGTTCTAAAGTCAATCTGATTTTATCCAACACAGTTTATTTGGCTTTTCTGTCTTTATAGGCATTGCTTTTTACAGCATATAAACAATAATATTATGACATTTTTTAAGTTTTAAATTTGTAAGTAGAGTAGCATAAACAGGGTAGTTTCGTGAAGCTGATGAACACAACTGATAACGTCTACTAATGAAAGTGTTTGAGGTTATATCAGCCATTGTACTGCTCCAAATGCGCAGTAGTCGTCTGCAGACTCTTAGTATTTACAGTATATTCAGATAAGAGATAGACCGGCTGTAACATTCGGCAGGGACGTATTAAGAGTCACGCAGTACATATTTTAGATAGTAGATGCTGCTTTGCGTAACTTTGTAGTAAATTAGCACAATTCGATGTGTATACGATTGGTGATGGATATAGGATCATGTGGGGGTGGGGTAAGAAATATATAATGATGTAAATATACATAAGGGTTTCAAAATTTTCGCTTCGATTTCCAGCTTCGGATGCCGCCTGATGTTTGGTGAAATACAGTCGAATATAATCTCAAAATGGCGTTTAAATTAGCCTAAATTAAAAATAATCGTATATCTCTTAAAATTGCTTTTAGAATATTGATTAGTATATTTTTTGATTTCTAGGTAAATATGTAACCAAATTAAAACGTTCAAAACGTAAAAAAATGTGCATGGTTGAACATTGTCAGAAAGTAGATTCTTGAATATTTTTTGCCAAAATGGGTTCAAAAATGTCAATAGTTAATTAAAAAATACAGTAGCTTTATAATTACTTATAACTTACCGAATTTGATGAACGACATCTTTTATTGGAAAGATGAGCTTGATGAGCTTTCATCATCGCTACTGCCTGAAGCACCAACGTCAATAATGAATGGTTCGACTTGTTCCTCTAAAATATTGTCCAGTTCCCACATTCTCTTTTCAACTTTGTCTTTCACATGCTTAATACAGTTTTCCCATTTTTGCGCTGTTATTAATTCTAGTGCTTCTTTGAAAAGTCCTTTGAGGTCACAAAATTTAAAAGTTGTATTGTGCTTAGCTATATAATTTTTAACCTCTGCCCATATGAGCTCAATGGGATTGAGCTCGCAATGGTATGGAGGTAAACGGAGCACAGTTTTATTTTGACTTGCTGCCATTTCGTCTATGGCGTATTTTTGATATTCCGCCTTGTGATCCTTGACAATTCTTAATAATAGTACTTTCAGCATTGCTTCTTCAAAGTTGATATTTTTCGAGCGGAGCCAATTTTGAACATCAACTTTCCTTGAAGCCGTTGTTGGGACCTTCTCCATTCTTCGAGAATGATAAGGCGCATTATCCAACACAATTACTGCGTTTTCCTCTAAGTTCGGTAAAATTTTTGAAAACCACTGTTCAAACGATTCGCCATTCATTTCCTCGTGGTAATCTCCAGTTTTCTTAGACTCAAAGCACCACAGACCGTCAACAACAAATCCATCCTCACTGCCAATATGGCAGATAATGAGCCTTTTCCCTTTACCTGGAAATCGAAGTACTAACTGGTGTAGATTTATTTCAATAAGCGAACCTTTTTCAAATGTTTTCATCACATTCAGCGAAAAAACATTGAGACATGGGTATCAGATTGCTATAATTGGGATTATTTAGTCATATTGAAAGAAAGAATATTGAACGTCGTATGATTACTCAGCGCTTCACAATTTAATTCAAAGTTATAAACCTTTAAAAAATGAATGATCAGGAACCTGAAATACGCGCAAATATTAATATTAACAAATTATAACTTTATAAAGCTTAAAGTATGAATTAAAATGATTAGAAATATTAGGAACGGTACACAATATAAAACTTAGTAACTTTTTTTAAGTTTATAATATTCGACATATTTTAAGATTATATTAAAAAATTATTGAAATATCGAAAACACATAAAAACATGGCTTAAAAAAGTTCTAACAAATGAAAATGACAATAAAACATCCACGCATTTTATCGAAAGTTATAAAAGTTTTGTTACTTGTAATATGTTTTATCTGCCCCCTGGAATTAATGTTTAGAACCTTGTTCCCAAGGTTTGAAAAACATCCGATTGTTGTCTATTACTCGTATTTACCTGCTGGATTTTTTAATCCGGTGGACAGTCCATCTAGAAAGGCCCTCCTGGATGAAGTTACAGAATCATCAACCCATACTTTACTTGTAGTGTGTCCTGCGTTTACCCACGTTTCATCAAGGTAATAAATCTTCCTGTTTTGATTTCTATATTTCCCAATTTTTGTTAAATAATCCCTCCTCCATAGCACAATTTCTTCTCTATCCAGTAGTAAACTATTACGACCCCGTTTTTTCCATTTGAAATTTAAATGCTTCAGTAACGCATGCAAAGTTGATCGTTTGAAATTTGGCAACGTTGTATCTCCATTTACCTCCTGCAGTACTTTATCTATAGTAGGTATTTCATTCCTAAAGAAGAATTCATGCACTTTCCTCCTAATCGCATGCTTATCAGCTTCATCCAATGATTTAACAATACTTTTGCGATGTTTACTGGTCATTGGCTCAGAAAAGGTGTGATTTTTTTTGTATTGTCTTAACACATTAAACACTGATGCGCGACACACCCCAACTTTGTGAGAAACCTTCACAACAATTTCTTTGATGGTTGATGCCTCGTTCTCCTCGCGCTCGATCTTATATATATTCAAAATGACCTCTTTCATTTCTGCACTCAGGTGTCTTTTTTTAGAGCGTTTCCTAGGTGGACTACAAGAGTTTACAACTTCATCGGCAGTATCTGTACTACTGGGCATTTTGCGCAAGCAGTTGATAACAATAACAATCAATAACAAGGTATAACAATAACAACAACAAACTCAACAACTTAATAAGATAACAAACGAAAACGTCCAAAGAAATATCAAATTGCAATGATGCACACGACATACGTAACACGTCTGAACCTGAATGTGACTCTGCCTTGATACGACTGCTCTGCCGCTCGGCATAGGCATTTAATTGCGAATTGACCAATGAGGGCTCCTGTTTTACGTCGAGACGGCGGCGTTAGCGTGAAAATCACCCGAACCTTTTGTTTACATCCGGTCTGCTCCCCACACTTTATTCATCGAAATACTGCTATCTCCAGGCAAAACAAAGTTCCAGGTACACGTGTGTCCTCAAAGGCTCTTCACCTCTAGAATAAACGTGGCTTCTTTTTTAAATATCTCAGTTTGACATTAGTTTGGTGTTCCGGTAATACTTTTTGATGAAAGGTAAGTTTGATTTTGTAAAAATATGTTTATTTTGGTTTGTAGTAAGCAAAATTACCGTTATGTTAGAGTGGCAGCTTTTGTCTTAAATTACGTTTGGGCGTATTTGGGAGATATCAGTATTTATTATTGTTTTTTTTTAATGAAATTGAATTTTTGAGTTAGCTATTGGTGTATGAGTGTGCCATTTTTTTTTATTTTTTGAACACCAGTCGGTTACCAATGTAATGGTTTGTTGACCTACCCTACCGGCGTCTAGGTTAGGTTGCATATTAGCGTATTTACATCGTAGTCGTACGTCGTATAACTGTACGCTGGCGCTGTGGACGTGATCGAGGGTCAGGACAGTCTTCGGTTTGGTTCAGGATTGATTTGCGGTGCCCAATATCTCGTTTCTCTTAAGACATTGATGTATATGAAAATGCGCTTATTTTCTCAAGGTCTGCACGTCGTATAAAGGAAAACCCTAACTTTGCGCACCACCTGTATAACGCTTATATATTGAACAAAAATAAGGCCAGAGCAGAAAAACAAAAGGATATGGAAAACGAGAAATGCGTATCTACTGTTGATCTTCAAGCTGTTTTAATGTCTCCTAAATCTAATGTTAGCATCATATAACAAGATAAAATTATGCGTTCACAGCCTTTGCTTTGGCATGAGGGGAAGGGTGGACTGACCGCAGAAGAATTTTCCTCATGTTTCTACTCATTTTTGGAAACAAAAGTCATTCCTACAGTGGACAAATATGACCTAAAGATAATATGATGGATGAACGTACCAAAACAGAAACGCGACTTTGGCTAACGCAGCTTTCAATTTATGCAGAAAACATGATATTACACTTGAGAATAAATATTAAGAGGTTGGACATACTCAAATGAAAGAGGTTTCCATGCATGCCATCATAGAACGTTGTGTAAATCGAGTAAGGCTAAACGTTCCTGCAGATTATGCATACCTCTGCAAAAAAGCTAGAAAAAATCCTACGCCCTACGAGGTAATGTACTTAGATCACTCTTTCTCCCGATTATTAAAAAAAGTTAGGAGCTGTTAGAAGTATTTGACCAGTAGGTGACATCTATCATAAACTTCGGTTGTCTGATGAATGAGAATTACTTTCGCAAAGCAAAATCTCAATTTGACATTATTGCCTGGACCGTGTTGGACCATAAAATTCCAATATCTGCGCGAAAATATTCCAACCTTCAAGAAATTAACTGTACTACTCCAGCGGACTATCACAATGTTTATAATAATTTGCCACACCTGTGGATTCGTAGATGTTTCAACTTAGATGTTTTGAATACACTAAAATAAATATTCTACTAAAAATAAAAGTTGCTAACTCCAAAATTCCTTCTTTTCTATTCAAATGAACAACTGCCAACTACAGTTTTTGTCCATAAAATCTAATACAGTAATTTTTTCCACATCTTTTTCTTGTTAACACATTGAAAATATCATCAAAAATATTCTTCTTTAATAGCGGCTTGTTTAAATGCACACCATTGTTGTAAACTCGTTTTTTGTTCCTCCTATAAACCTCACAAAAAGGAGTTAGCAGTTTGACGTATTTAGCCGACGATATACTGTAGAGCAGGATATCAAAAATTTAGCTCTAAATTTGTTCATACAAAATTATGTACTAAATGCTGCCTGACACTATCCTGAATTTTGTACGAAATTTAGCGTACTAAATTTAGCGCAAAATTTCGTATCTTGACAGACGACCCTTACACTTTTTAAGTCAATTGTGGAGGAAATGAAAGTACGCTACTGAAATAACAAAATGCTTTCATGAATTTAATTTTAAAACAAGTATAATACAACCAAAACAAGTTTTTGATAATCACATACTGACAAGATAACAAAGGAAGGTAAAGAAATGGAGGGTCAGACTTCATCTTGAATAAAGACACTTTATTATTTTATGTATTTTTAATTTTATAGGAGAAACTCCAGCTGCAGCTAGATGAACAAGCTCAAAGGTATGAGGAGCAACTGACAGAATTGCATTCAGTGATAGCAGAATTAACTAGAAAATTACAACAACAGCAGATCATGGCTATAAATGAGGAAGATGAAGTATCAGGTGAATACTTTTTAAGTTATTAATGCTCCTAAAGTGCATAACAGTTTAAACCATATCACAAAAATTGATTGTGATCATGATGCTAGTTCATTGACTGGAATTGATGGAAACTGAGCTCTTGGACACCTACTGTAAACGATTATGTAGTTGAAACTGCAAGAATTCGTTTAAATGTACAATATTTCTCTGTTCAACCGCATAATACTTGTTTTTCAGAAACTTGTACTAGTGCCCACGAGGAGTCCATAACTTGCCCTTTAGATGTTAGTGAATCTGATCACTTGGATAATGATGTTTCAGATAGTGAAAATAAGGTAAGTTATTTAATTAGCTTAGAAGCTAGTATTTTTTATATTGCTACTAATGTTCCGTACATATTGTTTAAAATCTAGTCTCATTTATTGCATGTATTATTAAATATATTGCATGTATTATTAAATATTATTATTTAATATATTATTAAATATATTAAACGAAAATACACCTGGTGTGCGAAATAATTGTAAAGTCTGGTTTTATTGATGCAAGTTGTTCAAGGGGGTATTTAAAACATGGACGCATAAAATGGGTACAAACATTTTTGCGGGAAAACTTTTTATTCGACAAAAAAGAATGAGAAAACCCGTTTTTTGGGATGCAGTCGAAAATGTTGACAGGAATGAAAAAACTCTTCAACTCTTCAAATAAGATTTTTAGATATTTCTAGTAGTAAATAAGTTATGGCCGAAAACCGAAGCAAAATGCAGGTTTTGGCACTTGTTGCTAATGCGACGATAATTTCATGAAACTACTTGAAATTATTCAAATCCGTAGGCTTCATACTTCTAATTAACCACAACAAAATTGGAGTCGATTCGTCAAGTAGTTTTTGAAAATTTCTAATTGTTTACCCCAAAACACCTGTCTTCGGGCCATCACTACTAGTTTACTGAGTACTATACAGAGTTTTTTCAAAGGGCATTTTATAGCAAAATATACGAATTTACCTAGCCGACAAACCATTCCGAAAGACAATTGCTATTTTTATGCGAGAAACGATGGGTTACGTTTTTTCCTTCTAAACAGATTCAAACATTTCGTATATGTGAGTAACTGAACAGATTCGCCACGATATTTGAAAAACATACATCATTATGAATATTTTAAAACAAAAAAAATATAATTCCCTGGACTTTTTTTCTAAAAACTTCTCTTCTAATTTGGCTGTACTTTCCAAGAGTTTTCCTTCTAGGTAGGCACAATTTTCCACAAGTTTTCCTTCTAGGTTGGCACAATTTTCCACGAGCTTCCCTTCTAGGTTGGCACAAGTTTCCACGAGCCTAAGTTCTAACTTCGCTGAGTTTTCTAAAAGATCGGCTCAATCTTCCATGAGCTTTCCTTCTAAGTTGGCACAATTTTCCACGAACATTTTTTCTAACTTGGTCGAGATTTCTAAAAGATCGGCACAATTTTCCATGAGCTTGTTCTCTAACTTGGTCGAATTTTCTAAAAGATCGGCAAAATTTTCCATTTTCTAACTTGGTCGAAAGGTTTTGCAGCATTAAACCAATATCCCCTGCACAGGTAAAAATGAAAATATCCGGGTCATCACCTTCCTCAATCAGTGCTTGACGAAGCCGCTCCTGAAATTCTGCTTTCTTCCAGCCGTGTCGCACTCTCTTTCCTCCAGCTCTCTCTTTAAATCGGAAATTTTCAAATCAACCAATCGCGCCATTCTTCCTTCACTGATCGTCCGATTCATTTTCACTAAATGTCCAATATAATCCACACCCGACACCTGACACCAATGTAGCGTTTTTCTGGGTTCTTTTGGGTGTGGATTAAAACACTGTATTCCACAAAAAGAAATGCACTAATTTATTTAACTTGATAGAACATTTATACTAAGTGACATATAAATCCGAACACCCAGTTTAAATGGTTTTATTTTAATAAAATTTTGTATAAGTACTTAATGAAGCATAATAAGTAAATGATAAAAATTTCAAAATGATTGCACTGCTTTAAAGCCCTTTGACCTTTAATAATGTGTGGATGCACCATGATGTGCTACGCATTCTCCAACGCGCCTAGTCATGCTTCTGATCAGGTGGTCAATGTCCTCCTGTGGTATCTCATTCCAGGCAACCACCAACTCCTCTCGAAGTGCTTCTAGAGTCTGAGGAGGACGTTGCAAATTGAGCAATCTCCTACCCATCATATCCCACACGTGCTCAATTGGGGATAAGTCGGGAGATCTTGGTGGCCATGGTAACAATGTGACATCATTATGTTGAAAGAAGTCTATTGTGGCTCTTGCAACATGTGGTCGGGCATTATCTTGTTGGAAAGTTGGATCTGCCAGGGTGTCAAGATAGGGTAAAAGATGGGGTTCTAGAACTTCGTGGATATAACGCTGCGCGTTCATGTTACCTCTGATGAAGATTAAAGGTGACCTGGAACCATAAGCTATAGCACCCCAAACGATAACTCCAACAGTGTGATGAACATGTCTTTCAACAAAAAACTGTGGATTCCTCCTTTCACCACGTCGCCTTCTAACCCTGGCACGACCATCGTGCATGCCTAAACAAAATCGAGACTCGTCACTAAAGACAATACTGTTCCATTCCTGATCCCAGAGTGACCGTTGTCTGCACCACTCAAGGCGATTACGTCGGTGTTCTCGAGTTAAAGGGAGGACCCAGTGTGGCCGGTATGAAAACAAGCCAAAACTTCTCATTCGTCGGTAAACACTTCGCATGCCAATAGGTCTTCCGTGTTCTGCAAACCATTCATTTGCAATGGACTTGGTAGTGGAGAAACGGTCCCTCAAGGCCAATAATCTTAGGCGGCGATCTTCACGGTCTGTTGTTCTACGGCGGCGTCCAGTGCCCCTTGCTCTTTGCGTACGGCCTTCTCGAAGCCATGCCTGACAACACCTAACCACAGTGTCTACACTTCTTTGTACTCTAACTGCAATTGCCCGAAAAGAAAGTCCAGCTTCCCGAAGTCCCACTATACGGCCCCTATCAAACTCACTAAGTTGACGAAATCGTACAGGTCTCCGTACTCTAGGCATCGTAACCGATCGTAAAGGATGTCAAGAACCAAAATCCGCCAACGTTGATTCTTTACTGCGGCTGAAATATTCATTTTTAGAGCGTTAGTGAATTAAAAAAAGCAGTATAAAAACCGGAATGTCCAACTGATAAGGCTGAAAAATTTTTCACTTGTTATTTACAGTAAGATAAATACATTCACCAACTTTTATTAAAATAAAACCATTTAAACTGGGTATTCGGATTTATATGTCACTTAATATATATATATATATATATATATATATATATATATATATACCACTATTTATGTCTGACTAATTCTGATGTCGCCATTGAATGCACTATACTCCACTCCGCTCTGCTACTCTACCGTATTCATCTCCCGGCCGCCGAGTTATATATAGTCCCCATTGCTGCTTCGAGAAAGGTCTGGTAAACCAGAAAGCGGCATCTAGAATATTGGAGGTCCTTTCGCGTCGATCTAGAAGGTGAGTCACTGCCACGGTCCTAACAGACGCCACCAAGCGGCTTGTGCGGTCGTGGTTCGCGTAAAAGCAGAGATCGGTCATGAACCCCGGGCGAGTAGGAGACTCGCCCAACAGATGGCGCCAACAGTACTATTTGTCACAATATGATCCGACGAGAGTATGATCTCTAATAATGATATCTTTATTCGCCGCAACACCGGGCTAAAAAAGTATCCATACATCAAGATGCGCTTTTGGTTTAATATGTGATGTGGAATTCTAGAGACCAAAATATTTGATCCATTAATTTTCCACAACTCATTGACGGTACCTTCTATTGTTGCAACATGATCTAGAAGACTGCCTGGATAATTTACCTTTGGCACAGGTTAATAGCTGTTGGTTTCAACAAGATCGGTCTTCTGCACATAACTCTGGGCAAGTTCGAGAGTATCTTTCTCAGCGATTTCCCGCTAGGTGGATTAGTACCTCAAGTGAAGTGACCTGGTCAGCGCGCTCCGCGGATTTAACTCCTCTGGACTTTTTTGTTCGGGGTTATATTAAAAACCAAGTTTATCAGCATATTTTTGCAACTAGCAGTTACGAGAATGTGTAATGGAAGCAGTAGTATGAGTACACCAGCAATGCTACATGTTTTTAATTCTGCTGTGAGAAAATCATATTTGTGTTTAGAAAATAATGGCAACCTATTTGAACACCTATTGTGAATGAAAAAAGTAATGTAAAAAATGTATTCATCATTCTAAATATCACTAGATTAAGCATCATTATATAAAATTTTACCCCATCATATTATTACGTAATATGTAATATGCACCTATCAGTAATCACATAATCTTACATCAAGCATTTGTTTGCAACGCCTATAAAAAAAGTAAAAAACACATTTTTCTTTATATCAGACTCAAAACACCATCATGTTGTGCATAAAAAGTGCCAATAAAAAGGTTCCATCAGTTTTTCGATATCTTTTTGGCCAAATTTTAGTTTTTCCCAAATACCTCAGTAAGCCATGATAGTTTCTCAACGGCATGTAAATACGTCCAAAGAACGTAGCTTTTTCCTAATTTAACCTAAACTGTATCTCCCACAGGTATTGATATACCGATGCATATGATCCTTATCTTGAACACCCTGTATACTGTGTGCTGATCTAATCTACTGCTCAGTAGTCTCTGAACGTCAATCTTGTTGTGTACTTACAATTAATTTTATGACTATTTCAGTTATCCAATAGCCCAGCAGAACAGCTTGAACCACATGACAACAGGCAGATCTCAAATGTTGTAGAACCATTCAGAAATGAAATAGCAATCCTTAAACGACAGTTACAGGAAACACGGGCCAAGTTGTCGCAAACAAAAGTGGAAAAGGACAATAGCCATGAAGTTACTTTCCCAGAAAAGAATCCGGTAAAGCATTTGGAGACCAGCGAAAAACTTGATTTGGGAGATTTTCAGCGAGATGACAGTAATGTAATGTATACGAGGTGAGAATTAGCTGTCCACTGAAATTTGATTTGACACGCTTATGGATTAATAAGAAACATTATTCGATTGGACTTATTGCGTTTAGTTGTTGAAAATACATAATAACATATTTAAACGCTCGTAGTCCCAATTATCTCCGAGCCAATAGAGAGTTCTGGCAATCACAAATACCGCAAATGTAAACGTTATTCATTTCATCATTTGTCGTTGCTCACACGACTTTAATTCAGATGAAGTTATTTTAACGTTCACGTATGCGGAATTTGTGGCATTCTTTATTTCAGTACAGTTCTCATGCATTCCAATTCTCAATCTATTTGAGTGGTTCCACCGTTTTGAAAATATAGGAATTCTGATAATGAATTTGTAACAACTCAGGAGGCCAATTCTTTAAAATGACTAACAGAATCTCGGTGTGATTTTATTACTTTTCGACTCTCCCGGTCATTCTCTTGAAAAATAGCTGAAGAAATATCCAGTTTCATTATCTAAAGACGAAAATTTAATGACACAAAAAAACTTGAAAACGAATTCATTTACAAACCTATTTGATAAATGTCAAAATTTGTTTTCACATCTGTGTCAAGAGCTGCTAGAAAAGGCAATAGAACACTATCTACTAGTTATTCTACTTTCTCACATTCAAAAATCGTGGTTGGATAACTCATTGCAATTTTAGATTTTTGTTGATGTTAGTTGCAGTGTAAATCGGTAGGAACAATATTGGAACAAGACTGAAAAATCAGCAATTTATCGTCCTGGCGATCTAAATGAATGGATGAGAGGGCCAAACTGGTCATTGCGTTTTCAAAACTTCGTTTAATTATGTAGGACAAACCGATTTCCAGTATCGTCCATTTTCGGGGCCTGTGTTTCGGCAAGGAACTTGTGGCATTATTTTTGTGCTCAATATACACTCGAGAGGTTCTGAAACAACTCCGAGAGTGTCGCCACATGGATACATCGAATCTCTTATCAGTTGGCTATCTCGATTTTTTAGATATTGGTCTCAATACACTTATTCTTCGTTTTTGCAGGGAATCCTTGGCGACAACCAACAAACCAAATATAAAAAACAACGCTGTATTTGTCACGTCACCAGTGAGCAAAATTGCGGAGCGAATCAAACTGAGAAGGGCAGCTGACTTGAAAGCGGACATCAGTCCGACAGATATAGTCAATTCGGATTTGTCGACCGTAGTAGCTGAACAAATCGTCGGTGATATCCTGGGGCAGTGCGATATGCAGTCGGAGAAGCAGTCTTTGCTCATGGAACTGAAGAAGATGAACGCGAAACTAGACCACGCCAAAGCGCAAAATAACGTGTTGTCGTTAACTATAAGTGATATCAAGGCTCAGTGTGATAAGTAAGTTAATTACTTCTTTTACGGAGTATGTGAGTATTTTCTTCATGGTCTCAGCTGGTGTGAACTGTGCGTTTTAAAATTCAACGATAGAGATTGATTAATTAATTTAATTTATTTATTTTACCTTAAAAATATTAAACATTTAAATGTATATCAGACAAATGTTCATAGAAAATGACTTTACATTTTAAAAATTGCACTACATTTAAAATTCACAAAATTAAAAATATACCTGTCCAGCCTAGTTCTACAAACATTTTACTAAATCCTCATACAATCCAAATCAGCATTATCATTTATGTTAGAGGCGAGACAATTCATAGTGAGATTTTGGGTATGTTTTGTGTCAGATCAATTATATTATATCTCAAAATTCTGGTATAAACTGAAACATGCATTTTTCTCAATAACCCGGGGAATTAGTTATATTATTTAATAATATAAAAATAAAGCACATGTCCAAACACATCTTCAAGCCAGTTATCCTCCCCATGAACTCAATCTCTAGATGTTTAGGATCTAAGATATCTAAAAAGTTGCACATCATCCACATAAAGTGAATAATTTGATTTGAAAAGGCGGCCAATATCATAAACCAAAACAAAGAATAGTCTAGGGTCAAGGTGACATCCATGAGGTAGACCTGATTCAACAGTAAAGGCTCACGACATATGTCCCACAAACTTTACTTGAAGAGTACGGCCTTTCAGCTAGGGAGTAAACCAACACAGAACTGAATCATTTATTCAATAATTAATTGTCGAGTTCGAAGGCTACTGGAGCCTGTTTCACTATTTTAGCAGAATTGCGCTCATCTTTTGTACCTAGATTTTTTTTTCTAACGCCAACTTTTCGAATAAGTCATCGTCGCAGTTTTACGTGAGACATCTTCTATATTCTTGTACAATCATTCTAGGGTAAAAATGCGATTTGGTAGTCAGCCAACTAGGTAATTTGCTTTGCTCCTAAAAGTTGACCATAAGCCTAAGGGTAAATGTATTTTGATGGAAAATAGTCAGGGTTGCCAGCGCTTTGCACTCTGTAGACGCGTACAGTTGAATAGAGGTACATTTATACTTTAGTTTGACACTCAACTTTTATTTGTTTTGACCTGCTAGTGTGTGTGAGACAAATCTTGAAACTGAATTCAGAATCAGTTGGCCCACACTAATTTGAGTTGAAATTTTGTGCACACGATTAGTTTTCATGAAAAACACATTAAACTGAATGTTGCTATTTTGACTACCAATATGGCGGATGCTACAAAATGGCGATTTATCAATTCCATAGTAACCTCTATGATATGGGTATTAAATGTAAAGTGCTTGGTGAGAGAAACACAATAAGCAAAGTGAGGTATTTCTAAATCCAATATGGCGGCCGACGCAAAATGGCGATTTATAATTTCCATCCTATGATATACTTATCTAATGAAAAGGTTCGATGAGCGAAACACAATAAGTAAAACTACTTGATTGTAAATCTAATATGGTGGACTTCCAATGTAACAATGCAATATTATGATGACATGGAGCTGATCTGCCAATGGAGGCAGAAGGTTGCCATGAGAACTTTGCAATAAAACGATGCAAATCCATGTTGGGAATCGTCTGATTCTTCTTGACAAGTACGCTGGACTCAGGGTCTGATGATTCACGTTAGTCCACTATATTTAAAATAAATACTCAAGTTGATAACCGTATTAAATTTCAGCATTTTATAAGCACGTCTCCGTATTTATATTGAAATCTCATAATGAACATAAAGTAATCAGTTTTATGAAGCCCTATTAATAAAATATATGTAGATTAAATAGATATTATAAACTATTTACCATAAATACTAAACAGTTAAAAAATACATTTTTGTACTGGAACAGACCGCATTTACAAATGTCATCTTACCATTTTTGAATGCAGTTTGAGCTGTAATTTTTTCATACTGCTAGATTAATGTCAATAAATATGAATTAACTTTTCGTTATAATATTTTAGATGGCGCAATGGATTTCTTTTAATGCACATTCCGTGTCTGAAGGGTTGAGACGTTTCTTATTGGTATTTCAAAAATAATTTCAGATTGACTCTGTTATGCGGCAAATACGAATCAAACGCCATAGCACTTCGGCTTGCACTAGGCATCAGCGATCGAACAATACAAGCATATGATGTACTCTTGGCCCTACTGGAAACGGAGTTATCTCTCAAAGAGAATAAGCCAGATAATTTGGAGAACAGGATGGCTGCAGAAACAGTTGCTAAGCAACTACTCCACAATTTGGACTCGTGTCAGGAGACAGATCTGTTGTTTTCAATGTGGCAAGGCCATGTTTGTAATACGACACTGTCAGACATGTGAGTATATGTTTTTATCATTCGGCGCACTAGAATACACTTTTGGGAATCATAATTTTGAGTTTGAGTTGAGAGGTTTTCTTTTTCATCAACATAAAAATTATTCCTGATAAATATTTATGGTAATTTGGAATATGTTATGGCGCTTCTAAAAGGGCAATATTTTTACTGCATTATCTAGGTGCAATAGAGTAGACAGCAATATATGGCAATATTCTTTGTATGTTCCGGCTATATTCCTACACATGTTTGATATCCCCGACCTATTTTTATATATTTTTGACAGATTGCCGAACTACCTTATAATAATTCATTCACAATTTTTACATAATTTTAGTGGATAGATTTAAAAAACCATAAAAGGATAGTGAGATGTGATGTAACAAATGTAAACTGCTGCGACGCGTACAATTTTGTCAGTCATTCTTGCTTGATTTTATAGCCCTTTTGATCAGAAATTTTGAAAATATGGTATATGGGTCGACATGTACTCGTAGACAGTATTGCCAAGAGTTGACATTTAGTATATATGGCAGAAATATTTATTTGGTTATTAGTCTATTTACGGTTTTCCATTACCTAAAAAAACATTATGCTTATGAGACAGATTACAATACCTTTATATAAATTATTAAACTAAACAAGAACTAAACGTTCACGTGATAAAAACCTACTTATATTTAAAGCCTAGCAAACTAATGTTGAATTGAAACATTTTTCATGCGCTTTTTGATGTACTTAATAATACTGAAAATATCTATATTGTAGTTTACAACGGCGTTGCTAGATCTAAGGATTCTATTAAATGGTTCATTCATACCATAATTCATAGAGTGATTGAAACGTGCCAAAATCACATAACTTTTTTCTACTTTTTGATCACTTTTGTAATTTGAATTTCTCTTTATTAATGATAGAGTACTGATTCCTAGACCAAACCCTTTTCTATGGTTTTCTTTTCTTGAAAATATATATAGCGACTCGGTATTTTGTTGAAATCTTTTGGACACTAAT
The DNA here is from genome assembly GCA_963669975.1 of Acanthoscelides obtectus. Lineage (NCBI taxonomy): Eukaryota > Metazoa > Arthropoda > Insecta > Coleoptera > Chrysomelidae > Acanthoscelides > Acanthoscelides obtectus. The sequence continues at coordinate 56,619,957 of CAVLJG010000006.1, read as the reverse complement.
GTTATAATATTTTATTAATGACTTCCTTGTTTTATCCCAGAAATGTCCGTTGGTCCCTTGTAAACTGATTTCTTTTACCTGCAAAGTTGTTTTGGGAAATAACACAATCTAGTGTCTGTCCATAGGCAACCAGTGATGTTGTATGTCGGTCATTTCCTGCTGAAGCCTTGGTTGAGATGTGTCGGCCTTTTATTTGGTTTCCAAATTTTGGGATATTCTGCCCCAATCACCAGTTTATGGAGTTGTACCCTTTTTCGCACCTACCTTACCGTTAGTAGTTTGTTTTTCTTTATTGTTTGGTGCTACTACCTGCATTTTTATGGGGTTTTAACCTCATCAGTGGTAAGTTCTTTTTTATATCGTCTAATCACGTGCATTAATCTATGTCCAGAAGTGGCTGGCTCATGTGGGCGACAAGTTTTTTCACAATATCTGGTTCCTTTTAGTGGGAGCTTTGTAGCTGGTTGTAGCCGATTTTTTTGTTAACCACCCCTTTTTATTGAGACAAAAAACCTGATGTAAACAGGTAAAATATCATTTTAATTAACTCCTTAATAAAAAAACCTGATGTAAACAGGTAAAATATCATTTTGATTAACTCTTTGTCCTCATTGCTACTAGATTTTTTTATTTTGCGTGGGTGGTCAAGCAAAACAAGTTTCGACTAACATCTCGGGGATTTGTGGCTTAATCCGTCTTGAGTCGCTACAGGCGCTTTTAATTCCGCCTACTCCCCGCTTTATGTTACACTGATATCGCGCTATATCAATACTGTTCCTTTTATATGTATGATTTGGAACTTGGTTAATTTGCGCGATTGTATATATTGTTGAGAAAAATTCAGAAAAAATATCAACTGTTTCGTCGCTATTGTTGCTAGTTTGATTGTTATATGTCATAGTAATTGGTAATTTGTAAGTGTCGTTTTGTTTTTGACATATTACGCTGTATTATTAGAAATACTATTTTCGGTCTAAATTATATGTTGATCAAAGCATATACCTCTTAGGTCTGAGCACTGTTGCCGCATTCTGGAAAATTCATAATAGACAGAAACACCACCGATGATTCTATACCATTTATATGCAATTTTTTTCTTGTTTATCAATTCCCTTAAATCGGCAGTGAACCAATGGAAAATTTAATGGTTTACATATTTTCACGGGAATACATTTATTTATGCCTTCATAAGAATATCGTAAAATTGAGCAACTGTCATTAAAATTTGTGTCGTTTAAAATCGATTCATAGGGTAATGGCACCAAGAAGTTATTCACACACCGCGACTAAAATCATAAGAATATTCCTCGTAGGATAGCATTTTTTCACGATTGAGGCCAAGTCATATGATACGGCCGTATGATAAATGCAGTTTTTGAAAAGAGGATCAATTGACTCAGATACATGAAAATTTCAATCACCTCTAAATATAGGTAAGATATAGGATTACATTTCTATTGTCAGATAATATAACAGCATTGGAGTTTTCTGGTCAGATTACATTAACACCAAAATCATCATTATACCAAGAAGCCTTTGGTAAATTGTAGTGTATAATGAATTTACTATTATCATAATTCAAGGAAATTGTATTAGCAACGTTTATATGCTATAGGTACGCTTCTGTGTCGGATAGAGAGGGAATGTAAACACTACCAATTATAACAATTATTAAACATAAGAAGAACAAAAAATGTCCAGCAGAACCTGGGGATGCATGCAATAATTTTGCGGATAGCTTCTGTTTAACCGCTTTAAGTATCCCACCTCCCCTGGTTTTTCCTGAAAGAACGGGGTCCCTATCTAGCCTGAATATATCATAATTACTTGAACCTAATTCACTATTGCTAAAGTCACTATTAAGCCAAGATTCAATTATTATTATGCCATAAATTGAACATGAAATCAAATGATGCAGTTCTAATAGTTTTGTTCGTAGTCCACCGACATTATGGTTGTGCTATAACGTATGTCCTAAAAGTTTTTCGCACAAAATATTTATCGGATTGTTTTGAACGAAGAAATTTATTTAAACACTAACTGGTTATCATACATTACAACTCAATACTTAACTATACTGTACTATCGAAATATGTGGCCCATTCTGCTCTACCAGACGCAACTTTCCTCGAACGTCTCTCATGAAGCCCTGGGCGGAATTCAGATCAATTTCCTTCAGTTTTTCGTAAATTCGCTGTCTTAATTGGTCATTTTGGGCTTCCCAGCCTCCATGATAACTCTTCATAGACAGTAAAGCCTAAAAATCCTCAATTGAGCGAGCCTGGATTATCGTTTTTGGGAACAAAAGGTATGTTGTGTTGTCGAGGACAGTTTTAGGTAACTCTTGAGTAATGACATGATATGGTCATTAGCATGATGTTTGTGGACAAACTGAAGCAATTTGGAAAGCTGGTTATCAATGTAGCTCTGACTATTCAAAGCTTCACCCCTCACTCTTCCCACAAAAGGTTGGGATACACCCCTGTCAGAAATTGCGCACCATACAAGGATTTTATCTGCAAATTTCGCTTTATGTTTGTATCTAACATTGTCAGGGCTTTCCTCTACGTTGTCGTTATGAAATCCGTCGTTTCCCTTCATTTCAGAATTACTCAACGTGAAATACTTTTTGTCATCTAAAATAATGATTTTCCATTGACAAAGTGTACCCGCTTCAGTTGACGACAGCATCTTGGTATACGAACGAGTTGCGCTTGATAGTATTTGGGGTACTTGAGTCTCTTTCGATATTTAATTTACTCTTAGAAGATCTGTATTAACGAGCGTCTCCTTTGCGACATTCCAACCTGATTTTTTGCTCATCTCACCAATCTCTCTGACCTCTGTGCAGTAAATGCACGTGTCTTCCACTTTTTGGGAAATTCAGACATGGTATTTTCTGCTCTCACTCCGTTACTATTTGATAAATGGTTCTGCGTGAACTGTTTTCATTCTGGAATATTCGAGAGATTTCAGCTTCGGGTACCCGCCCAACCAACTTGTACATAGTTTTTCTTATTTCTAATTTATACATTTTAAAGCGAAAACTTCAAAATAAATAAATGTCAACTGGCAGTAAAGTAAGTAAACAAACTTGATATTATTTTGTGTTTGTTAAAATTAAAGCCAATGAATTTTGTGTCAAAACTTTTAGGACGTACGTTAGTTGCCATTTTTAAAGCCAAATATTGCTACAAAAAATTACTTGTTTAGGTGCTCAATTTCATTGATATGTAAATCCATGTCAGTCAATTTCTTTTGGCCCAAATCGAACCATATATGCGTAGATAACATGTGGTCTCTACAGAACGTGTCACACAGATAACGCCATAATGGACTTTTTGAATGCAGTCAGGGTAGTGTAGCAGAAGTGACGTTAAATAACGTTCATTAACTGACAACCAAAGTCGTGCGAATTGGTTTTATTAGAGTTTTCATATATGCGCTCAAAAACTGGGACTCTGATCCGTGCTATTGAGCGAAGTTGCGGTAGACATTTGATGGTTGTCATATTCCATACAAATTGACATATGCGTTTCAAATAAAAAATTGTTGGAAAATGTTTTATCATAAATTTCTATAGAGATGAGCCGTGGACGTCCGATGATGAATTCAGACTTAGGGAGCATATCTCAAGGTTGAAGTTGGAGAGGAGCAGTATTCAGGGCACGTATGTTGTCCTGGAGTCAACTCAAATTGAACAGGTACCTGTGTGCCCTACCAGCTATCAGGACGCTAGGAAAATGGACCTGGAAATGGCCGTTCTGATGCAGGTAGCTTTTTCATTTGATGGGGCTGTTGAAATTTTTGAGGATTTTAAGTTATGGAAAATACTTCAAAATTACCACGTTACTAAATGTCACACAACGAAATGTCTCGCAGTAGCAATCGATACTTAAATTCTCGTAGTTTTAGATCTCTTCACTGGTTTTTGCGGGTCACAGTAAAACGAGTGATGTTACTTTTATAGCTTCATCTCCCTCAGACATACACATGGACGTTCGCTCGTGTAAGCTCAAGACATACGTTTTTTATTTTGTCTCGCGACCTCTAAAATTTTCTCATGACGATTGATTGTTCTACAACTATGCTTGGGAGATTGTATAATACGTAATTTTCCTTAGTATGGTTAACCTCCACCCAATCGATCAACATTGGAAAAATAAGTATAATTGTTTATTCGATTAGTTGTCTCCATAAAGATGTAACATTCTTCACCAGGAACTAATGGGGCTTCGAGAAGATAAGGCTGAATTGATCTCAAAAGTCTATGAACTAGAAAAGGAAAAAAGTGTGGCAGAACTGAAGTTAAAGTACTTAGAGGAAGAGCTGAAGAATAAATCGGTAGCTTTAAAGAATCTGCAGGGAAAGCTGAAACATGTTGTAGCATCACATTCATCCACAACCTAAAAAAAGGTAAGCACGGTTTTTTTAATAAACTGCCGTTCAAGTCAGTAAAAACACAGATCCTTATTTTTTTATTTTCTCTAATCACTACAAATAATAAATTGCCGATAGTTACATATTGTTAGCATATGCCAAATATGTCAAATGCCAAATAAATCTTGAAGTACATTCTTTCGCAACAATATTGAGGATTTGAACTACCCCAATTTAAAAAAAAATCTCAAATATTACATGCTGAAGTTTCCGCACTCTAAGTGATGACTTCTCTTAAAGTTAAAAGACGTTATCTACATGTTTTGTGAAATAATTATCATTAGATTCACCATACTTGAAAAATTGTAACTCAACCCTAATCCATGATTCAGAGAAACATTGAGATACAATTCTTTAACAACAGAGAAAATTGATACAATTGCCATCTTCTAAGGAAATGAAGATCTTCATGAAGAATTGCTCCTCGCAGATCGACCGGAAAGTCCAAGCTCTCAATTTTTTCAGGTAATCTAATGGGCCGAGGGACATCAGTTCTTTGTTTTGTCGCACTATCAGTTTGTCTGAACGTAGTGATCCACGTAACAATTGATTTCCGGTCCGGGACAGGACCCAACGGGGTCAAATTAAAGCGATTCAGAAAGACCCGCTGGGTTGCGATACCAGATCATCCGCTCGAAAAGTAGGCATCAACGGCAAAAGCACGCCCCTCACTGTTTCGACGCATGACGGCGTCTGAACTGTGACGGGACAAATCTTTATAGTCTGTTAAACGAGATCACTAGCGCTCCGCTACGACATCAGTCGGCTGAATGGCTCGCATTTTAAAAAAGAAAGTTATGCCCGCATCCTCTAAACTTGAGATGCAGTCCTTTGAAAACATTAGAAAAAAAATCTTGAACACCTATTGGAATATGGTGAATCTGTTGGTAGTGATATTCCTACTTCATAAAATAGAAGATAACGTTTTCTGAAGCTAAACCGTCAATACTTTCTGATGAATAATTAATAGGTTTGTTTCATCCAACTGGCTAAAACTGGTCGTATATATTTAGTTAGATGTGATATGCATGCATGACTGTTCACGGTCCTAGAATCAATTTAATATTTTTTTGGAAAAATACATTTCTATTACAATTGCAACCACGGATTATGTGGCTTGATTCTAAATGAGTTTCGACCGTTGAAATTGATTTCGATGGCGCCTTGTGACGATATACTTGATTAGCTATGATAATTTTGATACTGCTTTGCTAATTTGAATATAGAAGATCAATATAATCAGATGTCAAAATTATCATAGCGAATCAAGTATATCGTCATATCGTCACAAGGTGCCATCGAAATCAATTTTAACGGTCGAAACTCATTTAAAATCAAGTCCCAGGTCCATAAGTCGAGTTTTTGACGATCGCATCTATGGAACTCTTGCATTTCATTATCCTAAAACATGTGTATTTTAAACTGTCATCTATATTTTTCTTTTTACTTCATTCTTGATATTAATAATCGTATAGCATACTTTTTTTAATTTTAATCAGCAGCTATAAGCCATTGTAGAATCCTAAAGACATGAGCATGCTGAATGACTCAAAAAATAGTTTTCAAGCTGTCTCATGTGACAACAAGAAGATAAATAGTGTCTGATTGGTTCATGTTGAAGGCCTGTCAGTGGGTCAAATCATAATCAACATTGGGGACGAATCTGACAGCGACGACCCTTTCTCAGACGACACATCTACTGGCTTCTGCTACACCTCTGACCGTTTCCCCTCTTGCAGAGTTTCGCTGACTAGATAATAGGATTGTTTCATTGAGTGAAGCAGTACCAGGTCACGGGTTTCCCCGGTGCATATCACATACACACATATTCCTCACTACAAACTGTGGGTCGTTCGCAAATCGTATTCGATTGACATGAAAAATAAATCCGATCATATTTCGTAATGTGAATATTGAACATTTTTTATTTTTTTCAGGAAAGGTGAATTTCTAATTCACTTGGTTCATCGCACATATTCACTTATTCCTAATATCGGCTTTCATCACATAATCATGTATATACATTTATGAAGATGCGTTAAAGATATATATCGATAATGTTTATCAAGAAATTCCTAGCAATTGCAAAGTAGAGCTGAATAAAAACAACACCAAAAATCATGTATTCGCAAAGTTGCAAATAATTTAATTCGATCATATTCTATTAGTCAATTTTTCCTCAAAACCAGTTCTGCTATTTGCAATTACTGTATGTTGTAATTTTTTATTTTATTTCAATTCGAAATTCCATGTAATTAGTTATACATTGGACTTTCTAGACGTTTGCCAAGGCGATCATGTGCAGTAAAGTGCTCTCAATGTTTGTAAATTATATATTGTTGGTAGTGCTTGAATGTATATTAAAATGTTATATATTTTCTTTAAGAATAAAATGAAATATCTATGAGCATTTTAGTTTTTACTTATCCTTATAATCTTTGATAACAGTGATAGTGTGCCATACCCAGAATACTCTGAAATAGGGTGCGGATAGCCCAGCTTGGGACCCTTTAGTTAATAAACTACTCATGGGACCACTTTGGGTCCATGGATATTTTTGTTCTACGTTTTGAGAACTACAGTATAATGAATATTTGAAAAACAAATGATCGAACGCTATTTTCCATGCGTGGTCTTTTGCAGCCCATTGGGTTAGACCATTTTCAAGGTTTGGGATGTTGGCGGTAGAAATTTTACCACCGAAATACTTTGGATCAATAACGTCTAGATGTATTTGCCACTTTCCTTCACATGGTGTATAGTTCCTGTAATAATGAGTAATGTTTCCTTATAACAAATACACCAGGCTAGCTATTACTATTATTTGTCCCATCCTGCTGGTAAATCGACTGTTTATTAACTGCGTTTGAAAAAACCGAAAATAGCGTACTCTTACTTAACAACGTACTTGTCCATATGACTTAAATTCCGTTGCTGCTTCATAGTGTATTCAGATATCGTTTTGTGTGACTTCCGTGACAAGAGGAACATCGAGTTGCGCATAGGGGAAGACCTGATTAACCCCGAATATTACAACTGTCGATCACAAACTTTTTTTACATACTTCCCCGCCAGAGAAATAGGAAGTAGCTTTCATTTTCACAAAAATGTACATAACCTATTTAAAAAATTCAATAGCGCTTTTTTGAGAAGCCACTGCAAGAAAAATTTTGTATTGGACCCTAAAAAACTTTTGTAGAAAACTTTTCATACTAGTCAAAAAATTAATTTACAGCGGTACCTCCTCTACATCAGCTTTGTCATTCCAAGAGTAATTGCTCCTGAAAAGGAAACTTCCAACTTCCAGAACCCGCCAAAACATCCTGTATATGATGGATTGTTCGCATTAATTATTTTTATGAAATATCTGGTTTCTACACAGGCCATCAATACAAAAATATAGGCAGATGTTCAGCGTTCTGGAAACTGAAATTAAATAAAATACGATATTTTTGTATTATTTATTACGTAATAATCATATATCAATGCATTCTGAAACAATTGGAACTACAAACCAGTGTTACAGAAATGATTTATTTGAAACGTTAAAACAGCTAAAAAACTGGTTAGGGAACTTTGGAGTTGACAAAATTTAATAGCAATATGCGGTCGAATTTTAATTAAAAATAACACAAAGGTTTATGATTATACATACACATAAAGTTTTGAATTTTACAACATTTGGTGCTGTACATTTTGTTAAGGTATGTCAAAAATTATATTAGCCATATTACTAACGATTATCACAAATGAGTCCTCTTAAAGCACTAACTACATTTAAGAATTAATACATGATTGGAATATTACAAACTATGCAAAATATCTACATCGCATAACGAATGTGTTTTCACTTACATTAACAGGTCACTAAGAATGGAAGAGATGTTTTTATACAATGTAACTTAAAAATTAAAAATGCAAAGAGAATGGAAGGTGACAATAGTTTTCATTGGTTCTGTTATAGTCGTATATATCATACCTTACCTGTAGTACAGGTATTACATGGTATTCGACCTACTTATGAATAAGAATATTGAAAGGGCAAGTGTGATGATCATTCAAGAACCTATGCTTATATACATTGTTTTCAGGAAATGTCAAACACTATTAAGGTGCGTAGCCTGATGTACCGATAGCCTATGATTACTTTTTTGTTTCGCTAATTTTTTAATTTTTCAGTCATACAGCGTGATACTTCAAATCTATAATGTTATGATTGTCATAGGCGGATGTGGACTTCTACTGAGGTGAACCGCGGATCACCAAGTAAAATCTTTGAATTAAAGCCCATAGTGTTGGCAATAATGAATCGGGTGTAAATCGAGAAAACCTCAGGACCGTACTTAGAACTGCTTATACAAAACAGTAAAAAACTGTTTATCTTGTTTTATTCCCACGTGACTTGAAATATAGCCATGATCATTTCATTAGCAGTAATTTTGCATGTAGCATTTTTTCTTGTGTGTGAAGGAACTTTCTTTTCTGGGTAAAATCTTGTTAGGATGCATGAATCCGTATAGTACAAAAGACCACAACAAAATACGACCCTGTCTAGGGATCTAATGTCGACAGATCCGTTGGAATTGTATCTCACTTATTGATATGAGGTATTTTAAAATATTACTGGATAAGTAGCTGTTATTTTCTCTAGCACGGTACGTAATGGATGCTCGTGAAAAATGCTACGTTGCGTCAAATAGGAAAATCACTCTTCCAAAATGGTATTTGAACTTGAAATGATCCTTTCCTAAATCACATTTTTTCCAAAATGCTTTTTTTTGCTAAAAGCGCTTGCTTAAAGGTAGATGCATACTTCATCATAAGTAAGTCAATACTGCATGATATACGTTCATTGTCACTAGACTTATGTTGTTTTTGCATGCACCACTAGACTTTGGGTGCTTGAATAGGTCATTTCGTAAACAGTACCAGGATCCTTAATTTGTTTTCTTATCATATTTATGTACTATATGCACCAAGATACCAATTTTAAATTCTTCTACAAAACTAAGGTTACGGAAAATAACTTATTTGAGAGTTTTCTTGTTTCCTAGAAAAACTATTGACTCAGTCCTCCTCATTTGTTTCATTGGGAACCTCCATAAAATATAATTAAATATTTTAAAAAGCTGATCGTATAGATAGTATGAAAATGGAATTATACATGCACAATACCTATCTTGCTAAATTGCGATGAAAAATTACATTTAGTAGTCAAATAAACACGTCGGTTCTCGTACCATCGATTGCCGATTAAGTAAATAAGGTTTGGAAGTAAAACGGAAGAATTGACTTTTCCGGTGTTCACTTTTTCCCTGGTTTCCCCTGACATTACATGTTATTAACTCAATATTTAAGTAATTTTCAATAATAAGCAATATAGAATATTAATATTCTTTTTCTTAAGTTCTAGACCAGTAACCCTTTTTCTTGTTAACATAAGTCAAAAACAGTTTTTCGGGCCATTTACATTATTAATACTAATAAACTGTATTAAGCCCAAAGAAGTTCTTTTGAAGGGGTTTATTTGCCAATGACAGTTATTATTGTCTCCTCAAAATTCAAATTGTGTGACTTATGGGGTTTTTGAAATGACCGATTTATTTTTAAATAAATAAGTTGGCTGGGCATGACGATTTTTCTGGGTAATGTTATATTTTATATTTCTTCAGAATGAGCAACTCCATAAAAGTTTCAAAAAGAGCTGGTTCAGAATGAGAAATACAATAGGGCAAGTACTAAGGGCCGTAACGTTAGTCGCTCCTAAATTGTAGGACGCCTTTATGGCCTCCTTGATTTTCATAGTTTTTCGTGTCAGCCCTCTATTTTGAGGTCATATTTTCTTTGAATTCTAGGAAATTTCAGGCTGATAAAATTTGAGTTAAATTATTAAATCATAAATCAAGACAATGGAGGAACAGGTCCACCTGATTTTAAATGATGATGAAGACTGTGAGGTGATTGTAGATATAGTAACTGCAATTGTCATATCAAATGGTTGATTTTATTGATATGCATTGGACAAAAAAACGATCAGTTTTTTTATTTCAGATTTAAAGGGAGCAGCTAAACTTGTCAAGGAGCTTAAAGTAAAAATTTTGCGCAACATGCGCCACCCAACCATACCCGGTGTAACTTGAAACTGTCAAAAGTTCGAGAGGAGGGGGAAATTCCATCTGTCTCTGCTCCATTCACTAGGGGATCTTGTGAACAAATCTTTTATGAAAATCAAGGAGGTCATAAAGGCATCATACAATTGTAGGAACCACTGACGATAAGGCCCTAAGCTAATGTAATAAAGAAAATAATACGGTTCAGTACTTGAATGCTGTATCACTAATTAATTTGCTATTTCCTCAAAACATTATACAACAGATTGTAGTACTAGATTGATTGATTGAAATTCATCAAGTTTGCTGCATGTATGGACTACTATTCTAATGTATTCTGGAATCTTGTATAGTCCGTACCATGAATGTTGGCATACACGTCATCACTTGATGCATTTATCCACGACTGGCAGATTTTCTGCCATCTACTTTTAACGAGTGAGCACGACCGTACTGGATAACAATAACATATGTTTTCTGGTGCTTCTGGGAGCGTTGCCGCTTACGCAGAAATGTGTTAGACAAAGACGGTATTATTAGGTAGGTCGCACTATATCGTAAGTCACGGTGACAGCGACGATCATGAGCGTACGGTTTGTATAGCAAAGGTTCAGACCTGCGCGGTTGATTTTTGCACCGTTTTCCGGTTTGTTGTTCTTTACAATTAGTGTAAATAAAGTGAATAAAAAATGCCCGGCAAAAGACTTGATGGAGTAGCCAGGGACATGGTGGTGAAGCTACTAAAGTATTTTGATCGCGAAAAACGTAATAATGGGCCCTTATTACCTGTGGACGCAATTCAGGAGGTAATATTTATATGTATGGTTATATGTATTATTGAAAAAAGTTTCACGTTGTTTTTTCTCCTTGCGTCATGTTTTTCTTGTTATGTTACACATGTATTAAAAAATTATATTATACTTTAATTTTTATATCTTATATTACATTTTACATTATATTACATTTTCAAATGGAGAGAAAACTATCAAGACAGACAATGAATAACTCTGGTTTCTCGAAGCTTAACTCTCGAACGTCTCGAACTCTCGAACGTTGAAAAAAAAAAGTTGTAGGGTTTTTTCACCATCGACAGAACCTAAAAGTTTATTCACATGCCTATCACTAATACATGTGACATTATACGAAGTCTAATAAATCATAAAATAAATAAATTAAATTTTCAGCGTGTTTCCCACGCAATGGGCATTAATGTAGTATGCGGACGGTGTCACGTATTTTCAGAGAATCAAAAGAAAACCGAAAGCCCGTAGACCAGGAAGATCAAGCTGCCTCCAAAACAAAAAAAATATAAGCCCCGGGAAAAAACAAAAACAGCAGACTTACCAGACGCTGTGAAGATGGAGGTGAAAAATGCAATTTACAACATGTACTCAGAAAGTACGTATTTTTGTCTCCATTAATACGATTTATTTATGTATTAATACTTACAGAGAGGCATGTTACTATCAAAACATTAAAGGAAGAATTGGACGTCAAACAAATAGTGGACATAAGCAAGATGTCATTGTGCCGCTTATTGCCGCTTATTGGCTTCCAATATAAACAGGAAGACAACCGGAAGGCGCTTATGGAGAAAAGCAGTGTCGTTGCTTTGAGAGCAGAATTTCTGCGCAAATATAATGAAAATGGAAACTCCCCCTTTAAACGCACAGTTGTTTTCTTAGATGAGACATGGATTTTTGCAAAAGGGAACAGGAAGAGATCCTGGCAGGACGGATCCGTAAAAGGGACCCGAAAACCTGGGGGATTTGAAGGCAAACGCTATATTGTATTACATGCTGGTCACAGTGGGGGGTTCGTGGAGAATGCTTCACTCATCTATGACACTGCCTCAAAACTGGCAGATTATCATGGAGACATGAATGGCGATATATTTTTGAAGTGGGTCAAAGATAAGCTGGTTCCAAATTTGGAGGAGCCATGCCTCATTGTTATGGATAATGCTTCCTACCACAGTGTATTAGTGGAGAAGCAGCCAATATCATCTTGGACAAAAGCCCAGGTCATACAGTGGTTAAAGGGAAACAACATTAATTTTGAGAGGAACCAATTTAAAAGTGAACTCTTAAAATTGGCCAAGCAACATGCTCGGCCTGCAGGATTTGTTGTTGATGAATACTTACGAGAACATGGGCATGAGGTACTGCGCCATACCACTGCCAGTTCAATGCCATCGAACTGATATGGGCACAGGCAAAACAATATTATGATACCCATATAGGCGAGGAAGGTTATGGCGCTGACAAAGTGCTAGGCATGTGGCAGAAGGTATTGGAAAACTGTACTCCTGAAAGATGGGCCTCTGTTGTCACACACACGGAGGGAGTTATAGATGCATGGTATAACAGATAAGGAATCCTGGATAATGTGCCAGAAGTGATTATTACAATCAATGGAGACGACAGCAGTTCAGATGAAGATTTTTAAGACAGCGATATTTATTTCGGTCAAATCTACCCATGAAAGCTTGAAGGAATTGTTGTGTGATAGAGCCTGGTAATTCATCATAACTTTGTGTTCATATACGCTACCTACCAGTACAAATAAAAAAATCTATTAATTACCTTATATGTTCGAGTATGTTTAATTTTAGAACTTAAAACTGAAATTTCAATATTTTTCTCAATGTTATGCTTTTTCAGAAAATATTCTGTTTTTCTTCATTTCCTGCAAAATTGAAATATGTTCCTTAAATCGCGCATTCAAATAACAATAAATCAAGACTTGCCGTTTTGTGCAGCAAATATTTTCGAAATATACAGAAAATACTTTTTGCCGCCTGACACAGTACATTTTTACTACTAAAAATCTCTTCCCGGGGGCACGCCTATGGATATTCGCCTATGGTAGAAAGTGCCTACTTCAAAACTATTTGCTCGGAAATGTACAAATGATGACGTGTACGCCAACATTCATGGTACGGACATGCTTTCATGTTGAGTTTGTTTGTGGCTCACATGTGTCATGTAGTCATGTGAATAACTTTAGAATACCGTTAACCGCTTAAGAACAAAACTCTTCAAAAATAAAATTGTAAAGGTGAGGTGAGGAGAACTAAGCGCTGCATAAAAACCATGACGTAATAAAATGTTCGACGTGCCATTCAGTCTTGGCCGAGTTTGCAGTATGATATATTATGATTCATGATTCATGATGGTCCCCATGGACACAAAATTCAAAACGTACAGTTTTTAAGCTATCGATAGTATAAGTTTGGAAATATAGATGTTTGACATGACATGACAGATGTGACAGGCCGGGATCAGAACCAGCCTGCCAGGCTGGTACCACAAATTCAGAACTAGGCCTGAATCATGACGTTATTGTTATGAATATAAAACGTTTGGTTATTCTTTCGTCCATCTTGAATTAGAACCACCGCCAAATGAATTTGCTTGTAGAGTATACACGTAGCCGTATTCTTGGCTGACAGGTGACAGTGACCGTGTCATTTTAGTGATTTCATACTGGAATTGGAAGACAGCGGGACAATTTATTATCTCTGCGAAAAATAATGAAGCAAAACAAGAAGAAGAAACTTTAAGTACATCCCTTCATCTCTTATAGAGGCTGAAGCAGATTTTTTTTTTGAGAGAAAAGTTCAGATGGATATCTGTAGTTACGTGCTACATTGGCGATATTGTAGGCAACTCACCCTCGCTTGCACGGATCGCAAGACGTCACATAAACCTTAGTTTACGAGTATCTATTACCTTTTGACGTCTACTGAGGTGAACAGCTGATCAGCAAGTTGCATGTTTGTATTAGTCTGTAACGCTGGCAATACTGCATCGGGTGTAAATCTGGTAAAACGTAGTACCGTATTCAGAGCCGATGTTCACATATCTAGATACTTCTGGTGACTTTTTTTGACAATAAAATGTACGAAATACAAATTGTTTAGTAGAATAATATTATAGTACATCTGGGATTTATTGATTACGAGGTGAGTCAATAGAACAGACTGTGTGTTGTCCCCTCCAGTAGCTGTAATTTTATTGTAGAAATTATAGACACGAGTTTCTGGTTAATTGTCCGTCATCAGTGTAATGTTATTCAAACATGATTGTTTCATTGCCCTTAAAAATCATATGGTGTTTCACGTTCTATGAAATACATATGGTTAACAAAGTCAAAAACTGTTCATCTCATTTTATTCCTATTCGATTTGAAATGTAGTCATGATTATTAGCAGCCATTCTGCTTGTAGCGTGTTTTTTGTATGCGGAGGAACTTTTCTGAATAAAAGAGTTAGTACAAAATGAATGGGTAGCGTACAAAAAAGGAACAAAATACGGCCCTTCCTACCTAGCGTTGATGAATCCGTCAGAATTGTGTGTCACATAGATATGAGTAATTTTGAAATATTACTAGATAATTGATCTACCAAACGAACTTACCTGTGAAGTTCGATAACAATTATATGAGGTGTTCACTCGGAAGATATTTACAAGGTAGCAGCATTTAGCATTTCCCCTCCGCCTATGTCCTCATTCAGTTCAGACAACACAATCGTATGGGTAGGTTTGCGAGAATCTTCTAGAATTCGAATTCCTAATTGTTTTTTTTTGGGCGGGTTCTTATATCTTCGGAGTGGACATTTCATATAATTGCGATCGAACTTCACAGGTAAGTTCGTTTAATCGATCATTTCAGGGTCTGTGCCGTCGGCTTGACCCTGGCGAGATTACGTCCCCATTCCCTACCCTAATGTATGCCCCTGTGCCCCTCCCTCTACTCCTATTCTACGTCGGCTAGCCCTTCTGCGCAGTCGCGGCCCAGCGTTTGCCTTCCGTTGTAACGCCACGAATGCCGCGATGCAGGAGGATCCTCAGTACGCTTTATTCCGCGCTAGTGTATGCTCCTATTCTGTACATATTCTTCGCGAGAGTGAATACAGTGCATTATGGTATGATGGTAAGTCCCCTTTGTTTTGATTTCATTCCCTCTACTCGAAATCATTAATGCCTAAACGGCATGTGAAGTTGTTTTGTTATTTACCTAGCAGACCGACATGTTGTTTGAGTTCATTACTTCAGACATCCTTTATGATTCAGAAACATCAATTTTATTGTTGTGAAGTGACTTGCACCCCCGGTCAATCACTTACATTACCGAGGGTAGTTCGCACCAAGCAGCTATGTACCTCCTTGTAGTTCCTTCTTGCTATATCAGCAGTTTCGGCTCGTTATACGTAACCGTCGGCCTCGCTATCACTTCAGAATACCTTGGCTGTAGAGTTTCTAACGGGTTGCTGTTTCTTGTCTGCAGGCAGCTCCAGGACCGTCCACTATGACTCTGGGCCAGTTAGCGGATCCGTCGCCAGAAGATCATGGAGACTCGCGGATCCTCAACCGCATTAAACTACTGGCATCGCAACACCTTCCGGATGGTTGGAAGAACTGGAAGGTGGCCATTACAGAAAGAACATCTCTATTTGAGGATCCAATGGATCCTCAGCTGATCAATAAGTTGAGATTTGCCCTTCCAACGGTCGGACTAGCACAAGCATTTATCCCGGATTGTAAGAACCTATCGGAGAAAACATATCGGGAAATGAAGGTCCGGATGCTGAATTGGCCTTTTTGTGTCGGTCTGGTTATTGGTCCTCCAGCCTTGGCGTGTCGAATAAGGGGATCTGCAGTTCATCACGAGCTAGTAATGAGCTCTCTGGACTCACTTCGGCCATTGTTCATCTCAAGAAAAGAAGCGGCTCGGAGATTGGCAGCAGATTCTTCGGAGGGCGAGAGTTCATCAACGGGTGCTTCTGATCCGAGGCCAAGAAAGATGAGTCGAATGGATAAATTGGAAAGGAGCCAGGAGGAACTAAAGATATTAGTTCAGAATGTTTTGGAGAAGATCGAACAACGTTCCGACCAAGGCACGTCTATCCAAGATGTTAGGTATTCAGATGAGGAATCGGATTTGGATGATCAAGAAAATATTGCTCCATCTTTAGACCTAGGCTTCAGTGCACCAAACGAGACGGATATACTAGAAAGTCCCATAGATCACTTGTTCCGGTAACCAAGGAGCAAGAGCCTCTAGTCCCTAAAGCGGACGCACATATTGAAGCCCAGGGGGTGAACTGCTTGCGGCTAGGGCAGGCTTCTTTCAATAAAATCCGTTATGTTGATGCACAGAAGAAACTGCAGGCCTCGCCTGTTTTTAGCGCCTTAAAAGTCAACCCGCAACTTTCCAGAAATAAAGGAACGCCTGATATGTTAGCATCTATGGATGCTACTTTAGGCACTATTTTGCATGGCTTACTTTTACAACGAGAAGCCTTTTCGCATTCAGTAAAGGCCTTAGCGGCAAAGTATCCGGAACTGGGGAAGGATATCCGGGAGGAGTTCTGGGATCCTGATGGCGACTTTAAGGTCACATCAGATGCTTTGGTGCAATATGTGTGCGGTAAGCGCGCAGAAGTAATTGAAAAGAGAAGAAAGGCACTGCGGCCGCTCAATACACATGTAGGGGCGCTTATGGATGCAATTCCGCCCTCGAAGACTCATCTGTTCGAGGAAGAAGCATTTACCGACCTGATAAAACAATTTGGGCAGTTTTTTCGGGCCTCGAGGCCAAGATTTGAATCTCAAAACAGAGATGCAAGCTCCTTTCGTTCGCATTTGGCCACGCGAAAGATGCCACAGTCTACAATGGCAGGATCAAGCCAGCCGAGGTCATACACGAAAGATGCTGAGAAGAACCGATATAAGAAAGGAACCAGAAAACGCAGTTATTCCGTTTCAGCAGGATCATCGAACCCACACTCCACCCCCGTTCGTTGCAAGAAGCGCTGACAAAGATCAGTTCAGAGCAGGTCGCTTAAAGTATTATGCAAACCAGTGGCAAAAGGAAGGGGCGCCCAATTCTATTCTTCAAATAATCAGAGGTTATTCAATCCCTTTCATCCGAAAACCTCCATTATTCCACTTCTCAACCAGACACAGTTTTTCAACACCTCGTATGGAATCAGAGGTAGCGCAAATGCTAGAATGGGGTGTACTGGAAAGATCCCACTACTCGACGGGCTTCACTTCAAAGATGTTCACAGTTCCAAAAGCAGATGGTACCAAGCGACCAATTTTCAACTTAAAAGCTCTGAACGAATTTCTGCATCCAAACAAGTTTCACCTAATCAACCATTTAAAAGTCCCAGCCTTCCTACAAAAAGGGGACTTCATGGTCAAAATCGACATTGCGCAAGCATATTTCCACATCCCAATAAAGGAAAGATATCGAAGATTCCTCTCAGTGTTGCATCAGGGAATGCTATATCAAATGACCTGCCTGCCTTTTGGTCTGTCGAGCGCCCCTTCAACCTTTGCCAAGGTGTCAAATTGGCTAGCGAGCAGGTTGCGAGTCAGAGGGATACGTGTAATCGTATATCTGGACGATTTTCTGTTGGCGCATCAGTGCCCACTCATCCTGAAAAAAACAGGTTTCAGAAGTAATGTTTTTTCTAGAGGCATTGGGATGGATTATAAACAGAGAGAAATGTATGTTGGAACCATGTACAACAGTGGAGTATCTAGGCATAAGGTGGGACACGGTAGGAAACACAATATCCCTTCCAAAGAAGAAACAAAAATGTATTCAGAAGACTTTGACTTGGGTTCAAACTCATCAACGATGGAACTGGCGCCAAGCTACAAGTCTCATCGGAAGGTTGAACTTCGCCAGCTTCGCGATCCCCTTAGGCAGGCTTCACGTTCGGGGGATGCAGAGAGCGTGCCTTCTCCTATCCGAATCAACGCCGAGGAAATATCTTCGAGCTCCCCCAGCTGTGTTATCAGCTTGTCAATGGTGGATCCAAAACCTTCACAAGGTGTCGCCAATTTTCCACCAAAACGCAAAGATTTTCCTAACAACGGATGCATCGGACATAGGTTGGGGAGCAGTCTTAGAAAACGAAGCCTTGAAGGGATCCTGGTCCCACTATCAGAAGAATTGGCATATAAATGTCAGGGAAATGTTCGCTGTGTATGCTGCCATTCGACAGCGGAGTGGTCGACTGATTGGGAAGTCGATTCTTCTACAGTCAGACAACAAAACTGTGATAGCATACATAAGGAAGCAAGGCGGTACAAAGTCAAAGATGTTACTGGCTGTTACCGTAAAGCTGCTGACCCTTTGCAGTCGTCTGGATATCACTCTGACAGCTCACTTTATCCCAGGCATATGCAACGACGTAGCAGACAGCCTGTCTCGCAACAAGGCCCCTCCCGATTGGCATCTGTCTATCGAGTTGACCAATCAGATTTTCCACCGTTTCGGAACCCCGGAAATCGACCTCTTTGCTTCAAAACAGTCGAAGGTGGTACCAGCTTATGCGTCGATGGACGTACGGGACAAACAGGCGGTTTTTGTAAACGCCTTCAGCAAGAGGTGGACTTATTCCCTGGCATATGTATTTCCGCCTCCAGCACTAATCCCCCGAGTCCTCCATCACCTGAACTCAGCGATACATTCTGATCACCCCCAATTGGGACAAGGTGTTTTGGAAACCGGATCTAATATCTCGGGTGATAGAGCCGCCTTTCAAGCTACCGGATCTGAACCTCCACTTGACAGATGCGTTGACCGGGCAGCCATTGAGCCAGGCTCGAGATCTTCGTTTGGTGGCATGGTTGGTACAGGGTGGGCTGCACTCGTACGAGGATGGTGTGAAGAAGATATTCAGCTGTTAGAAACTTCTTGGCGTGGTTCCACTTGGAAGACATACCGTTCTTCGTGGCTTGAATGGCTGAGATGGGCTAAGAGTAGGGAGATGTCACCTACCAATCCAGAGCCCTCAGGGGTAGCACAATATTTGGCGTATCTTTTTCGTGTTAGAAAGCTGTCTCCCGCCACTGTGAAGTTACACAAGTCCGTGATATCGTCGCTGGCCAATCCCCAGTTAGGAAGTCATCTCACGTCTCATCCTGTAGTCAAGCACATACTAAAGGCAATAGACATCAGTAAACCTATCCCTGGAAAGAAGTTCGTGTGGGATGTGTCCGATTTGATATCTTGGATGAAAGCCGATCAAGTGGACGAGGCTAGCTTATTCCAAGTCTCTCGACGGTTAGCATTGATCCTGCTATTGGCCTCTGGACGAAGAGTGCATGACTTGACTCTATTAAGGATGAATCCTGATAGGTTATTAATGGAAAGCAAGTGTGTAACGTTTTGGCCGGAGTTTGGATCCAAAACAGATAAGAGTAATTATAGGCAGTCGGGGTGGAAACTGCTCCAAAACGACGATACGAGCTTGGACCCCGTTTATTGGACGAAACGTTTTTTATCTGTTTCTGCGCATAGAAGGGCAGCAAAATCCCTGGATTCACTCTTTATCACTTGCCGGGCCCAGGTACAGCCTGCTTCAAGAGCTATCATAGCTGGATGGGTAAAGACAGCATTGGTTGGGGCAAATATTTTCACTTCGCCTGGCAGTATCAGAGCTGCGGTAGCATCGTCAAGATGGGAAGGTGAGCTTCCGTTAGACACCATTCTAAAAAACGGCAACTGGAAGGGTCAAGAGACCTTTTTCAAGCACTACTTTAAGGAAGTAAAACGTGTGTCTTGTCAGAGACCTCTTCATAGTATTTGTAAGGAAACATTTGTTCCTATTTAGCAGAGTACCTGTTATTTTAAATAATGGTTTAGTTCATTTGTTTTTTGTATTCTTATGCTGTTCAATAAATGTTTGAGTTGTGTTAGAGCTGTGTTCTTTTACATATGCATACACACACGCGCAGACTTCTTTCTTAAGATGCAAAGTACCTGATAATATTTCTTTTTATGGAATCACAGTACCCTTTTCTACGTCGTCAGATACCAAACACTTCTCACCAGGGTCAAGCCGACGGCACAGACCCTGAAATATAACTCGTTTTTCCCCCGAAGAGTAGAAAACGATTATTTCAGGTCTTGCCTAGGCTTGACCCCAATAAGTCCTTGACGACTATTATGAGGTACTGAGGATCCTCCTGCATCGCGGCATTCGTGGCGTTACAACGGAAGGCAAACGCTGGGCCGCGACTGCGCAGAAGGGCTAGCCGACGTAGAATAGGAGTAGAGGGAGGGGCACAGGGGCATACATTAGGGTAGGGAATGGGGACGTAATCTCGCCAGGGTCAAGCCTAGGCAAGACCTAAAATAATCGTTTTCTACCCTTCGGGGGAAAAACGAGTTATAATTATATTTCAGTCTCCACTCCGAAGATATTTACAAGGTAGTTGACCCTCCAGATATTGACAAATGCCTTGTAGGTTTAGTTTTTGTTATTTTGATGTATCCTTTCATTTATTTGCTGATATATGATGTCAGCTAAGCAAACATAAGGGTATTATGTACGTAGTCTTCTCTATGACGCAAGTTCTTAGTTACTTCGATATATTCCAACAGAGACGTTGGGCAGATACATTTATTCTCAGCCAAGGAAGGTACTTACATTGTTGTTTTAGGGCCTGAAATGTATTTTTATTTTATTCGTATTGAGGACTACATAAGCTGAATCAAAGATATCGTCTCAAGTCGCCCTCCAGTTACTAATGCAGCCAACGTAACTACTTTGTGGATTAGTATTTGCAGTGAGTCGCCCAACCACCCAAATGTATTTTTATTTTATTCGTATCGAGGACTACATAAGCTGAATCAAAGATATCGTCTCAAGTCGTCCTCCAGTTACTAATGCAGCCAACGTAACTACTTTGTGGATTAGTATTTGCAGTGTGTCGCCCACCGTCTCAACCTATCGAAGACCTATTGCTAGATCCCAGTTATAACTGTACCTTGAAATTTGTGGCCGTTTGAGAGCAATGCCTCTGAATAATCTTCCTACTAATTGGAGAGATAATGGTTTTTGAATGCGCCATAGACATGACTCCCACCAGAGAGTAGCTTTTGTGCGAATTGTTCCCTTAGACACGGCGCTTGTAGATATTGAATATGTACACTACGCAGTACTTGAGTACTTGTGCCTTACTTTTTATGTGTGCTTGATGGTTGTATCCGAATTCAATGCCAACATAGTCTGCTTCTAGTTCATTGACCCCTTGAGGTATGAATGCATATTTATTAATTGCATTGCCATCAGAAATAGGTGCCCAGCGCACAGCCAGTGGATATATAAAGCTAAAAAGTGACAATCATAGGTTAGAACTAGGTGAAAAGTATACAGGTTTCCTGGTGGTGTCTTTGGATACTAGAAGGTATCAAGGCTGTGTGTGACATGGCGCTGCTACTATCTTTTCTATCTGATCTTCAAAATCTTCTGGATCACTTTCAATATAAGACAACATGCAGGGAATGCGTAAACGTCTAGGGCCTTCTCAATACGAGGTGGAGGCCTCCACCTCTGTGTAGTCGGGGATCTTTACGCTATGACACATACCTAACATACCTTCTCTTATGTTAGACACGAATAGGTCTATCTCAGGTACACCTAGACTCTTTTTTGTCTAAGGCTTCATAATTGATATTCGTATTTATGTATGATGCAATTAGCAATTAAGCTTATATACTTTTTATATATGATATATCTGATTTTATAAGCGCCAGCACCTCATCCTTCGAGAGTACTATATATATATATATATATATATATATATATATATATATATTTCTATACGATAGTGGCTCCCAGATGTTGTATTCTCACCATAAAATATCTCTCGTGCAGTCATTGGGTTAACGCAGTGCATTTTTAGTCATCAGTATTCTCTCTCAAAGCTACATGATTTGCTGTCTCAAGTTTCTTGATGTACAACTATACAAACTTGACAGTTGGACTGACAGATATTAGTTGTACGATGAATTGGCCTAATTCTTTAATTCACGTCATCTTTCCGTTCACAGAGTAATCCTTACAGCTGTGCAGTCCTATATGGGTCACAAAGAAATTTGTTTTTGTGTTGGAAACTAGGCAACTTTTTTCAGCCTGTATGATGAATCCTGATTTATCTCGAATGAATGCCCAATTATGAGCTAGTCGTCGAGGTACCTTTCTCAAATCACGCCTTACAAACGAAGAGTTTGGAGCATATTCTATGAGTTTTTATTTTAAAATAAAAGCTATTGTCGCGTTAAGTGCCAGTATAAAGCGTTTTGTATATATTTTCAACAGATATAGACCTTCGACAGACGTGAAGTGCACAAACGCACCCATCCATAAGTTTTTACCATTAGGTCCAGCTCGTGATGAGATGAGTTGTTAAGGAACTCCATTTGGCACAAATACCAAAGAGGTCCAATATCTTGGAATAAGACAGGACAGTGGAATTGCTAGTAATTTTCAACAAGTCGGGTAGAAGATACGCGAGCTAGCTGCTAATTTTGTTGGAAAAACTTACCCATAATGATCCATACTGAGTTGCATATGTTTTGTCTGTTGTCGCTCTCATGTAGGAATCCTCTGAGAGCTATAAGAAACGTGGCGTCTGAGTATTACTGTAAGCATCACACTTCTGCCCCTCCCCCTTTTTTGAGTTGGGCGACGGGACAGTAAAACGCATGTCTTAACTGGTTATACCCAGATTCTTTTTTTCACGCTTCAAATCACTCTTCAATGCCACCAAGGAACACATTCGTCAGGCTTAGTTTTTCTGCTTTACTTTTTCGCGGTCTTATTCAATGTTTTAGGCCCGTGTCGTCAGTCGTTCCTACAATTGTAGGACGCCTTTATGGCCTCCTTGATTTTCATATATTTCTACTTTTCCTTGTCAGCGCTCTATTTTGAGGTTATGTCTCAAATATCTATTTGCATCAAATTGTTCATGCTTTTGATTTATATCATGCTTTATCAGCCTGAAATTTCCTACAATTCAAAAAGAAAACATCACTTCACAATAGGAGAACGCTGCCGCTGACACGGAACAGGTGCAATCTAGATATTTTTGAAGGAGAGAAAAGACTATGTCAATCAAAGAGGCCATAAAGGCGTCCTACAATAATTGTAGGAACGACTGACGATATGGCCCTTAGTGATCAAACACCATCTGTTGGTTGAAATACCCTGGCAATAGATCAGTAAGGATACTACTGGCGTCAACCAAGTGAGGTAACAGTAGGCAAGTTGGTTGCTATATTGGTACCTCGCTCTAATAAACCATAATTGCCTTTATCCAAAGAAAAAAAAGTCCTGTACGAAAATAGTTTTAAAAAACGTCGGCGACACTGCAGAACTATAAATCATTTTATTTGCGAATAGAATTTGTTTATTTATTCCTACATGGTACCAAATGCCAAATGCAACGTATACAAAGCCGACTTCTCGGCATTTAGGTCATTTACAATCTGTTATTCAGCCAAACATTGCTTGGAAGGGGGAGTATGTTCATCTAGAATTACATCATCATGTAAAGAAAGAATGTCAACTGCCGTCTTTATTATTGTTTAATTTGTTATTACCATCAGGCGACGTGTTGTTCAAGTCACGGTCAACGTTCCAAGCGTTCGCCGAGACGTGAGAGATATGGGGTCTTACTGGCACAGCGCGTTGTTCGAACAGGTGTGGTATCGTGCAGGTGATAATCAGAGTAACTATGGAAGCCAACAGTATCATACAAGATATGGTATGTGCTTGAATGCCGGCTCGAGGCTATAGGACTAGAACAACTCGGACTAAGGTCCTTCCAATATCAAGAGGTTTTCCTCATTTCCTAGATTTTTAGCATAACGTTAATCCACCTATGCGTCCAAGCACGGCAGTGGATTTGAATGGAAACGCTGGGAGCTTGCAGTTTCTAATGCTGTATCGTCGTGTTACTGAAAATATGGACGTTGTGTTCTCCGAGACGTTACAACATGCTGCTCCAATGAGTACTGTGTCGTGCAGACTACTATCCCTGTAATTATGTGAATCACCCGTATCGCACAGGGTGCTGTACGTTCTTGATAGTCTGCTCAGATCTGGAATCTTATAGTCGCTCATGCTTATATTCTTCCCATATCAAGATGTTTTTTCCCATCTTTTCTGATTTTCCACAAGATATGACAACGTCGGAATCTTGAGCATTGGACGTGATAGTAGACTTGGCAACGCTGGGAACGTGCAGTTCCGAGCGCCAGGCGCTCCCGAATTGCCGTGTTGCCCGAGACACGGTCTTTATTCTCAGTGTTCACCGAGACGTCCAGACTACCATCTCAATAACTATATGAACGCACCGTATCGCACAGGATATGGTACGTACTTGAGTGTCTGTTCAAGGCTGGGGGCTAGAACCGCTCGTGCTATGATTCTCCTCCCTATATCTAGAGGTTTTTTCATCTTTTCTAGATTTTCCATGTGACAATCAGGTTTGCTTGTACGTATTTGGCTGCTTGTTCAAGGTTGAAGACCTACAACCGCTCGGGCTATGACCCTTCGTATATCTAGAGGTTTTCCTTCTCTTCCAGTTTTTTTTCACCAGAAGTGGCAACATTGAGGTCTGATTGTATGTACTTGAGTGTCTGTGCTGGAGGCTACGAACCGCTCGACGAATGGTCCTCTCTACATCTAGAGGTTTTTCCCTCTTTTCCGGTACTTTCACGTGTGGCAACGTTGAGGTCTTGCTGTACTTACCTGACTGCCTGTCTATGGCTGGAGGACTAGAGCCGCTTGGGCAATGACCATCCTTCCAGAGATTTTGTCCTCTTTTCCAGATTTTCCACAAGATGTGGCAACGTTGATGTCCGCCTGTTCGTACTTGAGTGCCTGTTCAATCCTGGAGGACTAGAGCCGCTAGGGTAATGGCCCTCCCCGTAAAATAGATAGCTTGTGTCTTTGGAATCTTAATTTTGATCAGTAACCGATTCGCCCACTCTAAGACCTCGTCCTGCGCCCCTTGCAGCCTGTTGTGGACTATGTCATCACAACAAGACTGGGCTGGGGGACGTCGTGGAACTCCGGCACAAATGCGCCGTGGTGCAGAAAATACATTGTCAATTTTCATTCTGAATTTCCTCGCTTCTATTTAACTAGTTTTAATAGTCAAAAAGGGAAGCCCTTTTGAATAAGTTTATAAAAGAGGCCTGAGTGCCACACCTTGTCAAAGGCTTTTACGTTCAAAAAAGGGTATCCATGAATCAATTTTTGTACATTGAATTTCAACTTGACCCACAAAGGGGTTGGAGTGGACCTTTTTGAAAAAACATTTTATATCTCGTACCAGTGTTGCCCCACGCGTATAAAGACGATGTCATAAACAAGGGAGCATTTACGGGCACTCGGTTCGCAAGTAAGCTGCTGGTCGTTACGATCATTATTCCTCAATGTAGCAAATAGCAAATTGATTTTCTCGGGGTACGGAGGAACGGAACACGGAACGTGTAGCCGCGAAAGGAGAGAGTTTATCGGTGCCGTGATCGCAATTTCCGTTTTCGCAGCAGACTTCACAAACTTCCGCCCGTGGCACTTTGAACGTGTTCGCATGGATCGATCGCTTTAGGATGATTCGCAATCGCTGCCAGCGGAATCGAATGGAACAGAAAACTATATAGTTTGTCTTGTATGGAGTTTCGTTGACGTCATTTTTAGAACATGTAGTCACGAAAGCAAATGCCTAATATTAGAACGGCGCCTGACGTTTCAGAATGAACAATACGGCTTGGTCTAGCTGGCATAGAGTGCCTTATCCTGAAAAAGATTCAAATGATAAATAGATTATCTTAGCGCTTCCCGCGCATCGATATACATTTATTTGAAATTTCTTGAACACGCACCCAAAAACGTGTTACTATGTTGAAGTGTGATAGTTGAAAAAACTTCAATAGACAAAGTTGGGGATTTTAAAAAAATCTGAGTTCTCCAATTTTTTCTAACTATTCTACAACGATTATGAAATATCCAATAACAAAGTTTGGGACCATCAAAAATTTTCACTTTTTGGCTCATAACTGCGTCACCACAGCATCGATTTGTAAAACCTCCAATATTTTTTACTTCGCAGGATATTGTAAGGGCAAACATTTTCGAAAATGAGATAAGTTTTTTGGATGTTATATGACATGTAAATTACCAAAAAACGACCTATAACTTGAGAAGTACTGCTCAGAATTTGACGAAATTTTCACACCAGAGCCGCTTTCCAGTGCTTTTGAATTGAGAGTTGTATGCACCCGGAGTGTGGCGCTCCCCAACTACTCTAGCAAATGTGCACGGGAACGCGACGATAAAAACATAACGTGTTTTTTGATGGTTTGCTTTGACGTTGACAATGAAAATATAACACATTAGTCAAAATCTCTTCATTTCTTAGTTGTCGAGGTCCTTCGTTATTATCCTTCACTGATCCCATTATCCTAGGAATGATCTTGCGCTCTAGTACTCGTAATCTCTCTTGATCTTTCATTATAAGGCACATGGCCTCTGCTCCGTATGTAATAACTGGCCTGATTGCAACGTTGTATATTCTTAATTTGTTTTTTTTACTTAGGTACTTAAATTGGGGCACTCTTTCAAAACGGTACTCCCCGATGTTAATTTCTTTGATGTTGCTCTTCTTTTCTCTCGTTACCATTAAGAATTTTGTTTTCTCCTGATTGATTTATAGGCCTCTTTTCTTCCCCTCGTTTCAGGAGAGCTTCCTCAAAGCTTTTTTGCTTCTCGCGATAAGCGCTATATCATCTGTATAAGCAACCAGTTAGGACGAGGCCTGAGCAATTGTTTCTTTGATTCTTGTGACCCTAATAGCTC
The DNA here is from genome assembly GCA_963669975.1 of Acanthoscelides obtectus. Lineage (NCBI taxonomy): Eukaryota > Metazoa > Arthropoda > Insecta > Coleoptera > Chrysomelidae > Acanthoscelides > Acanthoscelides obtectus. The sequence goes on along the minus strand of CAVLJG010000006.1, from coordinate 56,592,726 downwards.
CTTCGACGACTATATTGAAAAGAGTGGTTGATAATGAAGCCTTACTACTTTATTGATGAGCACCTCTGATAAATAACCCTTTCCTTGATATTATTCTTGCTCGCGATCCTTCCATTGTCGTATTTACCAGTCTTATTAGCTTTTCCGGGATATTTAAGTTTCTCATTTCAACAGCTATTATCTTACGTGAGATTCTGTCAAAAGCTTGCTTGAAATCTATGATGATAATATGTACATCTGTGTCATATTCGAAGCATTTTACAGTTATCTGCGTAACTGTGTGTATGGCATCTATCGTCGACCTTCTCTTTCTAAAACCTTGTCGATATTCCCCGATTTCTCATTCCACGTAATAGTTTAGCTTCTGCCTGATATGAGTTGTGAGCATATTATATGCTACGCTTAGTAAGGTTATTTTCCCCTGTAGCTACTACATAATGTTGGGTCTCCTTTTTTAAATAACGGGATCATCCATCCTAAGCTCCACTGTTCAGGAGTTCGTTCCTCTTGCCATATTGTAATTATTAGTGTGTATAATTCCTTCCACAGTTTTTCCACATCTGTCACGGAAATAGAAATACAATAGAGCTTGATATGCAGAGGTCGAAAATTCATCGTACATAAGTGAACCGAATCACGATTCGATATCGCTTTTTTAAACGATTTCAATCATCCCTTTTCTTTGGAACCTCCGTATGAAGTATCTTCATGACGCTATTGGCGTATTCTTTAATTCACCGGTTGAGCTACCGGTGCAAGCAATTAACCAATTTTTCTTCTTTTAATTTCCGTCTGAGCGACCGGTTGTACAGCAAACTTGTCTATATAGTTTATGGACAAGTTTGGTGTACAACCGGTCGCTCAGACGGAAATTTTGGTTGCACCGATGGCTCAACCGGTGAATTAAAAAATTCTCCTTATTTTTTGTATGGAGACGCATAGTAATAACACCGAGGGACTCAACGTCCTTGAGTGGTTTCCTATGGGGCCATATAGAGTTATTAGCTCACCAAACTCCAGTGGAACAAATGGATAAGAAAAGACCATGAGAGTGAAACTATATTTCCTCTTGTATCCAAATCGAGGCTTTATTAGAGAGCATTGTGACAATATAATTTCCTAAGATGAAATAGGAATTGGTCCCTCCTCTCAGCAAAGGTAGTAGAGTACACTTCTGCTGTCATATAACTACGAAACCGGCTACAGAGAACCTTGTTTGCTTTTCAATACTTGAGTGATTTGACGGTTTGAGTGGCTTGCTTATACCTCCCGTAAAAATATATTCATTAAGAAAATTGTTGAAAGCAAGGGGTGCAATTTGAAATGTATTTTTTGAAAGGTAAAAGGAATGCTTAATAATTGCATACTTTGTAAAGTTGTACATTACGTCGTATAAGGTAGGCTTAGCGCAAAAATTGGAGATAAATAATAAGAAGAAATATCAAGTGTTCATATAAATTGTGTTGTACCTCGAATGCAACGACAAATAAAACTGAAATGCAGCGGACTCTCCTACTAATAGGAAGGTTTATATATTAAGCGAACATCAGTCAGAGTTTGCAATGACGCTATTCAGCCTGAACAGGAATGATTACTCCAATTTGCCACCAAAATCGAGGAGTTATACGGTATATACATATAGCTGAACGCTAGCCGGGCAATAGTGCATTACCGTGGCAGATAGATTACGGCTATCCATCGCTCAGACAATGGCGTTAGTCGAGCTGGATGTGCCGAAGTTTATGCAACGAATAACGTGTATAAAGCGGAATAATGGTTCTAGCTCCATTTACGGATTGGCTAATAATGCTCGAAATAAGTCCATTTTGATCGGAAGTTTTTCACAAAAGTAAACATTTATAATGCTTGTAATAGTACAGGCGACGTGAGTATTCGAGAATACAAAATATAGTGAGCAGCTTTCTATATAAATGTCTAATCCGAATATTCCGCACTCGGGAAGGACGTGCGCGTGGCCCATACCGCCTAACAACTGAATATCGATGCTTTAGATAAACAAAGGACATAATACTCTCAACACTTACATACCTTATAAATATGTCTTTTCAATCTGGGAAATTCCCTAGCAAAATGAAAACAGGTGAAGTGATTCCACTGTATAAGACAAAAGAGCGAACGTTGATCAAGGATTATTCGAATATGCACTTTTAGATCGTTTGATGAATTTTTTGAGTAACTTCAAGGTAATTACCAATAGATACTGGTTTCCAGCAAGGTAGATCGACAAATTCAGCAATGACTGCCTTTTGTATAGAACTAATTGAGTATGTTGACGCACTCGAATGTGCCGCTGCTATTTTTTGTGATATGAGTGGGGCATTTGACTAAGTTAATCTTCACTTTAGAATCGGAGGCAATATGTATCTATCAATTTTGAATCTGACGGCATGTATTCTAACATCAACTCTGAAGTCATGCCAACTCAATGCTATACTGGGACCGAGTATGTCTCACAAAATTACTTAGAGTACACATTTTTCAATAATCTACCAGATAAGGTAAAGTCAGAAACAAACGTGAAGTCCTTCAAACGAAACTTGAGGTTTCTGATCGATCAGTGTATAAAAACACACACATTAAGAGTTTTTCTCTTATAGGCATTTTTAATGTTTGAAGTGTGGAAAATTTGTTTTTATTGTCACCTGTTTTATTTCACTGTTGTTATACTGTTATTTTGTCCCTTTCAGTTTTACTGACAATTCCTATATGATTTTTTTAAAAGATAAACAGGAAAATAAAGAATTTGAAGAATTACGTAAGTTTCACCTTTGGTTTAGACACTAGATAACTTCAAAAATAATAATTATCAACTGAAATTTTAAGCTTTGAAAATGGCCACTGGCTAAAACAAAATCGAATTGGTAAATTTCTCCCACGGACGAGTGATTTTGCCTTGTTCAATACAGCTACATGGTAAAATTTAAACGTAATTTAAGTCTTCCGAACAGACTTAATCCACTCTTTTTTCTAATGAGCGCAGTTAACGTTTTTCTAGTGAGGCTAATTTGTCCCGTTTTTGTTCCAGATTTTGCTACTGTAGTTCTTTTGACGATTGTTGGCGGTTACGTCACAATGCTATACGAAAGTAAACAGAGTGAGTAAGGCGCAATCCACACAGAACGGGCGCGTGGTGGTGGCGTAGGTCTGGCGTGGCAGGGGCATGTGTCATCACATGTTCGTTTATGCAGCAATACAGACAGAACTTATGTGGCGCCGGCGAAATAATTCGCACCACCGCCGTACCACTTCGACACCACGAGTGGCCTACATTAGTGGCAAATGCCATACACCTGGTAGTTACTTTTGTTGATTTTTGGTGTTTGCTAATCAAAATGCGGAACGATTTTCAATTTAATATCGAGTTCTGTGAACTAGTGGAACAATATGCAGTTCTATATGATTACAGACGATCGGATTACTGCAACAGAAGTGCACAAGACCAGGCATGGGAACAAATAAAAAAAATCAGTGCAAATGTAAGTAGGTACATGTTTATTGATTTTTTTATATTCCAGAGTATCTGATTCCATTCATACGCAGTATCTATCCTGATGAGGAATTGGTGCGCAGTCTTTAAAATAGTTGCTGAGGTAAATTCTCATATCTATATCGTTTTGTATTAATTTTACTGGAGCGGAATCGCCAACAATAACGTTTTCATATTGGGGCCTTGAGAATGTGCCATCACACTCCTTAATCGCGTTGTGCAACACACACATTGCTTGAATTAGATCATCAACTTTAGTAGGATCACATCGAATAAGTGTTTGTAGAAGCCCGAATTTTGTTGTAAGCATACCAAAAGCGCATTCCACTGATTTCCGTGCTCTGGAACATCTGACATTAAAAATCTTTCGTTCGTGACTTACCAACTCTCTTCGAGAGAAGGGTCTCATTAAATTTGAGGATAGGGGAAAAGCCTCATCGCCTACAAAAAAGTAGGGAATTGATGGATGCATTTCTCCAAGTAATGCAGCTGGTTCAGGTATATTCAGACGTCGTTCCTTCAACGCTTTTCCAAAACTGCTATTTTTCAAGGCTCGTCCGTCACTATTGCGTCCGAATTCACCTACATCGATTGTTAGAAATAGGCCATCTGCATCTGCCACAGCAAGTAAGACAATTGAAAAAACCCTTTATAGTTGATGAAAGCAGATCCTGACCGCGGTGGTGCTTTTATTCGAATAAGTTTGCGATCTACGCTACCAATACAGATGGGAGGATTCCACATTTCATGAAAACGTTTCGCTGTTTCTTCCCACTTAGTTTGTGTAGGTTTTGGCATATAGACAGGTTGTAATTTCTTCCATATGACTTGAGCGGTGTGATGCACAATCTATTGTATAGTAGAATGACCTTTCAGGAAGTAGAAGGAAAGGGCTTTGAATGAACATCCAGTCGCGAAGTACCTGAAAATAGGCAATCGATGTTCACTTTATACAGACCAGTATTTTGTTTTAGCGTATATTTAAATGTATAATTTTTGTTTTAAAAGTATAGGGTAAAACTACAAACAAAATCAGGACAAGGAGCTAAACGAGTCTATGAGTATTATCTGGCCCCACATCTCCTCTTCTTGGATCTTTTTTTGAAGTCTCGCAAAAGCAAAGGCAACATAGCTGAAGAGTCTGCATTATCAGCTGATGAGGGAACAGATGCTAATGAATATGAAGAAAACGGCAATATTGAGGTTCAATCACCCGATTACATTCTATCCACTCATTCCTCTCATTCACCTATACCATCTCCCAGTACTTCTGTCGATGATCACCTGTTAGCAATGAAAGCACCTAAAACACCATCTTTAAAAGGAGATGATTTAAAAAAAAAAGAAGCAACCTCCATCAATGATGTCAACCAGCAAGCTTATCAGTATTTTGAGGAAAAACAAAGTACTGGAGATCCAGAACGTCACGAAAACAAATACCACAGTTGATCCTCCTGATCCTGACCTGGCATTTTTACACAGTGTTCTGCCTGACATGAAGTCTATGAACTCTAACCAGAAACGGCGTTTCAAAATGGGCATTTTAAAGTTGGCCGAGCAAATACTATCCTCAACCAATCTGGAAGCTACTACTCCACCAATGGATGGTTCTCAATCTTGGGTTGAAGATTCGGTGAATAGAAATCCAGGTTCAATCCCGCAAACCAACATGGACCCTTTCAATATTACTGAGTTTATACGATACAATAATTAATACCTGATATTACTGATTTTATGTTTTCTTTTATTTGAGTTAAATCAATTTACTTTAATATATTTTTTCAACTTACCTCAGCGTTATTAACAGCCTCTCCTCTGGACTGACCAGTTCTCTCCAATTTGTTGATTTCTTTTCAAGATCTACTCTTACTAATGCTAGTATTTTATAAAAACATTGACTGGACATTCGATAGAAACTTTGAAAACGTTCAGGGTACATATTGAGCTTCCGCATAAAGTGGAACGAACCACTAGTTTTCCCTTTATCTAGCCACAAAGGATGTATCCAGTATCTCCTTTGCCTTTGTATGTTCGCTAAATTCAGAAGCTCTAACATATCTTGATCATCTTCGTCATCCGAAAGCATCGTCTGTCGTCACTCCGTGATCTACGCCTTGAGGGAAACTGAGTTCTGACATTTCAGTGTAAATTCAACGCGCCACGTCTGTTCCTCTACCGCACCACGCCAGTCCCACGCCACCACCACACGCCCGTTCTGTGTGGATTGCGCTTAATGTTACCATGTGCGTAGCTTAACTTCCTAAAGGAAATTGCACACTGCGCGAGACGATCCGTAACTCAGCTGCTATTCGTTCTTGCACCCACACACGAATTGAGTTATAGCAACGAATCTGAATAGATTAGAACGAGCCAAACTTATATGTTTACATTGCATTGTTTGTTGCCAAAATTGCGTAGTTTTGGTGTAAACTTTTGACTCATTTGACTACCAATGCTTACTAAATTGACAGCGTTGTATCAACATAATACTTACCGGTGGAAACATCTATCTTTATTAGGCTTGTGCTCCTCTTTGAAAATTATGTAAGACCATGCTCTAAAATCGGCTAAAACCACAATTATCTGCAAACACTCGCACTTTTAAAAGATAACATTAAAATATGAATTCACTACCAGAACTGTTAAAAAATTAACTTATGTCAAGTGCAGATGTGGTATCGACTTTGATCCTCACTGATAAATAGGAGACAAACAAATGCTTGTCTGGCTCGTTCTACCTAGTATGAATTGTAGCTGTATCTTGAGGCACTACCGTGTTTTATATCAAAGGTCAGCATGGGGAAACACAAGTCACATATCCATAAGCAATTTTAAGCGATCTGCCAATCTTAACCGGCCGTGTTTGGTAATAACTTTTTCTTTAAGCGAAGCGGTTTGCATCAAATAGTTGGACTAATAAGAACCTTGTACAGATGGTGGATTCTATGCGGTTCTGAATGTCAAATGTCAATTCAGGAATAAAACATAACTCTTTAATATTGTGTTGTGCCTTTTGTGTGGTCGGTGACTTATAATTTTCCGTAAAAAGTTATCAGTGAAAAAAAAAAACAAAATCAGATGACAATCGGCGTTTCATCCATTGTTTTTTTTCAGGATTCAAAAACTAGTTAGGTGCGTTGTTAGTATCTCAGTGAAGTATTTACTTATATTTGAATTGCACCTTGGACCACAAAACAGTTGCGTGAAGCAATCCTGACCTCAGCTGTATATCAGAAGGGCAAATAATCAAGGCCATAACCAAGGAACAACCGCGGTTTATCATGGTTCATCGTTTAAAATTGCATCATGACGAGCAAGTTGTCATACTGGCAGTGACAGTCATAAATGTGGACGACTAGTGCGTTGACAGGAAATTTTCATGGCGCGAGACAAAGCTAAAAAATGTATGTATTTGAGTTTACTCAGACAAACGTCCGCGCACTGAGACCGATTGTATATGTATGCGAGATGGAGATGGATGTATTAAAGTAGTTAAAGTGTGACCCACCAAAAAAGACCTATACAACAGATCACTCTACTTTGAATAAATAAGAACCTTACAGGTATTTTGCCCCAAAATTGATTTCAGCGCAGAAATGTGAACAAACGGGCGAGATACCTTTTCCTACAGACGACCTACTAGGCTTCATAAGACAGTCGTGTAGTTCTCACATTAGTAGTGAACAACTGATATTCTAAACTAGTAGTCAAACTGTAGAGTAATACGTTACATGTTTCCCCGTCTGATGTTAGTGATAGAACATATGAATATTCTGATGCAGCATCTGTGTTTATTTTTAGACCAGTGAACATTGCAAAAATATGAACTTCGAAATTCATTCATTTCTTTCTAAGTTATAAACAGTTTGAGGAAAAATACATCTTTTTTATTTAATACCTTGTATCTTAGGAATATTGGAATTTTGAGATTCATATTGATGCACTTACAATTTTTTGGCTTTTGACAATGATTAAATTTCAAAAATGCCACAAATTTTACCACATAAGATAAATTGAATATTCAAAGTGTCAGCATCGGTTCAAATTCAAATCAATTATGAAATATCATAGGTGTTAATCACAGCTCTGGGTATCATGCCAGATCTTTTAAAAATTTATGTAGACATAATATTTTATATATATATTTACACATACTTTTCACTTTAATTCATGCTTTCCTAGTTGCCTGTAGTATAAAATGAAAATGTTCTTGTTACCCTATTTAATGAGCTTTAACTGTTCACTCTTTGTTCTAGTGGTTAGACATTAGGTTATATGTGTGCTCAGTTTTATTTTGTGTAAAGGTCAATTTATATTGGATATATTCAATAACAAGTCAATCATACTTTCATGCAGTCTGCAACACTTGACTTGACTGAGAATCATAGGCAGCATAGGATGTCAGTTCAACGTGGTCTGTTGATCAAACTCCGCTCAGTTAAAAAGCTTCAAATTTTAGATTTTAACTCTATTTTGGATGTCATTTGGAGAAAGAAATTAAACGGCCATATTTATTTTTTCGTATTTGACAAACACAGGGTGTCCGCAAAGTTGGGGTTTTCCTTTACAGTAGTGTAGATCTTGAAAACATAAGCAATTTTTCTTAGTACCATATACACCAATGTCTTAAGGGAACCGAGATAAAGGGCTCTGCAACATCAAAAATATCTGAATACCGTCCTGTAGCCGCGACATCCCCCAGTGGTGCTAGGGCACTAGCTCAACCCGACGACAGAACTGGGTCGGGGTCAGTGTGTCAGGTCAGTATGCAACCTTCAACCGACGGTTACGGTCACGCGTGTAGAGGTAGACGAGAATCCCTCAACAAGCACTAGAGACGTGGCTAGAGAAGTGCAAGTATCAAAAACTAAAGTGTGGCAAACGCTGCGTGAAGAGGGGCTGTATCCGTTTCACGTCCAACGTGTACAAGCCCTTCAACCTGACGATTTTCCAGCAAGAGTGCGGTTTTGTGAGTGGTTGTTGCATCAACAGGACAATAATCCGGACTTTTTGAAGTGCATGTTGGTGACAGACGAATCTACTTTCACGCGTAATGGGGTGAATAACTTTCGCAACACTCATGTTTGGTCAGTAGAAAATCCGCACGCTGTCCGTTGGGCACATTTTCAACAAACATTTTCGGTGAATCTTTGGGCTGGCATGGTGAACGGTATGCTCGTTGGACCATTTATTCTCCCAAATCGATTGGACGGGATGCAATACCTAGACTTTTTACGCAACATTTTGCCTTCCTTGTTTACCTGCGTCTGCTCGGTAGCGCATCAGATGATTTCATTTTCTGTTGGAGCGGTATGATTTCGGGCAGAGACGTACTTAGCCCTTCTCGTCAACTGGAGAGTGAGTACTTTTTCCTTTAATTTTTTTTTACTTGGTCGCCCTCGTTTCACTACACATTACCTTTGTTATTTCAAGGGTAGTTGTTTCTGAAAAGGAAAACCCCAACTTTGCGGACACCATGTATTTCTGGGACAGAAAGTACGTCCAAAAATGAGAGAGATAATTGCTGTAAACTGCCTTCTTATAAGATACAGGGTTTTGAAGTTATAAAGCACCCGGCAGCACATGGGAAAAGTGGTTTCAGTTCATTTCGCTGAACTTTTTATATGTAATGCGTCTTGATATCCTGAACAGATATTTTAATAAACACATGCCTCGATACTATACGGTTCCTCAGATATAGACCGCCCAAGTCAGTATAATGGTGTATCGGTTCTGCTCGGATATCTCCTTTAAGTGGAAGAGTGCTTTCGGTTAATTTCGTTAAATTTTTATATGTTATGTGTCGTAGCGTCCTGAACAAATGCCTTTATGAGCACAGGCGCCAAAACTCAACGGATCTCAAGCCGTCCAAGTCGGTATAATGGGGTAGCGGCCCTACACCAATATGTGCTTTAAGTGGAAAAGTGGTTTCGGTTAATTTCGCTGAATTTTACTTTTTATATGTATGTGTCTTGGCGACCTGAACAAATGCCTCAATGGGCACAGGCCCCAAAACAGATGGCCGTCAAAGTTAGTATAATGGGGTGTCGGCCCTACTTGGCTCTCTGCCCTATGCGGAAGGGCGGCATCGGTTAATTATTCGCTGAATTTAAATTATATATTTTGAATGGATAAAGATATCGACGTGAAATTGTGTGCGCTCGAATGGCATAATCAATACATGCAATAATTTTTCTTACTCAAACCATAGACGTGGCACAGAAACGGATATTTTGACCAGTCCTTAAGAAGGAAATTTTTATTGGTTTCAATATATGAGAAAAAAAGACACTGCCTTTCTGTACAATATCACTTGCAAAGTTTCCAACACCATGTATCTTCGTAAAGGGTCACTTTTATTATTTGATGTACTTTCTGCTCTAGAAATATTGTCAACGGTTTTCGAATTTATGCACTTGCAAAGTTTCCAACACCATGTATGTTCGTAAAGGGTCACTTTTATTATTTGATATACTTTCTGCTCTAGAAATATTGCCAATGGTTTTCGAATTTATTCACTTGAAGTAGATGCACACTTGAATCAATGTAGTATACAGTACCTATAAAAGTACTAGAAGTATTCGAAGGACCTTACTGAAGTACTCGAATATCTATTCGAGGAATAAATAAATGAAGTCGTCATATACTAAATACTTAGGATATTAAAAAAACCCGCGGAAGTACTTGAAGTATATGTCCAAGCACTCGAAGTTCATAGAAGTATCAATGCAACTATGTAAGGTATCAAATAAATAAGTCAAGATATCTCGACAGTCTTGAATACCTAGAAGTATTTAGAAAAATGTGCAGGTACTTGAAATATCTGCATGAATATTGGTTGCTTCGAAACAAGTGATCAGAAGTAACATTTTTTCTGCTGACAACTAACTTCCGAATATGTTATAAATTGTCATGTTTTACCCACAGTGGCGTACTCAGCTAGTGAGACATTTATAGAATTAACTCAATCATCTCAAATGACCCAACTTTTGTTACTAGTTGATCCTATGTATTTAATATCAATTTTGTTCTCAGTGCTCGGCCATTTGACCAAGCTTCACGATGTATGTAATCGTGGAGCTATTGTATAACCAACTAACTCACATGTCCAGCCGACATCCCGAATATTTCCTAGTGTGGAAGTGAATCACGGTAACAATATACACAAGAATCAACCAGTGCTTGCTGATGATTAATCTCGTATAAAAACGAACTCATTGTAGTGATTCCAACGATTCTCTTCAGCATCCACCCCGGGCTTTAGATCTGCATTTGCTGCTCCAGCTGTCCCTGAGCCGCAACTGCCAGCCATTTTAAAACCCTGCTCGACAAGCATGTCAAATGCTTGCTCTAGAAACGAGTGCTTCAGAAAAAACCTGGAAAGAAATTAAAAGCGCCAATGAAAATAATGCACAATGCGAGGCAATTCCTGAAAAATAAATTAATGCAAATGGTGCCGTCTTGCCTTACTGCAGCTTGATGCAGAGTTCAGATGCTCTAACTAAATATACATATAGCAGCACGAATATCAGTTAGTAGTAAAGCGAGGGGGGAAGGCGGCCAAAGAAAATGGAAGAGCACGTCTATCGGGAGGGTGCACGATCTTAGGACTAGCAAGGCAATTTTTACATTAAGATACAGCAATATATACCATTTTCTTGAAAAAAAAAATGGCTGGAAGGGGGGAGGGGAGGTACCCTCACCAAATCCGCCAGTGATAGTAGTATGATAAAAAAAGAACAATAAGGACCAGACTGCACGTGTATTTGAAACAGGTGGTTGCATTTTCAAAAAGAGGCAAGAATTAATCAGCGTCTGTTGTTGGAAATGTTGCATGTCGCTGTTTTAAGATGAATAGTAGATCCTGTATTATAACTGTTGTTTCCCAAAAAATCCATGCTTTTGTATTGTAATTGTATAAAAACAGTAAATAAATAATAATAGTAATAATAAAGGTCTCTTATTAAAGTGCGAAGTTTAGCTTGAAGCTATTCTGCCAACCCTTAACAATACAAAAAAAAAATACAATGACGATTATACATACGTAAAAGTAATATAGGTACCTAAGTATAGTAACAGTAAATAATGAAAATTTAATCATACATGTGGATGTACACAGAACAAGAAACATTTTGCGAAATGAGTGGTCAAACTATTCAGGTGAGTATTTTTCTAAAATAAATTGTTTAATTTGTTTTTGAAGTCACTGTAATTTAGTGATTTCAACGCCTGAGGTACTTCATTATACATGTAAAGTGTTATCGCGTTGAATGTGAAGCACTTACGAAAGAATGAGATTTTGTGAAGAGGCATTGTGAGTGTCTCAGTAAACCGTATGTCTCTTGAGTGAGTAGAATTTCGAGGGATCAGCTTGTTCTTTAAAACCGAGGGAACCCAAGTAAGCAAGAGCTTATGAGTATTAGTTAATAGGTGTAGCTCATATAGCTCTCTCACCTTTAACCACCCCAAGTCTCTTAAAGAACCGCTTATATGGTATATTTTCTCAAATTATTAATTGGTCTGCAACATGAATTTTGAATTTTTTGTAAACGTGAAAGAGATGTTTTTCTAAAAATGGATTGTAAATTATACCACACTAAGTAGTTTTGGACATCATTAACGATTCGCATAAGATTTTATTAATTTGATAATCGAGAATTTGTTTATTCAGATATAACTGACGTAAGATCGGAAAACAGCTTTTGGTAACTTTGTTTATATGAGGCACTCATCAAAAACAATTCCCAAGTTTTTGAGTGCTTCGTTAATTTCGATAGTAGCACCATCTAAGCTAGCATTAAAGTTGTTTTTAACATGAAGGTTTGGGTAAAAAAATAATAACTTTTGATTCTGAAGGCTTTAGTTTGAGGTTATGATTTTTGCCTATGCACTATTTGATTTTATATTTCCATTGATTTCATATTCAGCAATTTGAGTGTTGCAACTACGGAAGTCATTATAAATTTGAGAGTCATCAGCAAAAAATTGAATACTACAAGGTTGACGAATGAGTGCAAGTCGGTGATACACAGGGTGATTCACAAGTCGTGACCAAAAATAAAACATCATTCACAGGACCGCATTTTATGTAACATTTTCTCCTTGAGGACTTCATTAAAAAGATACGGGGTGTTGAGGTTTAAAAATAAAAAATTATTAAACAATTTGGTATGTGGATTTAAGTATTGTTCGCATTCAAAGGTCTTTACTCAAAATCAACGTGCGCTAGTGGCGGAGATATAGAAGATTATTGGGATTATTTTTCCAAATCAAAAAGTACGCCACTGTACGCGCAATATTTGCTATTTTATCTTCAATTTGCTACAAATTATCACTCTTGTTTTTTCCTAGAGTGCACTGTTTTCGTAAAAATAAAAATAAAACAAATTAGATCATTCATGAAGAGCCGAGATACAATTACATAGTTTCAAAATAAAATAGAATCCTTGATACCAACTTGTCGTTTCTTGGGAGATAGTTTGTCAAAGATATTTGTTATGCGGTTGTTATCGTTACTACTACGATTTATTTTGTAAAAGTTAAGTCAAAAGTTTCTTTTCGTATCAACGTGGATTTCCTAACAGACGCCAACCTACTCCAAAGGTTTTTACGGGTTTATTTCTAAGACTTCCCCAATATGCAATTGCCAAACTTCCCGGAGTTAGAGGCCCATACTGTTCAAGAGAACAGCCCAGTGACCATGTTTCCAAAGTCTTGTGTGGAGAATTTTAAATCGGGAAGTTTTACATCCTTACCATCGGCAAAATGTGCAATATCTGCAACCCGGCGACGAAGTGCAACGTCGAAATTTTTGTTAGTGGTTATTGCAAACGCATAATCAAAATGCAGATTTTATTGATTTGGTTTTGTGGTCAGAGGAGTGGAACCTTTAATTCTCACAATGAACATATTTGATTGTTAGAACCTCCGTTCTGTAAAAATCCACTCGTTTCAACAAATATTTTCTAAAAATATCTGGTGTGACATTTTCAATGGTCAACTGTTTATGCACGTATTGCATATTACATAGAAAATGTGTTAGATGATGTTCCGTTAGCAACGAGAGTACGAATGTGGTATTAGCACGACGCTACCCCACCCCATGTTCGTCATGACATAACCGCATGTTTAAGTAATCATTTTAGACAATGATGGATTGACAGAAACGGACCCGTACATTGGCCTGCGAGGTCTCCTGATTTGAACCCCCTGGATTTCTTTTTGAATTCAAGCCACAACAAATTTAGCGGAAATGCGTTTTTCTTTATTAAAAAGATGCCGCACTAGTATCCGTCAGAATGGTGGTCCTTTTGAACATTTACTGAAATAAAGCTTTGATTATCTATTTTTTTTAATTTTACGAAAACAGTGCACTCTAGGAAAAAACACAATAGTAATTATTTGTAGCAAATTGAAGGTAGAATTCGAAAATTTGCGCGTTTCGAAAAAAATCAGTGGCGTACTATTTTTATTCGGAAAAATAATTCCACTAATACCCTGTATCTCCGCCACTGGTGCACGTTCATTTTAAGTAAAGACTGTTGGATGTGGACAATACTATCCACATACCAAATTTTAGTTCATTCCAATTGACGGTTTTGAAGATATTAAAAAACAGTTTTTTATTTTTAAATAACACACCTATGAATTGGTAATTTCCAACTGAATGTCAATATTTAATACTACTTTAAATACTTTATTAAAATTCGGCATATACGTACTGTCAAGAGGTATTTTTAATGTAGGAATTTTCTTTTAATTTCCACCTGCGTCGTTCATACCGATTTCACTTGCCCATTTTGGCACACAATGATAGTACGCAACTGATTTCTCTTAAAATAAAAACTACTCGTGAAATCCCCAGTCATTTCTAAGCAAATTTGATTGCTTACTTTTTCCACTCCGATGCACGGTATTCGCTTGAAAAATAATATAACGTTTCTTTGCGTGATCCTAACATCGTTAGTATGGCAATGTCACTCTGTCGAGAAAAAGCTTGTATTTTTCAAGAATTCAATTTTTTTATGTCTAACCCACGATTTCGACCCAAAAATTGCTCTGCATGGTGATATTGTCATGTTAACAATATTGGTATGATCGAAGAGTGAAACAGTATTTTAATTTTATGAAAACCGTTCGTCAGATTGAAAAAAAGTGTTTTTTCGCTTAGAAGTGATTGACAATTTCAATAAGAGATAAATCAACGGCATACTATCACTTTTAAAATAGTCAGGTGAAATTAAATAAATATTACAGATATACATAATCAACGATTTATTTTTTTTGCCTTTTTTACCACCCTGGGTCTCAACAGATAAAACATTTAGGACATACGATCATATGAAGTCTTCATCTTAAAATGGACTTAAAACCACCCCCTTAGATAGGGACATTCAATTAGGAAGCACACTAAATTGCAACTACCAATACTGCAAGAGATAAATGCTGACTTTTGAGCCAATAATTTAATATTTTTTTGAAGTGTCTAGCATAGATAGGAAACTCTGATTTGAATATGAGTGAATCAAATATCAAACCTGTTCAGTTTTTGATATTAATTTCTTAACTAGAAAATGTTTTCCATTCCTATGCCACAGTTTTAATAGATTCTCCCTTTTAGGTTAAGATTCCAAGTTAATTAAAAAACTAATTGGGAAAGAAAGTGTATTTAAGTTTCCTCACTTTTTTTTCATATACCACATGCTTCAACATTAATATACAGGGTGTTCCTTAATGATATGCGAATATATAAGGGTGTGAATCTACATGAAAAATTAATGTTAGTTTGCTTTATAAACTATGGTTCAAAATGTTTCCTTTCCTAAACTCGGGGTGTTGAAGTTTTAGGAAAAAAATGGAAATTAATTAATATTTTCACAACCGCTTCAGATACTTCACTGATATTTAGTACGTAGTGAAAGTTAATAAAGTTGCATATTTCTCAATGCAAAAATAATTTTTAGAAGAAAAAATAGTACGCCAATAGTCTTTTCCCAAATAAAAATTATTTTTAAATTCCCCGTTCAATTTAAAACAAATCATCTCTCTTGAACTGTTTTCCTTCGATGCGCCATTTTTGAGTAAAAAAATAAAAAACGTTTTATTGTCTAACTTGCAAATTTATTTTTAATTTAATTGGAAAAATTAAACACATTAGGGGTAATGATAAAACAACAACTGACAACATAAACAACATTAAAATCAACGAAATGATTACAAAAATTGTTGAAAATGGCCCCATTCACTTAGTATGCATGCTTCCGCCCTCTTTCTCATGGAATTGCTTACTCGTTGAAATATCCCTGGATTGTTTTTCATTCTATCACAAGCTGCAACTATTCTTTCTCTTAATTCCTCCACAGTGTTAATGGGACTTGTGTACACTAGTGTCTTAAGATAGCCCCACAAAAAGAAATCTAAACTGTTGAGGTCTGGGGACCTTGGTGGCCATTCTTGGGGCCCACCGCGGCCAATCCAACGATTTGGATAAACAGTTTGTAAATAATTACGAACCGGTAGACTGAAATGCGCTGGTGTACCATCATGCATGTACCACATATTGTTTCTTATTAAAAACGGAACATCATCAAGCAACAAAGGCAACTGTTGTTGAAGAAAATTGAGGTAAGTCTGTCCGTCAAGTTGTCCCGGCAAGAAGAACGGGCCAATAAAGTGGTTGCCAATAATTCCTGCCCATACGTTAACCGAATATTGGTGTTGGAAATGGGTTTCGGTTATGGCATAGGGATTTTTTCTGCCCACAAATGATTATTGTGGAAATTCTGAACATTTCGAGAAACATTAGCTTCGTCCGTGAACAGAATTGTTGATTCAAACTGCGGATTTTGTGTAATTTTTTGAAGATACCTCACACGCCTTGGAAAATCACTGGGAAGTAATGCCTGTACTTTTAAAATATGGTAAGGATATAAAAAAATCCACTAAAATTCTCCAAACAATTTGATGGCAAATATTTAAGTGTCTAGCGATCTTCCTCGTACTCGTTTCAGGATGTTCTTCGACTTCGTGCAGCACTGCTTCCTCAATTTCAGGTGTTCTACACACTTAGAGGTCTACCTTCAGATGTTCTTTTTCGGACAGAACCAGTTTCAGCAAGACGACGATGGATATTAGAAAAGGTTCGACTATCTGGCAAAGCACGATTGGGATATCTCTGGTGATGAATCCGTCTGGCTTGCTCACCATTACCGTCGGCAATGTATTTCCGTCATTTCTGCATTTGAATAAGCACTTCTGCAATATATATGTCACTATAGAGTTCGGATGCTTTGCCTTGAATGCTTTAAAAAGGCGATGAATGTTTAAATCTGGGCTCAAATACTTTTTTTCAGATTTCTTACGTCCATAATGGGATACGTCTCTTGGAATAGACTCAATATGTTGTTGAATTAGCCGCCGATCATTTGAGAAAAATTTGGCTGGCTTGTGATTGATTCGCCCATCACAAAAAGTAATTTCACGCATTTTTTTTCTTATTCATAAGACCTCTTTTTTGGAGTACAGCAAAAATGTTCTTGAACGTCTTTCGGCATACCTGAAGAAAAGTTCCTTGTTGGTCAGGAACCATGTAACAGACGGAATTTTGCCTTCTGCTTTCATTAACATTTTGATAGCCTCCATGTCGCTGTCTTTTAATTGAAACAAGATTGATTAACCCCATCAAGTATGTGCCTTGTGTTTTGTAATCTTCGGCATAACATTTTTCAAATAGCTGAAGTCTTCTTTCATAAGAAATTTTTTTGCAATCCAAATAGCACTTGCACATGATCTGAAAAAAAGTCTTTCAGCAACTACACTATGCTTTTACGGTGGATTCATACAGACAAATAACATAAAATAAATAAAGGCTTGTTTGACATTCAGGTATTTACACAGCCAAATAAAACAATAAAATTTTCATACTTCATAATTCCAACCTTACATACCTCTCCTTGCTTCCATGCTTCAATTGTTCATTTTCAGATCATTAATACCAGATATGGGATTTGAAGATACCACAGCTTGATGAATTTGCTCAATGTAGGGGATTATTGTTGACTGATCAACATTTGCAAGAAAATATGCTTCTGTATTTTATTCATCTGTCTAAAATTTCTTAAACGTCAAAACAAAAGGGCCTAAAGGCCGTATCGTTAGTCGTTCATACAATTATTGTAGGACGCCCAATGACAGATGTGCATCATCTGACATTAATTGCCAAATTTTTGCATCCGGAGAAATTTTTATATTTTGGCAAGAAAGAAGGCAATAATATTATGGAAGCTGAACCCGAGGGGTCCCCAGGCGAACCCTCTACTGCTTTCAGTGGAGTTGGCGCGGAGTGCAGCGCTACTTTGGAATATATTCCAGAAAACCAAAACGAGATGACGCCAATGATGACATCAGAGATGACACCGATACTGGAGAAGGAAAACGAGAACCAGAGACTTTTGAAGATAATTGCAGACCAAGCAGCCCAGATTCAGAGACTGACTGACTGTGTGGAGTCACTTAATGCCCAGGTTTTTAAGCTTAACATACAAGTATCATTCATAAATCAGTTCCCAATGTTGATTCTTCCAAAACAGCAAAACGTAGACATAACAGCCATTCGAGTGACCTACATACTGAGACCTGTGTGACATCGCAAAGTGAGACTGCGCAAAACAGAATTTCCTCCTCTACCGACGAAATCCACAAATAACAAACATTCAGGCAACCTAAAACGGTCTGCGTCTGTACCCTCTACCGCTTCTACTAGTCAGCCAAGGGAAAGACCTTTATCAGTATCCACACAGAGTGCTTCTCCTGTTATACCCCAAGTGCAGTCTGATCCATTGGCTGGCTGCAACTCATCTTCCTTGCCATCCAGCGGATCTCTAAATACACAGGCCCAATCGCCTCGCCAGGTGCGTATTACTCCGATCGTGTTGAGAGATGCGACAAAATGGCGCACCTTAAACTATTCCTTTGTAAGTCTTGGTATTCGTATTGAACGAGCAGTCGCCGTTGACGCTGGGATACGTATCATCCCCAAAACAGAAGACGATTATCGCAGGATAATCCGTCTTTTCAAAGAGGAAAACATTCCTCATCACACTTTCCCTTTGCCCACTGAACGCAACATCCATGCGGTTATCAGAGGTATCCCAGCATCAACCACCGAACAGGAGGTCAAAGGTGAGCTAGAAGCCTAAAGCGCAACGGCGGCGTGCCCATGCCCTTGATGGTGGTGATCCTGCCTAAGACGGAGAAGTCACAGCAAGTGTTCAACGAGCACGAATTGCTGGGGCTCTCTATCAGAGTCGAAGTTCAGAAGAACTCTCGACACATATGTGCCCTCAAACAGGACAAGAGGTTCACAGATGTGCGAACTGTGGGGGGGACCATCCGACAAATAGTCCGACCTGTAGATTTACTCCTAGGAGAAATCTACAAGTCATCGCACAAAGGCGAGCAAAGTCCTACGCTGACGCAGCAAGAGATGACACCTCAACTGCCCCTGCTGTTTCGAGCTCATCTACGACTACTCAAAATGTGGATCTAGATCTAGCTACAGCGCTCAGGTCCCTACAGCAGATTATTAGTCCCCTGATAAGCGCCACTAAGGCATTGCAGGCGATCTTTCCGCTAAATGGCTAGGTACAATAGCAGACAGCCTGAATTCATCAAAATTCTTTTCTGGAATTGTTTGGGTCTTAGGGATGTCCCCAAAAAACGGGAATTGCATCAAGCTCTTTTGGTTGAGAACGTCGATGTAGCTCTGCTGCAGGAAACATTGCTTAATCCGGGAGATCGTCTAGCTTTCCCGAATTATGATGTTATCCGCGCTGATAGATTAAATGGACGGGGTGGCGGTTTGGCAGTGCTAGTAAAACGTGGTATTGACTATTACAGAAGCACAAACGCTGAGATGCAGAGCATCGAGGCAACTTCGGTGGTAGTGAATATGACGGGAGATATCTCGTTGAAAATCATATCGGTATATGTCAGATGTGGTGCCAGGCTGCAAGAGACGGATCTGGAAGTCCTGTTTGACTGCTCGGGTCGGCTTATTGTAGCAGGGGACTTTAACTGTAAACATCGAGCATGGCACTCTAGGTTAAATTCCACCAGTGGGATTCGACTTTACAACCATGCGATACGAAATGGCTACCTCATACACAGCACTGAGGAGCCAACTCACCACCCATTTAATCACCTTCAGGCACCAGATGTCATTGACTTCGCGATATCTAGAAACTGTAGATTCAGTGTCACTTCTCGAATCATGTATGACATTTCAAGCGATCATCTTCCTGTCGTACTGGAAGTGGGTAATGAGCAAGCCTTGGAAGGGGACCCTCTTCCAAGGAAAAGGGTTGATTGGGAACTATACAAGTCGCTCCTTAGAGAGTTCCCCAATATCCCGATCATAGATGATGAGAGCGATATAGATGCTGCTCAAGCGGAGTGGACAAGTTCGGTTCAGCAAGCTCTGCAGCGTGCAGCTGAACTACCAGTACGACGACACGGCAGACCGTTTCTCCCTGCAGACATTCGTCAGAAAATTTCTGACAAAAGAGCTGCAATTAAGCAAGCGAAGAGGTCTTGTCACCCAGATGACATTCACAGAGCAACTAATCTTGTTCATGAAGTGAGAAATGCTCTTCATGAATTCCGTAATGAGCAATGGAGCGACTTTCTGTCGGGGATGCTTGACTCAAGTATTCCTCTCTGGAAAGTTGCAAAGTCGCTCAGAAACGGAAAGCGAGAACAACTTCCGCACATCCACGGTCCTAGAGGCATAGTCTGTAGGACAGAGGAAAAGGTCGAGGTTTTCGCTGATGCAATGGAAAGTCAGTTCTCTCCCAACGATGACCTTGATAATGACCTCGACGAGGAGCAACATATTGTAAGATCCGTCAGGAGATATTTTAGGGCCAACGGCGTCAGTGGCAGTAGTTCCTCCCTTAGTGATTTTTCCTCAGAGGAATCTTCAGATGATTCCTCAATTGAAGAGCTGCACGGCACATCAGCGAGATCTCCTGAGACTCCGCATTGCACACCAGCAGAGCTCCAAGGTCATATTAAAGACCTCAAGGTGCGTAAAGCACCTGGAGAGGATCGAATTACTAATAAGGCGCTGAAGCTACTTTCGCGGAAGTCCTTAACTTATCTCGTGGCAATAATCAATGCCATGCTAAGGACCCAGCACTTCCCAACGGCGTGGAAGACCGCCGATGTCATAATGATTCCGAAGAAGGTGGGTTCGATATTCCCTCAGGATTACCGCCCCATTAGTCTACTGTCAGCTCCTTCTAAGCTCGCTGAAAAGGTGATTCTACGTCACCTTGAATATTTCTCGGCAGACCACAATGTGATTCCTGACGTGCAATTTGGCTTTCGGTCTGAGCATAGTACGGAGCTACAGGCCATAAGGCTTGAACGAGTAACCAGCGGGTTCACCCGTAATGAAAGTACTGGCATCTTGCTGATGGATGTCTCAAAGGCATTTGACAAGGTGTGGCACAAGGGCCTTCTCTACAAATTGACCCATAAGGGCTTCCCCTTCTGGCTCCTAAAACTTTTGAAATCCTTTCTCGAGGGTAGGAAATTTCAGATCAAAATTAATAATGTTCTGTCGACAACATGGCCCATCAAAGCCGGTGCCCTCAGGGTTCGGTTCTTGGACCAGTCCTTTATTCACTTTTTATTCATGACGTCCCTTGCCCCAGCAGCTGTGAAACCTATCTCTATGCTGATGACACTGCCCTGGTGGCCCAGTCGTGCCCTGGGGATCTAGTTCACGACAGGCTGCAAAGTGCAGTGGACGAGGTATTGGAATGGGCGAATCGGTGGCTGAAAATTAATCATTCGAAAACGCAGGCAATCTATTGTACTAAAAACCGTAGCGTCGCCCCGTCTGAGGTTTCAGTGAATGGCGCTCGGGTACCATGGGAAAGCTCTGCTAAGTATCTCGGTATCACTCTTGACAAGGGGATAACCTGGCAGAAGCACACTGAAGCGTTAAAAACTAAATTCCAAATCTCGTTTCGGCAACTCTACCCTATGCTATGTAGAACATCAAAATTAAGTTTGATCAACAAAGTTCGACTATACAAGATGGTTATTAGACCAGCGATCACTTACGCAAGTGCGGCTTGGTGTTTTCTCGCCAAAACGCATTTGCGTAGCCTGCAGGTTTTGCAGAACAGAACATTGCGTACAATCACTAACGCCCCATGGTATGTTTCCAACGAGACCCTTCACAGAGACCTTGACATCCCTTACCTAAGGGACTACATCAAACAACAAGCGCAGCTACGTTACAGTCAAGCAGAATCGCATAACAACTCTTTGTTGCGCGAGTCAGTAGACTACACAGTCGAGCAAGTTCGCAAGCACACAAGGCCGCGACTCGCACTGTGAACAAAATTAAATCGTGCGACTTTAGGTCCAACCAAAATTATAATTTTTCTTCAACAACCAATCCCAAAATTAATTTTGGGATCAATTTAAAATTGCCGAATACTAACTAGCAATGCCAAGGCACCCCTCAAATTGATGCACTTCTTTTTTCTTTGCTCTCCCTCCTTCCTTCCTTCCTTTCTTCTTCCCTTCTTTCTCCCTGACTTTGTTTGGTATCTGGGCAACCAGACCTGACAGACCTACTGACTTACAAGGCTTCAACCAAGAGCAAAGGTCCTACGGACCGTTCTGACAGACAATGACGAATAGTAGTAGGACGCCTTTATGGCCTCCTCGATTGTCATAATATTATGCCTTCTTGTAAGGTACTTGTGTGTATTGCTCCAGATTTCTGGCATGCTGACAGTTCTGACTAGAGGTTATGTTGTTACTTTGACGTTTAAGAAATTTTAGACACATGAATCGAAGGCAGAGGCATAATTTTTTATTTTCTTGCAAACAATGTTGATCAGTCAATAATAATTCTCTACATTGAACAAATTCTTTGAGCCGAGGGATCTCCAAATCCCATATCTGGTATTGATGTTCTGAAAATGAACAATTTAATGCAAATGGATGGGTATTTATATATAAAAGTCCAACAGCTTACAACCAAGCTGTTCCGTGATGAAGGTAGGTAAGTTACAAAATTAATCATTGCATATTCATATTTATATATTTATCGAATTTTTTTCAGATGTGGTTCATTCTTACAGACTTTATGAGATGTCGGATAAGAAATATTGTATCTCAAGAACAACTGCATTCTTGATGTTGGAGATGCCTGTTCAAAAATCATTATTGGACTCTGGATTGCGTAGTGTCAGGCTACAAGTATGAATAATGCGTAAATGCTCTGAAATTGAGTTTAAACGTGCCCTGCCGTATCTGATATTTTTTTATATCAGTGGGAGACTTGAACCTAATATTTGAGTCTATAACTCTAAAAAATATGATTATAAGATTGCAGCCCACACCAAGGTGTATATTTTTAATGTTTCTTGAATCTATGAATCTTTTTTGCAGATATAAACCACGATATTGCATACAAAACTCAGTAAAATTCCATATTTATTTTGGAAGGATAAAGAAGCGAATGATCTTCCGAAGAATAAATTCATGCATCCAGGCACTTGAAAGCATATTTGGCGGAGCCAACCTTACAGAAATAAAAAGTGAATCTGCTTTTTGCGACTGACATGTGTTACACTGCAATTTGTAAATTAAAGGTAGGCATAGATAAGCCTGTATAATCATAAAAGTTGAAAGCTATCGAGTTCAAGAGGAGCTTTTTTAGGCATGGGCAGGGGGTTATCGAATGTCTAATGATTAATGTTGCATGTGAGATAGCTAAAATGTCACATGAAACTCGATAAAGTGCCTTTTTGAATATTGTCGACATTTCTATTTGACAAAATCTCACAAAGCTGATGCCATGGGTTTGAGATTGAATACTTGACATCACAGCACAGTGGCAAATGATGACAATCACAAAAATAAAATTTCAGTGATCCAGCAAAAATGCGATATGAAATACATCTTTTAACACTTATGGTTATATCGGTATTTAGGACTAAAACGTAAGCAATCACCATTACTTATAATAGTATTTTTTCAGATCTACTTGCATTGCTCAAAGATACATCCAATCCCAGGGTACAAGATAGTGTAAGGGACGTTATTAGAGCAAAAAGAAGAGTCCATATATTTAAATTGGATATATTTCAAAAAGTTTGGTACCTACAGTTAATTAACTTTCCAAATATGCTCTAATGTACCCCTAAACAGAAAGTTTTGTTTGTAATTGATTAGATATCCTTTTAGCCTGTTTACATATTTTGTAATTTAGAAAATAGTATCTAGTTAACCCTCTGGCGGGCGCGCCTTGTCAACTCTCATGAGTGGGCGCACTGCGGCTTTTGCACAGCATTCAGAATTTTGTAATCCACATAAATGACCTTTTCTGGAATTCTCCTTTTGGAGGGGAGATCTTAAAATTTCTTTATACGTTGTGAAGATATTTGGAGCATCTTGCATCTCTGCAGGGAGATATTTTAGAAATAGGTATGTCAACAATAATACCACTCGTTTTCAATCACCCTTTAAAGATTATTCATGACTATCATTTGAAACGTCTAAAAAATAATTAGAAAATGTTACATACCTCGATGTATATCTTTCTGATTGTCCATGGTCTGGATCTCTACTTTCATTTAGAGTTTCTCCAAATACGCTTCTACATAGGTCCACTCTGCCGCACACCAGAATTCTGAAAATATCAATGCTCGATTAAGCCTTAATTTTGCAATTTTGGATAGAATACAGATACCAAATGAGAAATATGAGAATTAGGACTAACTCTACTTAAATTCTCATGGCTGATTTTGATATATACTCAGTAAAACATTATGACAAAGTAATATTCAGCATTGCCAGACACCTAACGTGCTCCATAAATTCAGCAAGACACCTAAAGTACCCAAAAGGTACGTAAAATTTAGTTGTATTCTCTCAGTTCATTTTGAAATATGTTACTTAGGGGACTATTTTGAAACTATATTACTTAGCCAGACAAATTATGAGATCCAAACATCACGCCAAACAAAAAACATTCAGTCATGAATATGAGCGCAAAGGTTTCTCAGGAAAACCAACCCACAAACTGAGGCTATACGATTGTCCATTGATGCATTGATTCGCCTTACTTACTAAAATGTACACAGATTTCTGTCATTCATGTAATTAAGCCGAAAGTCATACCATCAGTATTTACTATGGTCCGTAATGTCAGTATTTACTGATTATCTCGCCTATGTCAGTGGATTTCTACGTTACCTAATACATCAATAATTACTGATGTCTTGGCTACACGGTCAAAGTCCGTTGATTACTGACGCCACTGACGGATCACAGTGCATACTGATTGAGTGACATTAGCCCTTCATTAGCCTAATTGTAAGTGTATTTTCCACATGACATACCCACGAGAAATGTCTAAAATGTCAACAAAATTATTGGACAATTCGGTTCGCCCTTGTTTACAGGTAACGGACACTTTCAGAAACCGACAGTGGCAGCTACCAACAAGGGGCACTGACTGTCTCACCGTTGATATGCCCTGAATTTAAATGTTCTACCTGTAAGACAAAAAATTCCGTAGCACTTGAGCTTGCTGAGTCTTCTCAGGCTGCAAACCGTGGAGAGCAGATTTTTTATTACGTTCTCTATACCCTAAAATAAAATGGCTTCCTTTACCATATTTTTAAACCAAAATATTAAGGTTTTTTTTTAATTTCCCAAAACTTTCTATAATGTGACTTACCTCGTTTTTGAGCGGAGGTTTCCAATTATGCCTGAGTTGTCAGCAATATGAACAATTGAAGACACAAGTGGCTGGAGGTGTCATGTAACAAAATCATTGTGTGGAGAAAATTGACTTTAAACATTTTTTATTGGGACGTTTTACTTTATTGACATTTTAAATATTTAGTTTAATTAGTTTGTTATTATCTTGTTTTTGCAACAAAGTAATGACAGAATGAAGGAATCACTCTTTAAGGTTAATTTAAAAAAATGTTACATGACACCTTTATCCACTTGAGTCTTCAATTCATGAAATACCAGCCTTAAAAAGAACCTATTTGATTTCCCAGCGATTTGGAGTACTTCCAGGCATGTTATTGATGTTTGTCGCGTGTTGCTTTCATTAAATATTTGACGTTTTATAAAAATTTATTTTAGTTTATTATTTCGTTTCTGTCTTAGAATGTCATGACATTGCACATTAGATTTTATTAATATGTCTTTTCAAACGAAATAGCCGTTATAAAATAACAATGAATGTAAAACATCTCATAATTCGTACCCTTAGTCGATCTAAATAAAATTAGATAAAATATGAGGTATAATTGAAAAAAGATTTTTTTTTTCATTTATCAAGCGATAGCTGCGCCCCCTAGAGGTTATGAAAACGAGTAAGAATAAAGTTTAACCTGAAATATTTTAAAATCGTGGCATATTGGTTCGTTTTGCACTACTATTCATTACTTAAGTCCTTCTTCTCAACCAGCAGTACTTGAAAATTGTAATTTAAGCTTATTTCTTAATATACCTCCAAATAAAAAGGAAAAATTGTATAGGACTTTTTATGCACTTTCCGAGCAACATAAAAACTATATCGTTGTATTTGAACGTTTCGAAAAGATAAAAAGAAGTTATGTGACTTTCTCTGAAACGACATTCAAGCCTTCCCCCACCCTAAACTGACCAAATTGTGACATAAAAAAGTTGGGTTATTGAGCGGCGAATTTTTGCCAAATAATGGCGTTTGAATTTTTGAAATTGGAATAACGCCACTTAGCGTCCATTTAAGGAAGCTGAAAATTTCTTTGGCCACTTTTGTTATAAAACTTTGTAACCGATAGCTCTAGGTGTAGGGGTTGCCGACATAAAGCCGGCGTCCTTTATTTTTGGCAAGCACGGTACATGATGCCATGGTGATATTATTCTCATTGAAACTAACAGCGATTTCGGTAAGGATAATGATAAGCATCACAGCGAGAATATGCAGCAATATCTTATACATGCAAATATTCACTATAATATTTCCTAAAAAGAACCTTTGTCGCTGTGTTCACTGAGAAAACGTGATCAACAGTTGTTCTGGAAAATGTTCATTCTCTATAAGATATTTTGGAATTACTCCAAATAGCTAAAGCAGTTTAATTGAAGCTAATATACTATTAAACTAATTTGCCTGAAAATAGCAAACCATGTACCTGTTTCATTATACTGTTTAATTAGTTTGAGTAATTTAGTTTATGTAGAAAAGGTACTTCGTGAATGCTCGGGAGTATGTTTCATTTATGACTTTCGCGAACAGTTCCATATTCGAATGTTGCCGTTGTTGGTGTATCAGCTGTGAAGTGGATTAATTATGGTGATCAAGTGAAATGCTCGAGTATAAGGCATAACCGTGATTAGAATATTTCTCGCTTTAAATGGAACACTGTGTATAGGTTAATGAAGGGCATTTATACCAAGCATGTGCTTTACTTTTATACTGTATAACGTATATATGTTATAGGAAGTCGAACCTCCTGTTTGTGTAGACTTTGTAGTACCTATTTTAAAATATCCTAGTTTGTTTAAAGTGCTGCGAATTTATTTATATATCTAAATGCGTTGAATACGGGTGAAATATTCTATCATTAGACATAAAAGTACTCGTACAATTTTTCTACATATGCACTTGATTATTATTCAGTTTCAGCTATCGCTTCCCTTTCTTTCTGAGTCTAAGAAAAATAATTGCTTCTAGTGGATGGTGATGTATTACAACCTGTTTCTGGACAAACAGACAAATATTTGGTAAAACTTGATCCCATATATATACAGGATGACTTCGAAGTTGAGTCATTTATTTTAACAGTGAGTAGATCTGATCAAAAGAAATGTTTTTTTCCTTTACCATTTTTCTGGTAAAATTAAAGTAACAAAGTTATAGCCCTTTGGAAGTTTGAGTACCGCCCTGTCTCAATAATAATATTATGTGCTCGTGTTTGGCAACAACGGATATAATCCACCTTATCGGTTCA
The DNA here is from genome assembly GCA_963669975.1 of Acanthoscelides obtectus. NCBI lineage: Eukaryota > Metazoa > Arthropoda > Insecta > Coleoptera > Chrysomelidae > Acanthoscelides > Acanthoscelides obtectus. The sequence goes on along the minus strand of CAVLJG010000006.1, from coordinate 56,565,171 downwards.
TCGCATCGGAAACAAAAAAGGGGAAGAATTTGGAACGATGTTTTTACAATTTTATTCAGTTGTATTCAGTGTCAGTCGGTAACGCGTGAGTGAATAGTGGTGTTTGCTGCGTGGCTCAAACGAAATAAAAAATGACACATGTTTATGCGGATCGGTTTCCCAATCGAGTGCAACCAACCCCTCGTGCCTTTGTTAATGTAGTACAACGGGCTCGTGAATCAGGTGACTTAAGACCTCACAGGAGAGAGCATGCCGTTGCTCCAAGACCTCACGATCAAATACAGGTCCGCACTGAAATACTTGTTGGGAGGATACTTTATAAAACAAGGTAAAATTTTTTTTTATTTTATTTTTATTTTTACACACATATTTTGGTTTATCTTCCTTCTACAATCATTATCTGAAAATTAATGACTCAACTTCAAAGTCACCCTGTATATATATATATATATAGATAATATGATCATGCGGAGAAAGGTATATAACAACAAGTAGGAAAATAATGGGCAAAATCCGCAAAAAGGAGGAAAGTGGATTCGAGCAGAATCCACTTTCCTCCTTTTTGCGGATTTTGCCCATTATTTTCCTACTTGTTGTTATATATATATATATATATATATATATATATATATATATATATAAAATAAACCAAAATATGTGTGTAAAAATAAAAAAAAATGTTACCTTGTTTTATAAAGTATCCTCCCGACAATTATTTCAGTGCGGACCTGTATTTGATCGTGCGGTCTTGGAGCCCCGGCATGCCCTCCCCTGTGAGGTCCTAAGTCACCTGATTCACGAGCACTTTGTACTACATTAACAAAGGCACGAGGGGTTGGTTGCACTCGATTGGGAAACCGATTCGCACAAATCCGTGATGCCGCGGCAGCATTTTGTAAAGACTCCCCCCCGTAAATAAGAATCATGTCCACAAGTTCAGCATTTTCGTAAACATGTGCCATTTTTTATTTCGTTTGAGACACGCAACAAACACCACTATTCATTCACGGGTTACTGAATGACGAAAAACATCGTGATAAACGTTTCAAATTCTTTCGCTTTTTTGTTTCCGATGCGATGAACCGATATATCCGTTGTTGCCAAACACGAGCACATAATATTATTATTTTGACAGGGCGGTACTCAAACTTCTAAAGGGCTATAACTTTCTTAATTTAATTTTACCAGAAAAATGTTAAAGGAAAAAAGCATTTCTTTTGATCAGATCTACTCACTGTTAAAATAAATGACTCAACTTCGAAGTCTATATATAATAGTATATAGTATATACATATATATATATATATATATATATATATATATATATAATAGGTTCACAATCAATGAAAATAAAAAACATCAAGTTTTTATTTTGATTGGAAGCATCAACTACCAAGATCAAGTTCTCCAAAAATTTTCATATCTAAGATTTGGCAGAGCACAATTATAATATACATCATTCAGTGATTGTTTTTTCAAATCTCAAACATTATCCAAAAATCCTTTCAAATCTAAATAAAATAATCCATTAAAAATAATGAATATAATGAAATTGCGTTACTAGGAGCAGGTAAACTTATTTTAATAGTCCATTAATCTTAAATAAATTAGTATAATCAATCTAAGTAAGCGGTATAATAAATTTAATTAAACGATTACGTTTTGGGTTAATTAAACTAGTTTCATTGATTTAAGTAATCTGTCTAACAAATCGGGATTTAATTAAACTAATTGAACTTGTTAAATATCACATAATTAATTAACATTTTTAATTGGTCGAATTATAATTTAATTAGTTCTTCGCTCAGTGTTCATTTAAGCAAGCCATCGGTTCTTCTTAAAACGATAAATGTTTATTTTGCTTATTACTGGAACTCTGTTTTTGGGAATTTATTATCTCGTGACTGCAACCTGTAGTGTTTGACAATAACATAAACAGTAGCAGTCAAGAGATTTGATATCATGGTAGTGTGTACGAGTATATCTAACGTCACGGCAAGGGTGCTTTCAGTTTTCACAATCGCATCTATCATGACATTTAATGTCACGATAAACAGTCGCACAAAATTGAGCTTCTATAATAGATAGATCACTCCTTCAGGATACGCACCAGTAACTGGAGTAGAAACGCTCGAGAAAGGTACTTGAGGATTTAGAAGATTCTCAAATATTTTCTTGTTTACAAGAGATAGCATAGAGTGAATAGAAATACTCTAGTAGGTAGTTTAGCTTTATAGATCTATACTTAGCATGTATTTTCAATTTAATTGCAAATAAGATATATATATATATATATAAATTCAGATTTGCTCTCTCTCTCCTACCCTGATGTTTCAGCTCTTTAAAAATTTTCCTTAATACCTCCAGGAATTGGGATACGTCGAAGATTGGTTTGATTTTCGTTTCTCTATTTATTTATCACTTTTCGTTACGCCAAAATACAGTTTTTTGTCCTTGTCAGAGTGGGTAGTGACCTTTTGTCAAAATTATGTAAAATTCAGGTGTCGAAGCATTAAGTAAAATTCCAAAAAGTGTTAAAACGGTCCTTGCTGGATTTTTCATCAACATGTACGTTTGCAAAGAGTGAGCTCTGGAGAACCAAAATGCTCTTATAACCATATTTCAAAAGAGGACATTACGGTTTTTCGAAAGGTTGTCTAGTTGTGCATCAAAATTTTCATCACATATTGTTGTCGCTTACCTTCCAGTTTGTCTAGCTGTTGTCGTTTTTGTAACCATGCAATCTCAGTGTGTTCCAATTTTTGGCGTTAAGTGTTAAGAATCGATCTAGTGGCGACGAGGTAATGTGTAAGAAACAAAAACAGTTCCCAAACTACGGCCCTGTAACGAACTGTAAGTGAAAAAGTTTTTTCTTGTTCTGTTACTGGTACTGATCGATGACCAACTGGCGAGATCCTCATTTTCAATATCATGGTGATAAATAAAATAACGTAGAACATCCATTACTTAATATTGTCACTACACTGTTTCTATTTTATTTACATCGAGTATGCGAACAGAATTACATTGCTTTTTTATCTTTTTTTTTGTACAAACAATACGCTTTTATTTTCCTTTTTTCCATTTTGTTTTCAAGATTGTTTTTTTCTTTTGCTTGCTTTTTATTTTATTTTCTTACTTTTGATATATTTTTTATTTTAAACTTTTTTTTTTAATATTTTCTTGCTTTCATTCATTTTTTTAAACAAATTTACTGCCATTTACATCTTACAATCTGACGCCTATTTTTCGACGATGCTTGTTTCGGTAAAATTTGATACAATTCGGTATTTTCTCTATTAGAACGTGTACATTCTAATATGAGGAGCTGTAAGGTCCCTATATTTCCGCAACTGTAATGTGAATCATTTCCGTATCCAGTTCTTGACTTATGGTGGACATTACCACTTTTGATTCTACTCACGATTACCCGTATAATGTAAAAACGGTAATTCCTTGAAACCAAGGTCTGCTTCTAAGAGTCTCTTGTATTCGTTTCAGGTTACTTCCTGTTGGACTGCTTTTGCAATGGTTATTCCATTTATTCCTTAGTCGTTGCCTGATTAGAAAATGTACATCACTTCTACAGTCGGTAAAAATGCCAAAATTGGTATTTCCCTGGAATTCAAAACAGTATTCAATAGCATGATTGATCGCGACCAGTTCTGCTGTGTATGCAGAATATTCAGGTGGTAACTTCAATTCTTGGTGATAGGAATTGTTGCTGTGATAAATTGAACATCCCGTAAATTTTCTTTCTTCCCATCCACTACATTGTGCTTGAATATCATGCCGGAATTTTCAAGGTGTTGATAAATCTAGTTCGGAGTACTCCGTATAGATAACTTCGGGTGAAGAGCTATACCTGTATGCAGAATATTCAGGTCTGTAACATAGATTGACTTGACTAAAGTGTACCTTCTTGATGGTGGGAAGAGGGCACTCATAACTTTCTACGATCAATACTTCGCTGTTAGTCCATAAATAAACAACTCGTGGATCTTATTAATGAATCCCTTGCTGACCAATATAACCAGAGCTTTGTCGCTCAACTTGTACCATCTCAATTGAAGTGAAGGTTTAATACATTCGACCTCCATGACAATGATGGGAGTGCTGTTCAAATACTCAATACTCAGCCTAAGGCACTTATTTTTGATCTGTTCTATTTTTTGAATTCATGGTGCACTTCTGCAAAATATTGATTCGTAGAGCTATATTGATCGAACTAAAGTTCTGTAGAAAGTTAAGCATACTGCTGGATCTGCACCCCATTTCCTATGTGAATAGGCCTTCAGACTGTTGAATGCATTCTTTCTTCTCTTTAGAATGTATGCAATATGTTCTTTCCAGTTAAGTTTTCTATCTAGCATAATTCCCAGATATTTGACAGAAGTTTTATATGATATATTCTGTCCCGCCAAATTGATGGTATTTGAAGGACAATGGCCGGATCTGGTAAACGTACATATACAAGATTTTGAGTAGGCAATGGAAGATCCATTATTCTCAAACCATTCTTGTGCAATAGAAGTCTCTGATTATGGATGTTTCATAGATTGGGATACATTTTTGTTCTGGGTGTTAATGCCATAGTCATTTGCAAACTGGCATATTTTATAACATCTTTCGAAACAAAAGCTCTTTCAAAGACATATGATTTAAACACGTCGGCAGTTGGCACCCCTTTTTGCAATACCCTTGATACTTTCGAATATTTCTACAGTTCTAAGAGGGGTGCGACAATAGTTCTGCAATTTTTGTTGCGGAATTTTAAAAAAGTGAGCTCTGAGCTGTGAATTCTCACGGTAGTGAATAGCTTTACAGTTCTCAATAGTGACTTCTGCTTTTGAAATTGTACTGGGTATTATACTAGAGGTATCTAAAGGGGGTGCGATTTAACACTTTTGTGGGAATTTTTGGTATTTCGGAGGTATTTCTCCACATTTTCCCTAACCAAGGGTAGTTTTTTCTTATGACATCCCCGAGTTCTGCATATGAAATTGTACAGAATATTATGCTAAAGGTATTTGAGGAGGGTGCTGCGCTAGAACTCTGCGTTTTTTCACTTTTATGAGAACTTTTGAGGTTTCCAAGCTATTTTTCGATGTTTTTCCCAACAAGGGTAGTTTTTTCTAATGGGATCCTGGACTCCGGATTTGAAATTGTACTGGATATTATGATAGGGGGTGCTGTGCTAGAGCTCTAGTATTTAACTCTGATGTGGGAATTTATGGTATTTCGGAGGTAATTCTCCACATTTTCCCTAACCGAGGGTAGTTTTTTCTTATGACATCCCCGAGTTCTGCACTTGAAAATGTACAGAATATTTTGCTAAAGGTATTTGAGGGGGGTGCTGCGCGTTTTTTCACTTTTATGTGAATTTTTGTAGTTTCCAAGGTATTTCTCGTCGTTTCTCCTAACCAAGGGTTTTATAACCGCAGTCCCAAGTTCTGCTTTTGAAATTGTACTAAGTATTATGCTGAGGATATGTATACCTATATGCTAGAACTGCTTTTGTGGGAATTTTTGGTATTTCGGACGTATTTATCCTTATTTTCCCCAACCAAGGGTAATTTTTTCTCTTAGAATCCCCAATTTCAGTGTTGGATTTTTTTTAATTTCGGAAACTTTGCAGAACTCTTGCTAAAAACTATTGAGAACTGTAGAACTTCTAAGTACCTCGAGAATCCACAGCTCAGAACTCACTTTTTACGTAAAAGGGGTGCGGCGTGAAGTTAGCACAATAACAATTATTGTTAATTCTAAAAAGTATTAGGGTAAATCGAGATTATATGGCCATAGAGGAGAGATGGCCCAACTCGATATTTTCCTAAATAGTTATTAGAGGGCGTTTTTTCCACTATGGCGTAATGTACTGTTGTGTGATCGTGCTATACTAGAAACTCTGAGTCAATTAACTAAGTTTAAAAGTAAGTTATTTTAAAATTACTGTTTACATGGGTTCAATAGTTTTTTAATACAATTTTCCACTAGCCAAATTTCATAAAATTTTATTAGTCTTCAACAATCCGTCTAGTGCTTATTTTACCATATGTGGTGTGTTTTGTGTTGCCTAAGCATTTTACTCGAATTAACGTATATAAAATCTAAATCATGCTATGGCCATCTTTACTCGAAGAAAAGGAGATATGGCCCACTTATTTCCTATGTAAGATGGCCATCGTAGAGAGTTTGTATTTAGTTTAGATGCCAAATATTTACAAAAGAAAATCATTGGAGAGGGCCAAATGGACCGAGGAGCAACTAAAATCTGCAATGAGTACTGTTAAAGATGAGGAATTATCTGTACGTCAGGCTGGAAAAACTTTTGGTATTCCGAGAAAGACATTGGAAAAGCAGATTAAACAGAATGAAGACCATAAGAAAAAATTGGGTCCAGACACTTCTTTCGGGGCTGCACATGAAAACAGACTGGTTCGACATATTAAAGAAATGCAAAAAAGTGGATTTCCACTTACTAGAGATGATTTGCGAACCATAGCTTATAAATTTGTTGTTCAGCTGGGCTTGAAACATAAATTTAATAATGAGCTTCAGAAAGCTGGTTACGTTTGGCTGCATTCATTTCTCATCAGACATCCACAAGTATCAGTTAGAAAAGCAGAAAGTTTGTCGTTGGCGAGGTGCACAGCAATGTCTAGAAATGTAGTAATTGATTACTTTAAAGTACTGCAGAGTGTTCTGGAAGAAAACAATCTCTTGAAAAACCCGAAAAATATTTTTAATATGGACGAGAGTGGATTACAATTAAATACAAGACCGGGGGAAGTTTTGGCAGTAAAAGGATCAAAAGTAGTTTCGTCAGTTACCATGCCCTACCCTAAAATATTATATTTTTTGTTAAAACCCAATTATTAAAAATATTACACGATGAAAAAAATATGGCCATCTTTCCTCGGTTTACCCTAATATAATTGGAGTTTTGTAGGTTTAGTTTTCTATATTTGTTATGTATCGTCATTCATATCGTCTAATTTTTTTCAGAAATTAAGTGTTTTTATTTCGTGTGGTACTAGATTATTTAATTTAGCTGCTACGAATTTAAATGATATTTTGAATAATTTTTTGTGTGGTCTTTGGATATTAGATGAGCCTATTCGAAATCCTGTGTTAGGCTCGTGTTTATGAGATTTTTTTTATTACAATGCTTATGGTATAAAGTGGTGGCATGTAAGAATTACAGTTGTCTAGTATCAAGTATCCCTGTTTCCTGATATAAGTTGTTCGTCGGATATAATCTTGGCTTATGGAAAATAGCTTTCACAACAACTGTTTTTGTGCTATATCTAGGTCAGAAATATGTGTCTTGCAGGCGGTACCCCAGGCTGTGTGCCGATATATTGTCATAGTTTTCTACTTCTCCCTGTCAGCGCACAAACATCTATTTGCATCAAATTGTGCTTGCTTTTGAGTTATATCATGTTTTATCAGCCTGAAATTTCCTACAATTTAAAAAGAAAATATATCTTCACAATAGGAGAGCGCTGACGCTGACACGGGACAAGTGTAATATAGAAATTTTTGAAGGAGGGAAAGGAGTATGACAATCAAGGAGGCCATAAACGCGCCCTACAATTGTAGGGACGACTGACGATACGGGCCTAAGGCATGGTAGGTACATGAATCGTAGGTAACTTTCTGTTTCGAGTTTATAGCCAACATTTCTAATTTTTTAGATAACATATTTAATATGGTTATCCCACCTTGAATGTGAGTCTATAAATATTCCAATTCTATTGAATTTTATTTTTTGGCCATGATAATTAACAGAAATTTGTTCGAAGCTAGGTGAAAATTTGGAATAGGATGTGAATGCAAGAAATTTTGTTTTTTGAAGTTAACTGTTAAAATTTTACTATCAAACCAGTCAATGATCCTTATAAAATCCTTTTCAGCGATTTGCTTTAGTGTGCTCCAGTCATCATCTTTATATAATACGAGGGTTGCTCCAGTCATCATCTTTATATAATACGAGGGTGTCGTCTGCAAAACATATAATCTTTCCAGTACTGTTAATTTTGAATAAATCATTTAAGTAGAGATTAAATAATAGTGGGCATAGTACTGTTCCTTGAGGACACCACACTTGATGTACATTTTCACTAAAAGTGTTAGAGATTTTGACAGTCTGTGCCCGATCTGAAAGGTAATTTTTTAAAAGGATTGGTGACGTTCCCCTAAATCCCAATCTTTCCATAACTCTCAGAAGCTCGACATGGTTTACCGTATCAAAGGCATTTTTTAGGTCAACAAAGATACCAATAGGAGGTATTTTTTGTCAACATTAGAGTTAATTTCATCCATTGCAGGCAAAATTGCGACTGTAGTAGATTTCCGTTTTCTAAATCCATATTGGTCAGAACATATAATTTTGTTTTTGACCAAAAGTTGTAATATCCTTTTTTGTAATAACTTTTCGAAATTTTTGGCTATATTCGATAGTACTGATATGGGACTATAATTTGATGTTTCTATTCTGTCACCGCTTCTATAAACAGGAGTGCTGTTGTTTTAAATGCATCAGGGCAAATTCCAGATTGGAAACTCCAATTAATGACTTAAGAAAGTGGTTCGGCTTAGTCGTCGGCTATTATTTTTAAATGCTCAGCCTTGATACCATCTATACAAGGACTTTTTTGTTTTTAAGTGATAGTACAGTTTCTTGTAATTCAATCGGACTAACGCTTTCTAAAAAAAAAATAACTGAGAAGTTGGGTTTTTGGGAATATGGCGTTCAAAACTTGGATCAGATTTGGCATCTTGTATTTTTTTTTATTTAATTAAATTAAATGCACTATGCATGCAACGAGTGTGTTTGCAGCATCATTAACATTTGTTGCACAGTACACTGATGTCCACGATTCTAATTTGATATTGGCAAGTAGTTTTCTTGTTATCGACAAAACAGCTAAATTTCACTGTTTCATTATTGGAGGTGGGGAGTCCGTTCCTGATCGTTTTACTGTTAGCAGCCAGTGAACCGAGCTCTGACTTAAATCATTCATAAGTAGTGAAATTCAAATTGTTTTAATACAAGTGCATCATCGATACACCTATAGATACCAGTATCAACATACGCTGTGAGTAATATTTTGTAATTGTATCCAGCAATCTACAAATCTCAGCAAACAGAAATTCCTTTTTCCGCGAGCAAACAGCGTTCCAAAATAAACACATTTCTGCGGACAGGACCGTATCGAGATATGTTACAGCAACTCATTCCACCAGATGAGTTCAACTGATAGATCCGATATGGACCACCCAACTACACCAGAAAACAATACTTCAGTTCAATCATACTCTCAAATTTTGAATAAAAACTCAGTAAAATATCCAAATAAAGAGCAAGCTATCATTTTCAATGCTATTGATGGATTAAAGATCCAAGACTACTTATTGAAACTGGGCCCAATAGTGAACCCAAAAAACATCTTATTCTGCTCTAGAATATCAAATAACAGAATATGTATTTACCTAGCAAGTAAACAAATTGTAGACCATTTCCTAGGGAATCCTGGTGAGATCATCATTAATGGAGAACCAATAAAAGCTCGCAGACTTATTACTCCCTCTGACAGATTAGTGATGTCTAACGTATGTCCTACCATCCCACATAAAGTTCTAAAGGATCGACTTGAGCAAATAGGAGTTAAACTCATCTCACCCATCACCTTTCTCAAGATCGGGGCAGCATTACCGGAATACAGCCATATCTTGAGCTTTAGACGTCAGGCGTATATAACACCTGATGAGCACAACCTCATCCCAGAGTCCTTAGAAGTCACCCACGAAGACTTGACTTATCGCATATTTCTATCACTAGATAGTCAAAAATGCTTTAAATGTAAACTCACAGGACATATCGCATCTCAGTGTCCATCCACACAATCAGACACACCTGTATCCCAGCAGACAAACTTCAACCACAGCCAGCAATCAACAGCAGCTACACCAAACCCACAACCTAATGTCACCAGCTTCTCTACACCTATAACAAGAGCCTCGACCTCCGAAGACAGCCCAAACCAGATCGAGACAGAATCTAATAAAATCAACACAAGCTCAAACACACAAACAAGTAACAAACGTAGCCTTTCTGAAATATTATCGCCGACAACTGAACTTGAACCTACACCTCCAAATACTGGATATCCTACTTTCGCTACACCAAAAAACATGAGTACAAAGAAACCTAAAACAGACAACCAACCACAGCACATAGCAGACAGTGCTTTCGAATCAGTTAAATTATTCATTGACAACCAAACGCCACCACTTGTATTGAACTCCGTCCAATTGAAAAGTCTACTGGAAAATTCGCATGGTGCAAAAGAAATATTTAACATTGTCAATGATCATTCATCCGACTTCAAAGGAATAATAGAAATGCTTCTGCTGATTTATCCACATATCACAGACAAAGCACTAAAAAATCGTTGCACAAGATTAAGAAAGAAGATGGAGAAACACCTCGAAAATAATTCTAGTGATCTTCTCAGCGACACCTCGTCCGTAGACTCTACCTTTTAATATAAAATTCAAATCTATAATACAATGGAATTTAAATGGATATTATATCCATTTAAATATGCTGCGCAAAATAATTGCCGATCACACACCAGACATCATCTGCCTACAAGAGACACACTTCCATCAAACAAAAACACACACACCAAAAGGCTACAAAGGATTTTTTAAGAACCGTGATACGCCTACAGCCAGTGGAGGAGTTGCAATATACATACGGTCTGAAATACCTACCAAACCAATAGTTTTAACTACAAACTTAGAAGCTATAGCCATTACCGTTGAATCAACGGAACCAATCAACATATGTTCCATATACATACCCCCAAATTATCACCTCGAAAGTAATGAAGTTGAATCATTACTTCAACAAATACCATCACCTAAAATAGTTGTTGGCGACTTCAATGCACACAGCCACACATGGAATTCATATAAAAATGATACTCGAGGTAATATGATAAAAAATGCAATGGATTATGCGAATATGATAGTTTTAAACGATGGCAGCAGCACTAGATTAGATTCTGCATCAGGGCGTTTTTCTGCAATCGACCTTAGCATATGCTCACCAATTTTAGTAACACAATTACAGTGGAATGTTGCTGATGACTTATATGGAAGCGACCACTTTCCCATAATAATAAGAAACACAAATAAGGAAGTCACCAGTACTCCACCAATTGAAAAATGGAATCTAAAAAAGGCTGACTGGAACTCTTTCTCTCACCACATTGATACTAATATAGAGAAAGTCAAAGTTTCCAGCAACATCAACTCAACTCTTGAATCATTCATGGAAGTTATTAAGGAAGCTGCAAATCAATGCATGGGTAAAACAAAAATTTTACATAATAAGAATCCAGTTCCCTGGTGGAACGAAAATTGTGAAAAGGCTATACGTGAAAGCAAACAAGCACTAAACAAGATGCGAAGACATAAAACAACTGAAAACTTGTCTGAATTCAAACATAAGCGAGCTAAAGCACGGTTAATAATAAAAACGGAACAAAAGTTATCATGGAGAAAATTCGTGACCAGTATAAATACTTCTACTAACGTATCAACAGTCTGGAAAAAGATAAAGAGCATGTCTGGAGCCAAATCACACACAAATATTGAGTTACTGAAAGAAGGGTCTCAAATTTACACTCAAAGCAATGATATTGCGAACGTTCTATCGAGGACCTATTTTAGAAACTCCAGTGATGAGAATCTCAACACGCAATTCCTTAACCAGAAAAGACACTCTGAAACGGAAATTGCTACAAATAAAGACACCTCTAGTCCAATAAATACACCAATCACTAAACAAGAAATGGAAGAAGCCCTTCTTGATTTAAAAGATACATCACCAGGACCAGATGACATACCAACAATTTTCCTCAAAAATCTTACACCTTCAGCTAAAAATATCCTTTTGGACATATACAATATTATTTGGAATGAACAAGTATTCCCAGATATATGGAGACAAGCCATAATCATACCCATCCAAAAGCCAAACAAATCGCCACAGGCACCTGAATCTTACCGACCAATTTCCTTAACATGCTCAATGTGTAAGCTATTGGAAAAAATTATTAATCGTAGGCTATTGTGGAACTTGGAATACAATAATCAGCTAGCATGCGAACAGGCAGGATTCAGATCAAATAGATCAACATTGGATAATATAATAGACCTAGAATCATGTATACACGAAGCATTCGCCGACCAACAACATTGTGCCGCAATATACTTTGACATTAACAAAGCATTTGACACCGCATGGAAATTTGACATAATCCGTAAATTGCAAAACTGGGGATATGACGGAAATATCCTCGCATTTATCCAAAACTTCCTGAGAACCAGAAACTTTCAAGTTCGAACCAATGGCACACTATCTGAAAAGCGAGAACAGATAAATGGCCTACCTCAAGGATCTGTCATTAGCCCAACGCTCTTTCTTATAGCCATTAATGATATTATAGAAAGCATACAAAAGCCTGTACAAGCACGCCTGTATGCTGATGACATGATTATATACATTAAAGGCAAGAACATTACAACCAGTACCTATTTACTTCAATCGACATTGAACCAGCTGGAACACTGGTCTAATAGAAGTGGATTTACATTCTCACCACATAAAACGCAGTGCATTATATTCTCAAAAAAGCCTAACCACACAAAACCACCACTTCACTTAGCTAACATTGCTCTTGAATATTTTAAAGAAATCAAATTTCTTGGGGTAATTTTTGATCAGTGCCTTTCATGGAGAAGCCACATCTCCTATCTGACACAATCTTGCCAGAAAGGAATAAATATCCTCCGATACTTATCTAATAGACATTGGGGTGCAGACGGGAAAACTCTTCTCAGTATCTACCGAACTCTAGTTAGATCAAAATTAGATTATGGTTGTGTAGCATACAATTCCGCAAAGCCATCTATACTGAAACCACTGGATACACTACATAACACTGCACTTCGCTTGATATTAGGAGCCTACAGAACTACACCCATAGACAGCCTATGCTGCGAATCTGGAGAAGCTCCTCTGCAGGTACGAAGAGAAATTTTAAGTTTACAGTATGCCACCAAAATTGCCTCTAGCCCATCATTACCAGGATACAGACACATTTTATTAAGAAATCGAACGAACCCTAGAAACGTGTCATATGATATATCCTTTCACCATAGGGTACAACTGTATTTACGGCGACTACATATACACAGACTGCCTCCGGTCCTGACCACTACCAGTTCATCTATTTCTCCTTGGACCATTCAGCCTCCTAACATCAACATTAAACTGACCAAATTTATCAAGCAAGACACTCCGAGCGAAGTAATCATCCAACACTTTTCATCCATTCGACACCAATACAGCAGTTACAGCGAAATATATACAGATGCCTCCAAATCAGACACATATGTAGGAGCAGCTATAGTAACTCCAACAACAATTGTGGAAAGCAAGTTGCCGCAGTCAGCTACAGTGCTCACTGGTGAAATATACGCCATACTTGAAGCTGTTCGGTATGTTAAACAAAGCTCAACCAACGATTGGATTATCATAACGGACTCACTAAATTCTGTCAAACTACTGGATACAATATACTGTAAAAACCCATTGGTCAATATAATCAAGACCGAAATAAGCGACACCCCACACAAAAATATCACCATCCTTTGGGTGCCGTCACATATAGGGATCCCTGGTAATGAGTTAGCAGATCGGAAAGCAAAGACAGCTATCAACAACTCAATCCTGTCCATCGAAGAGGTACCAGCTTGTGACGCCACGGTGCATCTAAAGCAGAAAATAATGGAGAACTGGAATGATAACTGGAGAAACAAGCCATCTAAACTACGGGATGTAAAACCGAGCTTTGGAACATGGCAAACCATCACCAGCAACCGACGCATGCAAACCACCATCACACGACTCCGACTAGGACACACACGAGCCACCCACGGACATCTTCTAGCCCAAGAACCTGTGCCTATTTGTGAAATTTGTGACGTGCAGTTAACAGTGAAGCACATTCTAGTGGAGTGCCCAATGCTTGAAGTGTATAGGATAACGTTCAACTTAGAAAACACTCTGATAGGAATTCTAGGTCCAAAATGTAGCATAGCAAATCTTGTAAATTTTCTGAAAGCCACTAACTTTATTTATAAAATATAATCAATTCCACCGCTAATGACCATAAGGTTGAAGCGGATAGTTAAATAAAAAAAAAAAAAAAAATTATTGGAGGTGGATCTACTATCATTTTTTTCTGGTGATGATATAAGCATTACAGTATGAAAACGATCGGTCATAAGGTTTTCAACAATTAATGGTATGTACCGAAAGAAATTTGGAAAATTTTTGATAAAACAATGATCAATGCAAGAACTAGAACTATTATCGACTATTTTGTTGGTAAATTTATATGTGATATGAATCCGTTGCTGTGCATTACAGTGAGGTTATTTGTTTGCTAATTTGGTATCTTGTATTCATGTCTCCTATTATGACGTGGTGTGACTGTATGGCATTTATGTTATCTAAAAACATTTTTTTCTGCAAATGTATAAGGGTTTGATGATGGTGGTCAATATACAGATGAGACTTTTACACCTTTGTTGTTAATTCACAAAATCAAATCCAACGCAGTGATGCCGTCATTAAATGTAGCAAAATCACATCTGTAGTTGATATCATTTCTTACATATACCACCACCTCATCATTCTGATTGTATGTGATTTTTGTTTAACTGCAGTCAGACAGATATAAAAACAGTCAACACTTTGGTTCATGCTTCCTATATTCATTTGATATAAACTAATACTTTCTCTACTTTGACTTCAATACTGGCTAGATTAATGTTGCTAGTTAAGTCTTTTTTGGTGTCATTATAATTTTGGGTCCTTTCGGGAGTAACTAATATGGATTTGATGTCCTTGTTGTTCTTGTTGTTGCAGAGAATTTTGGTTAAACATTTGTGAGTATGATACATTCTCTGAGGTTCTTTTCTCAAGTTGTTCTAGTTGATCAGTTACAATAGCCAAAGTAGATACCACGGGTTCCTTCCCTATTATGTTGGTAGAAATGAAGTCATACGCTTCCTGTAGCCTACGTTTTCATTTACCAATTGATATATAATTCTTTCCTTTTCTTCTAAAAGCTGTTTAAGATAATAATTCGCTTTGACAATTGTTTCTTTGGTACTCTTTCCACTTACGCTAATTTGAATATTTGGTTATATAATTTCGTTTTCGCTTTCATTTTTCTTCTTTTTGGTCATATTGCATATGAACACTCCTTATCTATTTCTCATAAAGTTCACTTTGACGGAATGAATTTGTCAACAAATGTTAATTTGGCATTATGTCCGCAAAATAGTGTTGGATGATGGAAAAATCTCACCAATTAGCTCCAAAAAACTGGCCGACCTCAGGAAATATCAGATTACAAAGCAGCAATTTTTGTCGACTGGGAAACTAATGAAATTGGCGAAATGTTCTAGAGCTAGTTAGGGATAGATAGCTGGTCAATTATACCAATATTTCGGTATTTCAGCATCCCCACAATATATTTTATTGAAAATATCCATCCATTAACTATTGTTTTGTTGTAGGTAATTGGTATAACATTGAATAATGGACTTGGTCTTTTCCCGGATATGTATTGTTGTTCTGTTTGAAGACTCCCTGTAATCCTGTCACGGTTGCATCAGTTCATGGTTAGTCTGCGTTTAGGATGTTGTTATTTACATAATTTGGTGATAACATACAATTAAATTCCTGTACCCACTCTGCTGAAGCTTCTATAATATGATAATTACTCTGTCGCCTACTTTTATACAAGTTAACTTGTTTTCAAATTGGTTTAAGAGGGGTGTTACTATTTAAAGATGACGCCAACTTTCCCTTTTGACCTTTTTGAATATTTGTCTCTTCGCGTCAAGTTTTTTAAAACTGAGTAAGTTTTCGAGGTTTGGGTTTGCCTGATATTGTCTAAAACTATCTTTACGTTTTTCTTCTGATATATTACATTCATTGGTCCCCCACGAGTTTCCTTTAACATTATTTCTGTTTCATATTTCTAAATAGAAGCTTCAGCTGACTGGTTAACATTGTTAGTGCTATAATCTATACCAGGTTCGCCATAAGATCTATTTATACTCTCGAAACAGAACCTGAAACTTTGTGTGTTTCATTTTCTATTTGATGCAAACGACAATTTTTCTGGAGTAAAATTACAATTGTTGAGTGTAGGCAAATGATCTGACCCACATGGGTCTGACAAGGTCCGTCATTTTAGCTGATGGTAAATTTGAGATAAATATTTTAAGATTTATTGCTGATTTTGATCGATATTTTATGTAAGTTGGATCTCCATTGATAATAAATCTTGGATTATTGCCATCTAAAGCTTCAATCAGGATTTTCCCAAATACGTCATCATGAGCACAACCCCATGAAGTGTGACGTGCATTAAAATCCCATCCTATAATACATGGACTTTGTAAGGAACTTAAAAATTGTATGCATTCCTGCTTCGCGATTTTGGTTTGTGGTTTAATATATACTGATAGGAATGCAATGTATGAGATTCCATGAAATTTTACTGTAGAACATACTTTCATTATTTTATTACAAGGGAATAATGATATGTGAGAATATTTTAAATTATTCTCAATAGTAGAGTCACTCCTCCTCTGCTATCTAACCGGTCTTGACGGATAACGTTATAACCTTTAAATTTCACATATATAATCATTTTAAATCACATTTCGGACAAAAGTGCGATTCCACATTTTGCTCTTCTGAAAGGTGTTCCAAATTACCTTTGTTTGCTATAACAGATCTACAATTCCATTGACATATCCTCAAAAAATTCATTGTAGATATTAAATACGTTGTATAAATTGTATTTTATGTTCTTCATAACGTACGAACACCTTAGTAGAAGTGTAAAATAAATAAAAATAAACTGTATTTTTTTAATAAACTCATTTGTCTATATTTATTCTTTATCTTTATCTTATCTTTTTTGTAAGAACGAATATAACCAATTATGAAACATTTTGAATGAAAGTCTCATCTCTGCTATTAAATTCATGTACATGTAACTGGGGTATTAATGATACCCCTGGATATCTGTGGACTAATTATTTGTCTCACAATTTGTCTCCTGGCTTCTTCTGTCAAATCTGGCGAGGAAGGTGAGTTCCGTTTCAAAGGTTTTGACAACTTTTGTGTAAAGTGCGAGTTTGCATTTGGATTATTCAGTGATGTTTGGGTGTTTGTAGAATGAGATGGAATAGATTTATTTCTTGAGACATTTCAGAATTATTTTTTGTAATTGAATATGTAGTTTTTGGCACCGCATTGTCTGAGTCTCTAAAATAAGCATTTGTCATTGACATATGTTTAATTACATTTTTTCTTTCAAATTCCTCACATTTTGAGGTTTCAAATGAATAGCGGTTTCCACCGTAAATTAAACATTTTTGTTCTAAAGAGTCGTTGTGGTATGAGATGTGTTATTCGTGGCGTTTTGCACACCAAGGCTTGCTTCTAGATTGCTTAACCAAATGACGATAACGCATACAGTCATGACAAAAAATTACCTTCTGTATACTTATAATTATATACTTTAAAAACAATGTGTTTTATAGCCACACGCCTAGACAATTCTTGAGCTTGATAAGTAACTACAATTTTATTTATAGGTAGAAATTTAACCTCACCATTTTGACGCGATTTCCGGTGCATGCGTTTAACCGAATCCACCGAGAAAATGCAGTGTGAATCGAAAGATTGATCCTTTCCAATAGATATTTGACTGATAATAACACCCTGTCCATTTAAAATGAAATTGGGTATATAAACCTTTGAATCGATAGTTTTGAACAAAATAGATTTGTTTAATAGAACATTTTCTGCTAATGAATTCAAGAACACAATCCTTACTCTAGTGCATCCAATCGATTCAATTCTTTTAATCATATTGTCAACTTCCGGAATATTTTTGAGAACAGATTCATCAACCTTAACTGGATTTGATTTTCCTGAGAAATTTGGTTCACTGTTTTCGATATAAACATGATAGGGACCCTTATCAGTCTGCTTATATTGTAGAAGCGGTCGATCAGCTTTTTTGGAGATAATATTGTAGGAATTTCTACCTGTATTACTCCTGAATGTAGATCACGCTCAATTGTATTATAATTACAGGCCTTTGAATTATCTTCAATAATTTCATCCATTGAATCCTCCGATTTATTCCTTTTCTTTCCAGGAGCAAGCCCCCTTGGGAGAGACATATATATATATATATATATATATATATTGCGGGGCTCCTGCTTAGAATTGTTATACCTAAAACTACCTACAGAACAGCTAATATTCAGCACTAATTAAATATTCAAGCTCGGAATCGACCAAAAATGATATGATGATTTCCATAAGATATTGACTAGCATAAATGTGTCGCCCTGTATAAGTAATTAAATATCAAGCATTAACATTTTTCATCCCAGCACAATCCCTAATTAACCTAAAACACATTGAGGATTGCTGCGAGCGCTTTTTCAGCAGTTCTCGGTCCTAACGAGGAAGTTCACGTGCCGTTAAGTGACCCGACTAGTAGTTATAAACGACCACAAGGACTGCAGCTGAGTTGCTACCTAATTACTATACTTATTTAAACTTTCTTGATATGCTCAGCTACAGAAATAAGAATCTCAGTCGAACTTCAATGTATTTGGTAGATGATTCAGAGAAGTTTTTTTTACACCAAAGCAACCGCGCAGCAGAAGCCTAAATGAAAGAAACTTTGTTAATTCGATTTTCGAACCTTAGTAGAACAGAAAAAAGCCTCTTCATTTAGTGTCGATTGTTCCGCAATCTTGGTACCTCAGGGTGAAAGGAGCGGTGGTATCGGTCCGTTCTAGATGTAGGAAGCTCGACACGGTTAGGATGGGAGGCCACACTCAGGCGGCTTTCTCAGGCAGGTACATCGCGCGGCGGCATCATGTAGGAGAGCTTTGCGGAGCAAACGCCGTTGGCGTAGCGGTAGAAGAGAGCCAGCTAGAGGGCCCACCGCTGCGAAAGGGGCTCGAGGGTGTCCGTTAGTGCAGAGTCATCGATCAGTCGGACAGCCCTGCTCTGAACTGCTTCGGACATCGATAATGTAGTAGGGGCTGACGGGAGCACCCAAAAAGTGTACGTAATAATCGAGGCTTGGTCTTATCTAGGCCTGGTACAGAGTGAGGAGGTCATGTGGAGAAAAGCACTTCTTAGCTGTAAAGGAATTGCCTAGCTTTTTCACAGCAGCTGCAACTATTGACGAAATGTGTTAGTACCAGATCAAGTTCTTGGTGATCTTGACTCGGATCAGCCGAAATGAACGCTATTTGGTAGGATTTGGCCATCCATCGAAATCGGATGGGCGCCAGGACGCTTCCTGTTCGTCAAGGTACAGTATTGTTTTGGAAGCATTAAACTGTACAACATTGTTGCGTCTTCAAGCAGCGATAACTTCACGCCTATTTACATATCTCCTAGTAATTCCCACCTCCTGAGGAAGTCGATCAGCTTATTTGGAGGGATACCGTTCAGGTCTTCTATTTGGAGTACTGCCCCCCACTTGAATTGTACCTGGCTGTGGCAACTGCAGGACTTCTGAATAAAACATGCTTAACTGTTACGTCTCCCTCCATGCACTGCCTACTCATGTGGTCACGAAATTTGCAATGACCAGTGCACAGTCCCACTAAAAATTTGAGGCTATTCCTGTTTAGCCGTAGCAGTAAGTTTTGTTAAGATTGGTATGGTTGCCTTAGCTTGACTTAACCTTGTTAATTCCTCCTATTATTGATAGATCTTTCCTTCCAACTCTACAGATATTATTTGTTTAGACGTATCGTACGTGATCCCTATTGGTGATTCAGGACGTACGAAGGGAGTGCTAGTGCTACTCTTTGCCAGTGTCTGCTGTCTCGTTACCCTTCAGACCTGAATGTCCTGGTGTCCATATGAGGTGGACCCTATTTGTAACCCCTATGCTACCAAGAGATTTTTTACAATTCGGCACTAATTTCGATGTTGAGTAGGTGGAATCAAGTGCTTGAAGCGCTGCTTGACTATCTAAGATGATGTTCATAGTCCAGTTCCTCAGTTGTCATTCTACGATCATTTTGATACATAGTTCTATAGCGTATAGCTCTGCATGGAAAATCGATGCCCTGGTTTCTAGGCTCACTGATTCCTCAATCTTCAGCTTCGGCACGAAGACACCAGCCCCAACACCTACTTGCGTCTTGGAACCATCTGTGTATGCACTGATACCTTTCCTCGATAGGTGAGTTTCCTATTCTGACTTATTCCTCTGATGAATTATCACTAAGAAGGGCTTAGCATACCTTGTTATTTTTGGCATTATGTCAGAAGGCATTCCCAGACTTTGGTGACTTTGTATGTCCAGTAACATGTCCGTCTCCTCCATAGTATAATTATATGGTATATAGTAGCGCTCAAAAGTATTTTGACAATTTAGTGGAATTTTGTTACTAAATTGCACTTACGTGTTTATAAATAGATACGGTTTTTGCTATTGCTACCTTACGTCGTAGCTACACGTATTGCGAGGAAAAAGTAGCGACTTGTTTGTTTAATTGTGGGTATTCCACAGAAAAAGTTTGAATAGACGCCCATAAGTACTTTGACAACTATTCAGGTTCCAATGGTCAACGGTATCACTTGTACTTAAAAGTTGAATAATCGTTTAACATGCCGTTGACAAATGAATATCCTTTCGACTTCAAAAATGCTGTAATAGCGTACCTACAAGAAGGATCAACACAATCAGAAGTTGCTAGCAGGCTTAAGGTATCCCGGCAACTGGTTAGCACTTGGAATAAGGCTTTTATTAATCGTAAGACAGTGGAGACCACGCCTCCTACCGGACGGCAAAGTTTTGGAGTGGCCAAGCCAAAGTGCTGATTTGAATCCTATTCGTAATTACTCTAATAAGGATGCCTTGTATGAAGCACTAAGTAATGAATCGAACCGAATTCCAAATGATCGTTTGCAAAAATTAACACAACATAAATATCAGAGTAGCATCCAATTTAGAACAAATTTAAATTTCCAATTACTTACTTGTCGATGAGGTTGCTGCTAAATTTTGTTTTAGAACGAAAACGTGGATGAGACCACTTGTTACGATTATAAAAACAAAAGACTGGACACATTGGATTTATTGTTAATGAAGGATACAATAAACCTGAACGGATAAAAAAATATAGAGAGTAATCAAGTTATTAAAAACTAGGGTACAGAAATTTCATTTATCACCGTATACCTGTTGCATGTGGTGAAGGTGAATGACCTGGAAATGTGACATGGCAGACAAGTGACAGATGTACGTCATGAAAGAGTGTGGAAGTGTAAAATTATTGCCAACTTAAAATTATCAGGTATAGTACATACGAGGGGCGTTCGAAAAATTACATATTTCCCAAGATACTACTGAATTAGTTTTATTTTGGCAATGTGTACCTTATATTAAAATTATAATGATAATGACACAACAGAAAACATGGGTTGTGTGAAAGAAAATTATTTCGAAAATTTTTAAAAATTCCTTTATTTTACGGAATACGTGTATATTAGAAATTTGTGATATACCTATTATTGTGAAGATGCTGAACTAACTGGAATATGTAGTAGTTTTAATTTTTCGCAGTTGAACAAGTAAGAATAAATGATACGAACTTGCCTAACATCAGTCTTTTTATTCATACACTGATCTGTCATGAACATGTGGGACATTTAAAAAAATAGACGTTTTGAAAGGTATTCTTCTTTATCAAGAACCCTAATACTGCCATAGACATAGAATGACCTGTAGTGTTAACATGTGATGCCAAAGCACATCTTTCTGGGTGTAATCTGGCGTCACTTTTGTGTAAAATTATCCCGCCTTTTAACGATCTATATGCTTGGCCTATGTATCAGGTTGTTCTCTTAGAAAATTTCTAGTTTTATTTAAAAGGTTGTGATAGAGAGAATGTTTTTCATTAATTAATAGGTATCAAGATCGATTTGGTAAAACAGAGGAAAACAAGGGTAATTAGCATCTCTGACAATACTTTCCATGCTTCAAATCTACGGAAGCTATCAAAACTGTTCATCAACAACGATTATCCGAACTGCTTTCAGCTCTCCGTCTAATATTTCGCCAAAAATGAACATTCAAACAATATTCCTACAACTCCCAATAACAGAATTGATATATTCCCAATAATAACACGAATTCTGATAATAATACAGCCACCATACAAAATTCCAGATCTGGCTTTGCCTTTTCCACCCTTTTCATCCAAAATTCTGTTCCTTTTGTCCAAATTAATAATAAATGTTTATTCATAATGAATAATGGTTCAATTTCTCCCAACTCATCAATAATATAGTTTTTTCAACTGCTTTTGGTTTTTACATAAATAAGTCTTTAGTTGGCATGTCCTGAAGAATTATACTTTTTTTTCACATAACACATCTTTTCTGGTGTGTCATTACCATCATATGGTTCATATAAAGTACCCTTTGTCAAAATAAAACTAATTCAGCATCTTGGGAAATATGTAAATATTTTTCGAACGCCTCTAGTAGGCACTATACCACAGAATTTGAAGTTGCCAACAAGTTTTACACTTCCACATTCTTTCATGACATGCATCTGGCATCTGTCTATCATATCACATTTCCGGGTCATTCACCTTCACCACGTGCAACAAGTATCCGGCGACAAAATAAATTTTCTGTCCCCAAGATGTAGTGTTAGTTTTTAATAACTTGAGTACTTTTTCCGCTTTTGTTATATTTACAGTAAAATTGTAAACAATCGAGTTGCTACCTACCATTCATTCAAATTCGCCTGATAATCTTAGCTACAGACATACAGATCTCAGTCGAGCTTCGGTAAAAACAGGAGCGCGGCAATGATCTTGTTGTATTTTCAGTCAAGTTACAAGCGTTTACAAGAACTCAAACTAAGTTCCTACAATAGGCATATGAATTTCAGTAGATGTTAATAGTACCTATTCGGTAGACAGTACGGCTGCAACATGTTTGTTATATTTCTGGATATAAACGATTACATACCGAGAAAAAAAATTAGTGAACCAATTAAAATTTTAATTAGATTAACCGAAAAATTTATTCAACCATGTGACAGCGAACAAGTTAATTAGTTTGATTAAACTCCGATTTTTAAAAAAGTTTGAGTCTGTGGAACTATACTAAGTGACATATAAATCCGAACACCCAGTTTAAATGGTTTTATTTTAATAAAATTTTGTATAAGTACTTAATGAAGCATAATAAGTAAATGATAAAAATTTCAAAATGATTGCACTGCTTTAAAGCCCTTTGACCTTTAATAATGTGTAGATGCACCCTGATGTGCTACGCATTCTCCAACGCGCCTAGGCATGCTTCTGATCAGGTGGTCAATGTCCTCCTGTGGTATCTCATTCCAGGCAACCACCAACTCTTCTCGAAGTTCTTCTAGAGTCTGAGGAGGACGTTGCAAATTGAGCAATCTCCTACCCATCATATCCCACACGTGCTCAATTGGGGATAAGTCGGGAGATCTTGGTGGCCATGGTAACAATGTGACATCATTATGTTGAAAGAAGTCTATTGTGGCTCTTGCAACATGTGGTCGGGCATTATCTTGTTGGAAAGTTGGATCTGCCAGGGTGTCAAGATAGGCTAAAAGATGGGATTCTAGAACTTCGTGGATATAACGCTGCGCGTTCATGTTACCTCTGATGAAGATTAAAGGTGACCTGGAACCATAAGCTATAGCACCCCAAACCATAACTCCAACAGTGTGATGAACATGTCTTTCAACAAAAAACTGTGGATTCCTCCTTTCACCACGTCGCCTTCTAACCCTGGCACGACCATCGTGCATGCCTAAACAAAATCGAGACTCGTCACCAAAGACAATACTGTTCCATTCCTGATCCCAGAGTGACCGTTGTCTGCACCACTCAAGGCGATTACGTCGGTGTTCTCGAGTTAAAGGGAGGACCCAGTGTGGCCGGTATGAAAACAAGCCAAAACTTCTGATTCGTCGGTAAACACTTCGCATGCCAATAGGTCTTCCGTGTTCTGCAAACCATTCATTTGCAATGGACCTGGTAGTGGAGAAACGGTCCCTTAAGGCCAATAATCTTAGCCGGCGATCTTCATGGTCTGTTGTTCTACGGCGGCGTCCAGTGCCCCTTGCTCTTTGCGTACGGCCTTCTCGAAGCCATGCCTGACAACACCTAACCACAGTGTCTACACTTCTTTGCACTCTAACTGCAATTGCCCGAAAAGAAAGTCCAGCTTCCCGAAGTCCCACTATACGGCCCCTATCAAACTCACTAAGTTGACGAAATCGTACAGGTCTCCGTACTCTAGGCATCGTAACCGATCGTAAAGGATGTCAAGAACCAAAATCCGCCAACGTTGATTCTTTACTGCGGCTGATATATTCATTTTTAGAGCGTTAGTGAATTAAAAAAATGCAGTATAAAAACCGGAATGTCCAACTGATAAGGCTGAACATTTTTTCACTTGTTATTTACAGTAAGATAAATACATTCACCAACTTTTATTAAAATAAAACCATTTAAACTGGGTGTTCGGATTTATATGTCACTTAGTATAGTTCAATTAAACGCACCGCTTAATTACATTTATTAAACTGTTTACATAGATTGATCACACCAATTTGTCTAAAATTAATGAACCATTAAAATGACTTAACCTGCTACAAGTAAAACAATTTAATTATATACAGGGTGACTTCGAAGTTGAGTCATTTATTTTAACAGTGAGTAGATCTGATCAAAATAAATGTTTTTTTTCTTTACCATTTTTCTGGTAAAATTAAAGTAACAAAGTTATAGCCCTTTGGAAGTTTGAGTACCGCCCTATCTCATTAATAATATTATGTGCTCGTGTTTGGCGACAACGAATATAATTCGCCTTATCGGTTCATCGCATCGGAAACAAAAAAGCGAAAGAATTTGGAACGATGTTTTTACAATTATTTCATTCAGTTGTATACAGTCAGTGTCAGTCGGTAGTGGATAGTGGTGTCTGTTGCGTGGCTCAAATGAAATAAAAAATGGCACATGTTTATGCGGATCGGTTTCCCAATCGAGTGCAACCAACCCCTCGTGCCTTTGTTAATGTAGTACAACGGGTCGTGAATCATTTGACTTAAGACCTCACATATGGACGGCATTCCGGTGCTCCAAGACCTCACGATCAAATACAGGTCCGCACTGAAATACTTGTCGGGAGGATACTTTATAAAACAAGGTAACATTTTTTTTAATTTTTTTTATTTTTACACACATATTTTGGTTTATCTTCCTTCTACAATCATTATCTGAAAATTAATGATTCGACTTCAAAGTATATATAAATATATGAAATGTTTAATCATTTTAGGTTTAAGTGTTTCTCTACCTTTAATGAAACATCTCATTCAGATTTAAAAAGGATTTTGGGATATTTGACCATCCATTAGAAGCAATTTTTTGTATTACAATCAGAAGGTATTTCTAATAATAAAACAATATTGCACTCAGTCACTAGGATATTGTCAAATACTCAAAATTTTTCTGCGTGTTCCTCAAGTCAATTTGAGTCGAAAAGGTCGTATGAACATGGGTCCGCAAATGCTTCCTTCTAGAGATATGATACAATATTGTTGGAAAATTGCTTTTATTTAACAAAAAATGTAATACTGTTCATATGAAAACAACTGTTTACAATAATTGAAGTCCAAATTCACGTTGTACTGCTCGATCAATACGCTGGTGTTTGTTTATTTGTTGACGTAGTAGTTGTGTCAGTTTGATTAAACTTAGCAAAAATTACTGTCGTGTTCAGGGGGTATCAGGGGGTATTCACTTTTATCATGCAACTTGGTACAGTATTTTTAGTTCGAGACCAAACCGTCGGATGCCGCTGGCAACGCGGTACACCATCGGTGGTACAGATTACCTTAATCTGATAGGTGGCCCGTAATTTGATGTTGACATTTGACAGATATCGCTATTTGTGTCATTTGGATATCATTTCTGCTTGGTGCTTTGTGACTTGTATTTTGGTGGATCTTTTTTTATTGTTCTTGTTTATATATTGATGCTGGCCTAGACGAAACTTGCAAGTATTCTGCACTAATGTTTGACGAAATAAGTCTGGACCCTCATAACCAATTAAATGGTTCAACAAATGAATGTGAGGGCTTTGAAACTAATGATGAGGAAAGAAGGAATGCAGTTATTGCAGATCTTGCATTAGTGTTTTTAGTAAGAGGACTTCAGCACTTCAAAGCATTAATCAGAAACAACTTTTCAACCCGCCACTCAGAATCTGCCAATTGTGAAGATGATGAATCAAAACATGTCATAGTGGCGGTAAAAAAATTCATCACTCAAGATGTGGTAGTGCCTACAAGTACGGATTTGTGTCCACTTCCAAAAGAAGTACCTAACCAAGCACTGCAATATATAAGTAAAATTAGTTTAGGATATGTGAGCGGTTTTATGATCAAGTATGTAAAAAAATATATTTCATCTTGAGAAGTTTGCATTAAAGATGTATTCTCGGAACATTCTGTAGACGAATGGCACGCCCTCACGTCTGAAAAAGAATATTTAAAAGCTATGCCTGCAAAATTAAAATACTGTCATCCCACCATAATACAGCAAGTTGTATATATATACAATATTGTTATGTATATGGTGCCGCAGGTAGGTTACAAGATAAATTCCGTACAACTTTCAATTAATTTTGTTTTATCAAAGATTACTTTACCACTCAACTGCCCTATCCAGGGACAGGTATTAAATGCAACATTGATCATTAAATTTATCATCTTTCTGTGTCATAACTGGGCAGTCAGCATCAATAGAGCTCTGAGTGGTAGAGACCTGCGTTCATCCAACAATGATCCTGTCAACAGGTAGGCCAAAGAAATGTACCTCAAAAATAGAAGGTACAGAAAATAGCCTAGGTTGCCATGGTACTGCTCATAATATTAGTAATGTTGAACATAGTATTTTCATCGATAACACCCTATAGTAGCACACAACATATTTTTTCAGACTATAATTGATTTACTTTGATGAGCAATGTAAATTTTTGCGCTAACTCGCTGTACACAAAATGCGGAGTTGGGAAATACAGGTCTATTTAACATATCAGTAAAAAGTTACTATCTGATTGGCTGAAGTATAATCATTTTATTCTTATTGTAATCTAGGTTTACAAATAATAAGAGCTGTGATATAAATACATGAATAAATAATAAATTATTTCATTTGTTGAATTCCTTATTTCACTAGTACGCCCAGCAAAAGTTGGCTTTGCGAAAGAATGCTGGCAAAAAAATTGGCGAAGGATTTTATGCCCGTATTCTTTCGTATAGCCAACTTTCTGGGCGTACAATACGTATCAGAATGTGGGAAGGCCCATTAATCAAGAAAGTCCCAGTATTAAGGAAAGGCCCATTATTCAGTACTGGTGTAAGACCAATCCACCAGAGGTCGCAGAAATACGGTAACTTATTTAGTATTGGAGTTTCCCATCTCTAGAAGGGTTTATCTATGGTCATGTTTGTTTTTACAAGTGAGGAATACGGTGATATGATGTTTGTCTACGGATATTGCAACGGAAATGCCAGAGCATCAGTGAACGAATACCGCCGCCGGTATCCAAATCGAAGAATACCTGACAGAAGGGTATTTGGAAGAGTTTTGGCACATGTGGAAGCAACAGGATCGGTTCCAAATGCTAATGTAACACGTCCATCAGAAGCTGCCCATGACTTAATACTGGATAGTGTTGAACGGTCACCATCAACCAGCGTCCGAAGAATATCACGTCGCACTGGTGTTAGCCGAATGACTGTGTGGAGAACAATGCACAACTTTGGTTTGCACCCATTTCATCTGCAACCTGTCCATGCTCTGCTGCTCACGGAACCGGACCCTCGTATGCAGTTTTGTAACTGGCTCCTCGTAAATCGTAATCTTGTTAAAAAGATTTTGTTCAATTGTTCAATTTGAGGAATTCTCATTCTTGGCAGCTTGAAAATTCCCACGCAACTATCGAACGGAATTTACAACACCGTTTTTCTGTTAATGTGTCGTGCAGTTTGTTAGAGGATCACTTAGTCGGCCCTTTTGTGTTTGACGGTTGGTTGACATCTGAAGTTTATCTTCAATTCTTACAAGAACTGCCTGTGTGGTTAGGGGATATTCCGCTGCAGAGAAGACAACAGATGTGGTTACAGCATGACGGTGCTCCACCCTACAGTGGTAGAAATGTGACTGAGTATTTAAATAACACTTTTCCTGGGCGTTGGATTGGACGAGGGAGCGCAGTTTCTTGGCCACCTCGCTCGCCCGATTTAAATCCCTTGAATTATTACTTGTTGGGAAATATGAAGTCTTTAGTGTATGCAGATAAATCGTATACCAGTTTTGAACTGCTCCGTAAAATTACTGATGACGCTGACGACATAAGAAGTAATCGTCTTGTTATTGGGAAAGCCACCAGTCACATTATTAAACGGGCTAGACTATGTTTACAGTATGAAGGTGGACAGTTTGAACAACTATTGTGAATAGTTATTTTTATTATACCTAGTAACTTGGTGTTAAAAGTAATTTTCCAACAATATTGCGGTTTTCCCACCATTAGAACCCTAAAAATAAAAAAATCATTGTCTCGATAAGTAAGCGTTTGCGGACCCATGTTCATAGGACTTTTTCCACTCGAAATGACCTGAGTAATCCGTAGAAAAATGTTGTCCCTTACCTCGCGGGTCACCCTGTATAGTAGTTCCTCCCATTCCCTATGCACAGTCTTTCATTTGTAGCGAGAAATATTGTTACCAAGGTTACGGGTCACTACGTGCTTTATGATTTTTATTAAAATGTTTAATTGTCCTAGATAAAAAGCGAATCCCTTTCAAATCTCATAGTGCTCGGTAGCTATTTCGTCTTTACCCTATGGGCATGCAGTGCGCATAGTCTTGGCTTGATGAGGGCCACCAAATGCCCAAGAATCAAACAAAATTCCCAAAATAATGCCTAAGCACCCGCTCTCTTGTTTCTTTTTTCAGTAGCTATAAATAATAGGGGGTCTGAGTAGCGAAGTGGTTAGCGCAAGATCAAGTATTACGTAATCAGATTTTTAAAAAATTTTAACCTACCCCTCCCCCTTGTCAGCAAAAGCAAGCGAATCTCTTACCATCCTCACATGCTTACGTAAACATCTTGGTACATTTTACAATACGAAGCAGGTATTTACTTTCTCACAAATGTTATGAATACGATTTAATGTCTGGAAAATTAGGAAGACCTGGCTCGCCCGACCTAACATACTTAGCAGTAACATGATAACAATTTCCATTGAACTTCATACCTCTGCTATTACACTATATCTTTCTAAATGTTCAATAAATGGAACGTCACGTTCATGCAAATGAGATCCAAAATGGTCATGGGGTAGCAGCTCACGACTACGAGGAGCCATTCTGCGCTATATACATACTAGGTTATACGCATTTCTATCAGGAGTATTCATAGCTAAGATTCTAAGCGAGCGAGCATATCCATATTTGGAGAATCCCTAAAGATGCATTTTGATTTCGAGCATAGAGTTGCAGAGCTGCCATATGTGTATTAATTAAAAAGTATTATGTAGGTACATATTATTATTAATATTAAACTGACCGCGTTTGCTGAGTGTACAGAAACATACGATCTCAGTCGAACCTGTAGACGAAATCGGTTGTGATGGCAGACTGAATATAATGAATAATCTTCAGCTCCTTTATAAATGAGAGAATAACATTCGAATTTATAAAAAGGCATGCTGAAGCCAAGTTTCCAACAAGTGCGCTTGTTGCCTCGAAACTGCCGCGAGGCCCTCTTGCCTGTTGCACTTTTTGCATTGGAAAATAACCATCAACTTTGAGAGGTTTCCACCCCCTCCTGTACAAGCCTCACTGTTTGACTTCCTTGTTATATATTTTGAGCTTTTTTTTCGTATTAGATAGAGTGCGAGTGACTTGCGCCAATCTTCCTTACCATTAGCCTTGATTTAAAGTACTTTACCATATTTTATTTTGGCTGTTTCGTGCTGCTCATGGTGCGTATCGTATCGACCCAGATCTCTTATAATAAGCAATTCTGGCACGGTCTTCTACAATTATTTTCGTCGATAGAAAATGAGACCTCACCTCACCAACACTGTTTTTTGCAAGTAGTTGACTTCCAATGTGCTCAACTTTCTATTATACTAAGTGACATATAAATCCGAACACCCAGTTTAAATGGTTTTATTTTAATAAAATTTTGTATAAGTACTTAATGAAGCATAATAAGTAAATGATAAAAATTTCAAAATGATTGCACTGCTTTAAAGCCCTTTGACCTTTAATAATGTGTGGATGCACCCTGATGTGCTACGCATTCTCCAACGCGCCTAGGCATGCTTCTGATCAGGTGGTCAATGTCCTCCTGTGGTATCTCATTCCAGGCAACCACCAACTCTTCTCGAAGTTCTTCTAGAGTCTGAGGAGGACGTTGCAAATTGAGCAATCTCCTACCCATCATATCCCACACGTGCTCAATTGAGGATAAGTCGGGAGATCTTGGTGGCCATGGTAACAATGTGACATCATTATGTTGAAAGAAGTCTATTGTGACTCTTGCAACATGTGGTCGGGCATTATTTTGTTGGAAAGTTGGATCTGCCAGGGTGTCAAGATAGGGTAAAATATGGGGTTCTAGAACTTCGTGGATATAACGCTGCGCGTTCATGTTACCTCTGATGAAGATTAAAGGTGACCTGGAATCATAAGCTATAGCACCCCAAATCATAACTCCAACAGTGTGATGAACATGTCTTTCAACAAAAAAACTGTGGATTCCTCCTTTCACCACGTCGCCTTCTAACCCTGGCACGACCATCGTGCATGCCTAAACAAAATCGAGACTCGTCACTAAAGGCAATACTGTTCCGTTCCTGATCCCAGAGTGATCGTTGTCTGCACCACTCAAGGCGATTACGTCGGTGTTCTCGAGTTAAAGGGAGGACCTAGTGTGGCTGGTATGAAAACAAGCCAAAACTTCTCATTCGTCGGTAAACACTTCGCATGCCAATAGGTCTTCCGTGTTCTGCAAACCATTCATTTGCAATGGACCTGGTAGTGGAGAAACGGTCCCTTAAGGCCAATAATCTTAGGCGGCGATCTTCACGGTCTGTTGTTCTACGGCGGCGTCCAGTGCCCCTTGCTCTTTGCGTACGGCCTTCTCGAAGCCATGCCTGACAACACCTAACCACAGTGTCTACACTTCTTTGCACTCTAACTGCAATTGCCCGAAAAGAAAGTCCAGCTTCCCGAAGTCCCACTATACGGCCCCTATCAAACTCACTAAGTTGACGAAATTTTACAGATCTCCGTACTCTAGGCATCGTAACCGATCGTCAAGAACCAAAATCGGCCAACGTTGATTCTTTACTATTCATTTTTAGAGCGTTAGTGAATTAAAAAAAGCAGTATAAAAATCGGAATGTTCAACTGATAAGGCTGAACATTTTTTCACTTGTTATTTACAGTAAGATAAATACATTCACCAACTTTTATTGAAATAAAACCATTTAAACTGGGTGTTCGGATTTATATGTCACTTAGTATATATTGTCATGTTATACAGGGTGTTCAAAAAGACGTTCCAATATTGCTAGGGTAGAAATTATATCAAAAAATAACCAGAAAGTTCCTATATAATGGGTCCAAAGATGGTCCCTTACCGAGAGACAGGGTGATGAAGTTTTATTTAAGAAATTGAAAAAATATTATATCCAAGGAGCGGGTAAACACACTGTTTCAAGATTTTTGACGTTCAGTGAACACATCATAAGTAATAAACGCGCACAGTTTCCCGGCCCAAATTCAACCAGGGCCCTAAGAACTGGGGTACCTGGACCCCTAGTAACTAATGTTTTCTACGCCACTGGCCTTTTCGGAGAAAATAAGTATATATTGTAAAATACCATTCAGTTTTCCATAAATGCTGTCTCTTAAGGAATATTTATCAGATCACTCATTTTGAAGATACTTAGGTTTGAATATTTTAGGTGAAATTCTAAAATATTCTTATAAAAAGGTTAAGCCTCCTCTATTCCGAAAACACCGTGAAGCTTGATATTGGAAACACTATATGGCATGTGAAGAAAGCTATGGCACCTCATCACAACATTAATTGAATAATATACGTGTCTTAGCCTCAATTAGTAGCGTAGAAGCTTACCATCGATGCCACTGGTTTTGCGGGCATATTCGTTTTTGTTTATAGATAAAGAAACTTCAAAACAAAGAAAACGTTTATTTCAAAAATAACTAAAGCTAATTATGTGATACAACTTAGGTGGTTATATCTAATATTGGAACTTTTTTCTGAAACACCTTTTACTTATGGATTATGTTATTTTAACTTACAGTGTACTTAAAGAAAAGTAATGGAAAATATTCACTAGAACTAAACTTATAGCTGTAGAGCTTTCAAATCTAAGAATCGCTACTAAAAATACTGCTAATTACAGTCGCACGATTACTTGTAGACTATAACTTTCCGTTGCCTACTTCTACTGGTGTGTATTACCGAAAAAATGCAGCTTCGGTTCAGAATGCGGTACTACATGTTACTCAAACATATTTTGTTAAGATAAATTCGATGTTACAGTTTCTTTTAATGGTCGACTAAAAATCAACTACATCTTGAAAAAGTAAATTGTTACGTTTTTCTTATTTCGAGTAATAAAAGCCGTTCTTAAAAATATCGGATTTTATTCTTAGTAATAAAACACTTCCCCTGGTCTAATAACTTTGTGGTAGAAAATCGTACTCTACTCCCCATCTCGTTGGAGGTTATCTTTTATAATTTCTGTTGTCCGTAAATACGAGAGCTG
The DNA here is from genome assembly GCA_963669975.1 of Acanthoscelides obtectus. NCBI lineage: Eukaryota > Metazoa > Arthropoda > Insecta > Coleoptera > Chrysomelidae > Acanthoscelides > Acanthoscelides obtectus. The sequence goes on along the minus strand of CAVLJG010000006.1, from coordinate 56,532,065 downwards.
TAAGTGACTTGGTGCTATTTCCGGTGCTCTGGTGTAGGAATTCTGTGGCCCACTGCCCGATTCTGTGAAATAGTTTCACACGCTGAGTTGCGGTATATAAGGTGTGGGTTTTTTATTAGAAATCGGCCGCACTTGGTGTTTTTTTTGTCGGAGCATTTGTCTCACCCTCTTGACGATTTAGCCGTGGACATAACTACACTCAACCATCAAGCTGAGGGGAACCGTCTACAGGGATAGTCCGGGGTGAATTTGAGTGGGACTCACGCCTGGAAGGAGCAGTTCCCCATTTTTGTGAATCCTCATTGTTCAAGGGTTTTACCATCCGGTTCTACCTTTGGGCTCTACCTTTTTTTTTATACTACAACTACCACGAAGGCCTAAGGCCTAAGCACCCATTGGGTACCGTGGGGCTATACTGGGTTCTATCTTCGAGTTCTACCTTCAGGTTACATCTGGGACTTTCTGCTCTCGGTTGCCTACCGGTAATAGCCTAGCACCAGCATAGGTGGTTTTCTTTTTTCAATATTCACCAGAATATTTAACCCCCTACTGAGCGAGGGCCGTGGCAAATGCTTGTTCCGGAAGTCGTTGTATCCAGTATACAACTTCTTCCCGTCCAAGTGATTGCGCACGCGTTAAGGAATACCTCAGTACCGATTGCCGGGTGGCGGTACAAGTCCGCCAACGGGCCACTTTAGGTCTATTTAACATCACTAATACGTAAAAAGAAGGTGGTAGACAAGGACCAGTCGACCGAGGCAGTACCACCCGCTAGCTTTTCCCAGGGTGTCTTATAAATGTCCGCATGTTTCCACACCTAAGCTATGCAGTCGGTTACCTACCAAAACAAAGAAATTAATGATGATGGATCCCTCGAGCACTAAAAACTCCGGACGTAAACTCACTCCACTCTCGGAATGTCCGGGTGGAGGGTGGGCTCGAGGGAACAACATCGAAGATAAAATTTGTTTTTCGAACATCTGCGGGATCAACAGCAACATTGATGCTGTTCATCACTACCTGCAATCCAATCGTCCCGCCGTGCTTTTCTTGGCGGAGACAAAAATCTCAGAGGCTGCACCGATTAACCATCTCAACTTCCCAAACTACGAGGTGCACTCCAATCTGAGAAAGAACGGGGGAGTTGTGGCTTTTGTCCGCAGTAGTCTTTCCTGCTCCAGGGATCTTTCTTTGGAATCAGACCGGAAGGACATTCTGTGGCTTCGCCTCAATGCCAAAACATCACCCAAATTTATTTGCTGCCTTTATCGCTCTCCCTCGAACCATAACTGGGATGACCTACTCGAATACCTCGCCGTCCAGATCGACTTCCTGAACATCAATCACCCCGCTTCAGAGGTAGTTCTTCTCGGTGATTTCAATGCCCATAATGAGCTTTGGTTGGGCTCAAATAAGACCGATGCAGCAGGTCGTGCAGTCGAAGCGTTCGCTCTTACTCAAGGGCTGACCCAGCTGGTGACGAGCCCTACTTTTTTCCCCCGCGTCTCGTCACACGCCAGTAGCCTGCTGGATCTCTTTCTGACCACGCATCCTGCCCCTTACAGCACTGCCGTCCTGTCCCCCCTGGGTAACTCAGATCACGGTGTTGTGGAGGTTAGGTTTCGGTCAGAAGCCGCTGTGGCCGCAGAAACTCGCACAGGCCGCAAAACTTGGCATTACGGACATGCCGACTGGGAGGGGCTCAGAGACTTCTTCTCTAGCTTTCCTTGGAGAGATGTCTGTTTCACTGACGCGGATGCGTCGACTGTCTGTTCTTCAATAACCGAAATTATCCACGTCGGAATGGAGGAATACATCGCTCACACAGTGAAAGTTCCTAAACTAGGGTCCAACGGCTGGTTCAACAAATCGTGTGACACTGCTCGCCAGCAGAAGATCAAGGCCCACAGAACCTACTTACAAAACCCCACTGTAGAGAACAGACAAGCCGACGTCGAGTCCAGAAACAAATATAACGAAGCGGTTCGCAATGCCAAAACCCAGCATGATATAAAAGTTAGGCATAGGGTAATGTCGCAGCGCAATGGCAGTCGGTCTTTCTGGACGCTGGCCAAGCAGATTGAAAAGAACTTCTCACACAGTAGCCTTCCACCACTTACGTGTCAGGATGGAACTGTTGTATTCGACTCAAAGGCCAAGGCGGAAGTGCTAGCCAAGATCTTTGCTGCCAACTCCACCATGGACGTCCCCACCAACGCCCAAGTGCCGTCAATTCAAAGGGTTCCCCACACTATGCGGGAGGTAACATTCAGGCATAAGACCGTAAGACGAGTGCTCTTGTCGCTCGACATCAACAAAGCTTCTGGTCCGGACTTGATTCCTGCCATTGTACTGAAGAGATGTGCAGCTGAGCTTGCTCCAGTTCTTTCGCGTCTCTTCCAGATATCTTATGAATCCGGCACCTTCCCAGAAAACTGGAAATTTGCTCATGTCCAATCCATCCCAAAAAAAGGATCTAAAACCGACCCTTACAACTACAGGCCTATAGCTCTGCTTTCTGTTATAAGTAAAGTGATGGAGAGGTGCATAAATCGCGAGCTTCTGGACTACCTCGAACGTCACAGCTTGATTAGCGACAGGCAGTACGGTTTCCGGCACCAACGATCCACAGGGGACCTCCTAGCTTACGTCACGCAACTGTGGAGTAAACTCATCCAGTCTCATGGTGAGGCTCATGTCGTTGCTCTTGACATCACGAAAGCGTTCGATCAGCTGTGGCACGCTGCCCTCTTGAGCAAACTTCCATTCTACGGCCTCCCAGAAAAGCTTTGCAGATGGGTGGCTGACTTTATCTCTGGCCGCAAGATATCCGTCGTAATTGACGGATTCTCCTCTTCATCCCACAACGTCAACGCGGGTGTTCCCCAGGGATCGGTCTTGGCTCCAACACTGTTTCTCTTACATATCAACGACCTCCTTTCCTGCACGATCAACCCAATCCACAGCTTCGCTGATGACAGCACTCTACATGCAGGAATTCAGAGTGACAAGCCGATCTCTGCCGCTGAGCTGGAAAAAAGAAGACTAGCGACGACTTCTTCTCTGACAAGAGACCTGGAGGCTATCACTGCTTGGGGAAGCAACAATCTTGTACAGTTCAATGCTTCCAAAACCCAGTACTGTTCTTTGACGAACAAAAAGCGTCCTAGCGCTCATACAGTTTCGATGGACGGTCGAGTCCTACCAAAGAGCCATTCATTTCCGCTGGTCGGAGTCCAGATCACCGAGGACCTGATCTGGCACGAACACATCTCTTCAATAGCTGCAGCTGCTGGGAAAAAGCTAGGCTATTTGTTTAGGGCTAAGAAGTACTTTTCTCCGCATGACCTTCTCACTCTATACAAGGCCCAGATAAGGCCTAGCCTCGAGTATTGCTCACACATTTGGGGTGCTGCCGCCCCGACTACATTGTCCATGCTCGATGCTGTCCAGAGGAGGGCGGCCCGACTGATCGATGACTCTTCTCTAACAGACAGTCTCGGGACTCTTTCGCACCGGCGGGCCGTCGGCGATCTAGCTCTTTTCTATCGCTACACCAACGGGCTTTGCTCCTCAGAGCTCTCTTCCATGATGCCGCCGCGCGATGTGCCTGCCAGACAGACCCGCCTGACTTCGGCGTCTCATCCTAACCGTGTCAAACTTCGTACATCCAGAACTGGCCGATACGACCGCTCCTTTGTCCCGAGGGTGTCTAGATTGTGGAACAAACTACGGGAGGAAGCTTTTCCCAGTTCTACTAACCTTAGGCAGTTCAAAAATCGTATTAACAAAATTTCTTTGGGATCATCATAGCAGCCGCGGTGTTCCGGCATTTAGGCTTCTGCCTGCGCGGCTGTTTCGATATATATATATATACTATAAAAAAAAAAAAGAAACCATTTAGCTAGGGGGGCGGTATAATTTTCTTAGTCTGTCCTCCAGAACTTCTCTTTCATTTTTTTTTATTTTTCCTGTTCAATAAATGTCTGTATGCCTTGCGAGTTTGTATCTCCTTAGCTTCAGAGACCCAACCTTGTTACTTGTCACCTCATTTCTTAGTTTTTGAAACTATGTGGCGCCCAAACCGCAACCGCATTGCATCCAAAAACCAGGGTTCACAGAACCTCTCCCTGAGGTCTCATATCTAACGACTATCCTTGTTTTGGCGGGAAAACATCGATGGTGTATTATTTACAAAACTAAGGAACATTGTACAGCCAGAAGTAGATGGCGCTACTTACGCTGGCGGCCATGTCTGAGGTTATAAACTACTTACGGCGAGGTATGCGAGGTTTTTGAGAAGAAGAAAAGAGAAATGACGTTTGAAATTCAAATTTTTCCTAGACCCGAATACCCTGCGAACATGGCCTTAATCTGCTAAATCTGCCGTATAATAGACATTCGTCCAGTATTAACCGTTTTTTCCAGTACATCCATTTCCTAACATGTAAGTATAACGACTTTTGGTATAAATCCTGCCTTATGGCGGCATATTGTTTTTTCTACTACTGCTTTACCTGTTTGTAGAATTTTAATAATAAACCTTCGTCTAGTTATATCTGGTGGATCTGGATCGATATTTCCAGTTACACAAATACGCCTAGGAAGCGTAACATTAAGCATTCAAGAGGCTTTAGTTGCAGCTTGTTCACAGTCAATTATCTTCTCGATGCTTATGCATTATTCGAACCATGAATACTTAATGTCGCTTACATTATACATTTAAGAGAGAGAATGAAATTATTATTAAGAACAATGCGGTGACTCCATCTCTTGGGACCACCGCGGAACAATCCTCTGGATCAACGACGACACCTGTCGTCGTTGCTATTAATAGTTCCGCTCCTCGGCTCTACCGGGTGCTACAACCCTCGTCAGCAGTTCCCTGTTGATTCCGGAACGCGTCACATAGCATTAACAAATGTGTATCGTTAATTCAATTTGTATTTATTTAGTATGTTGAATATCTCCGTCGCCACTGAACCGTTTACCTCGACGTGGTTCTTTAGACTTTTGTGTCTTGAAAATCCACCCAGAGCTATCTTGATCGCACATGGAAAAACATTGCTGAAAGAAGTGGCAGAGCTAGCAGATAGGATCACAGAAAAAGCAATGCCACAACGCAATAAGTGCAGCACAGAACTACCTATGAAAGGCGCAGAGACGGCAGCTCCATCAGGCCCCAGCAACGTGAGAGAAACGGCAACCGCAACAGCCCAACACCAACAGTACCTCTATAAACACCAACAATATCATCTGTTGGTATTATCGGCGGGTTGGTGCAAATGCACCAGACCGTGTAACTTTAGAGGCCTAGTTTCACCTGCAAGAAATGCGGAAAGCTAAGAGGGCGGCTGCCATTGTCGGAAAGTAGCTGCCATATGGACAAAACATCCAAAAAACAATTTTTAATCGATACCGGGTCCGACCTTTGTGTGTATCCGAGCTCGTTCATCCCAAGACGCTGTGAACAATCCGCCTATGAACTTTTCGCGGCTAATTAACATTTTAGTGGTGAACACTTAGGTCTCTGCGAATTAGTGTGGTAATTCGTGACTAGCCCATCATAGGTGTCGATTCTCTGACACATTTCAAGCTCTGGTGGATGTACACAGACAACAGCTGATCGACTCGGTCACCGGACTAACAACAGCTGCAGAAAACAGAAAAGGAGGAATTCGAGCCATGACGTCTATTTCTGGAACTTCAGCTTACCATAAGTTGCTTAGCAGAGACCCAGAAATAACTAATCCAGGGAGCGACACCACTTCACGAAACACCATATCCGTACCAGCCCCGGACCCCCTGTGAGTGCCAAACCAAGACGCTTCCATCTGGAAAAATGTAAGGCTGTCTGTCAAAGCGGAGCTCGACCTGCTGGTGAAACTGCGCGTAGCTAGGGGCCACCCGATAGCTGTTGGTCATCCCCACTACACATGGTTACGAAAAAAGATGGACAATAGAGACAATTGAGCGACTATTGCGGCCTCAACGCACGAACTATTCCTGACTGATATCCCTTGCGACACATCCAGAACTTCGCGCAGAATCCTTCAGGCAAGCCAATTTTTTCTAAAATCGAACTGGTACGCTCTTCGAATTTTCATACATGACATTTGGCCTGCGGAATTCTTCTCAGAACTTACAGCGTTTTATGGATGAAATGGTAAGAGGCCTAGACTTCACTTTCGTCTACATTGCATTGCATCGTTGCATCATTATCCCCAGAATACGGGGTACTTAACGTTAACAAATGTCAATTTGGACTATCAGAAGTTGAGTTTTTGAGCTACGGCACCTCGAAAAATATCTCGCAATCCACTGTCAAAAAAGTGCAGGAAATCAAAGAATTCCCTCGCTCTGCGAACACTAAGCAACTTTGCAGATTTTTAGGAATGCTGAGCTTCTATTAGAGGGTCATTCCTAACGCAGCCTCTTCGCAATCTCCACTGAATAACCTTTAGCTAGGATCCTCTTCCAAAAACGAGATAGAGAAACGAAGATATACAATGGAACCCTGCACTTGAAGAAGCCCTCAACGATTGCAAGAATAGCCTGTCTCAAGCCACCATACTTGCACACTCTCTCCTCTCTACGAAACTGGTACTAGTGACAGATGCTTCTGGGACACAAATGGGTGCAGCCATTCAGCAACTAACTGAATATGTCTGGCAACCCCTTGCGTTCTTTAGCAAGAAATTCACCCCTTGTCAACAGCGCTACAGTATATTTGACAGAGAGCTTCTGACAGTCTACTCTGTGATGAAATATTTCCAGCACATGCTCGATAAAGGGAACCTTTTCATTTTGGCGGACCATAAGGTCCTCACCTTCGCGTTCCATCAAAAGGCGGAAAAAGCGTCAAGTAGGCAGTCCTGCTATCTAGACTACATAGGTCAATTCAGCACCGACATTCGATACGTGTCAAGAAAAGAAAATATTGTTTATTTACTCGTATATATCGCAAACATCTGAGTGAGGTAAGTTTTGAATAAGCGATACATTTTATGAGCATGCGATGACTGATGATTTCTATTTAAAATAGGTACAGTGTTAAAGATCGGACCCCTGTATGAAAAGTAGCCGAAAGTATGTTTTTAAAGTAATATTTACTTTGTAATTCTAAGCATTATTTACTGTAAACTTTTTATAAATCTTAGCTGAAACTGATTATATTAAGAATATATTCCAAAAACCTTACATTTCCCCGATCTGAAAAATGGGTGACAAAACATTGTTATTCACCAATTGACATTTTATTCTTGAGTAATGATTATATTAAAACAAATACATAGCTCTTATTAAAAAATGTTATCTAATAAAATTTGAATCCAACATCACCAGTATTTTGAGAAAAATGAACCATTCAAGAAAATATATAGGAATGAAGGCTTTCTTGCTAAAACCTAGGCAGAATGATGAAAGTTGCAGCACTGCGCAAAAACTTCTTCACTATCATGGACAAACAAGTAACATGTGACGTGAGGTGCGCGTGCGCTCTACTATGGCATGGTACCTAAGCTATTATTTACACTTAGTAGTAAGGGCAGAAGAAGAGTAGAAAATGCAGAGCCAATGAGGCTAGAGATCTGCTGAGGAAAATGGGTGCAGCTTAGCTCTTCTGCTCTATCAATTTTGATTTGGCTGTCCACAGCACAGTCATTTTGCATAGGAATAACATCGGAAAATTTCAAATGAAAGCTTAGGTGTTTGTCCTTCAATTATTGTAATCAATATCACATGCTCATAGTTCAAATAGAATGATTTGATAGAGAATTTCTTGTAATGCTGTTGCATCTTGTTAAAACTGATAACATACCAGGGGCGGTTTTAACACTAATGAAGGGCAGTTGCAATAGATAACATCCAAAAAGCTTACATGAATTTTGTTTCTAAATAATATCAAAATATGCTTTAGGTACCTGGATGTCACAATGTATGTATAGCTATAGCGCACAATTTTGAAAATTCTAAACTGAGAAACAGCTACTACCAACTGTTGGACCAATATCAAGAAATATTATAATTGATTGACTTACAGTTCCGAAAAAGTCTACAATGAAAGTACAATAATCATGTATGTAAATATTGAAATATGATGACTGTACCTATACCTATATGTTTGCGAAAGGATGGGAAATCTCGAAACTGGAGATACTACAGACGAAAATATGTGAAATGACCTAAACATACCTTAGTTTGCGAGATACAGGGTGTCAAAGTTACAATTGTATTTTCTATTTTTCCTTATTGCTTGAGAAGTATTTTAGATTTTGGCATAAAACTCGATGTAGGGAGGTTTTCTAGTATGAGGAACAGGAATCCGTTATTTTTTATGGCCAAACTTCTAGAGGGCTCCACTTACAGCACTATTTCGGTAAATAACTCATCATAACTTTCTTGTGCTACCTTGTACATAACAACTGACCAAAGAATCTTATTTTCTCGTATTTCCACAACAAAAAAGGTTTACTTGTTAGAAGTGTATAAAACTAATAGTTTTCGAGATATTTGTTTTTAAAAGTTCCAATGCATTATTTGAACCATGATGATAAAACATTTTTATAACATAATAATCAAGTTGCTTTGTTTGTTGTTTGTCATAATGTTGCTTTAATTTTCATGAAGGATTTTAAGTTGACAATAAGTTGTTAAACATCATGTACGTTTGATGAATATTCTGATCTGCATTTAATGTACGGATTGGCAAGATGCAATGCTTTGAAAACAAAAATCTCGAAAACTATTAGTTTTAGGCACTTCTAACAAGTGAACCTTTTTCCAGTTACTGAAGACGTTTTATATCAAGAATCTATTTACGGCACCAGATAAAAATTGCAGACGGAGTATTTTTCAGGAGCTGCTTTTGAAGCTTGCTCTTTCACCATTTTTTAAACATTACGTATGACGTTTTCTGGACCGTTTCGCAATACGAATGATTTTAGCTGCGATTGAAACACCCGGAAAATGCAAACTTTTTTTATTCGAAGGCTTGATAACATCTATGTTTCGAACAGTATATTTTCCCCGGCAAATACAAAGCAAGAGTGAATCTGCTCATGCTCTCACAGCAAAGAGAGCATAAGCATTCTGCCTTTTTTCATTACTGTAGTAATTTTGTTATAGAGGTAAAACTGTGTAAATTGAAATAACGAAAAATGTCAAATAATGGTATGCTTTTTGTATGTTAGCAAGAGCACGTTACTCATTTTCGTTCTTGAACACTCTATAACTAGGAAAGTACTGCACGAATTTTAATGAAATTTTGACACAAAATTATTACTATGCCAAGCCTTAGAAGTTTCAAAAATCGAGTCAATTGCGGCAGCGATACAGGCAAAAAATTAATACGCTAAAACTTAGTCATACAGAGACTCTACCTCATTCTCAGAACTTCATCGAGAGAGAAAGGATTTGGAAGTTGGGAATGTAGTGGGTAGGAAGTTGTAAGCGTATCAGTTAACAACGCTCTGCTATTAAGACGCATCTGATTCTTTAATTCTTGATCAACATTACATACACCTCTTGTGAAATATAATTTTACAACACTTTTCGCACATTTTTTATTGAAACATGTTTTAACTTGTAGTTTTACGATAAGTTTTTCTTAAAGGGATCATCTCTATTCAAGTTTCGACTACGTTCGAGTCTTGAATAAGCTTGACCTATTCATTTCTACTTCCCACGCCTACTGGCTGGGAAATATTGTAATCGAGAAAATTTTCGAAAATGAGATATGATGTTTCTTGGATGTTATATATATAACTTGAGAAGTACCCCTCGGATTTCGATAAAATTTTTACAGAATGTTACTACTATGCCAAGGACGCAAAAGCTTTTGAAAATCACGCAACTGCTATTTTTGAGTTTTTAGAGGGTCCCGATCAGTTTCAGACAAAAGTTTGTAGGGGTTGAAGTTTGGGGGTTGCGGGGGGTGGGGTATTTGAATTTTAGAATATTCATGTTTTGGATCTGGGTATTCCTACCTATACAAGCCCACCGCCTGGCGAGCTGGTTCGGCTTATTCAGTGAGAACCGAATTTGACTGACGCTTTGAGTTCAATGTGTGCGAGAGAGCAATACGAGAAGTGTGTAAAAATACATATGTTAGAAAGAGTTAGAGGCCGGCTGGCCAACGAAGCTCCACCACGTTACCAGCAACGCTGGGGTGGAAGGTCGTGACAACCTGCCGCGATGCCAATATGTTACACCAGTTCTTTGAATAATGATGCATGTTGAAAATATTCATTAGTTTATTCTCTACGTTCAAATATTCGTACTAAAGCGCATGCACAACCAGTAGGGCAGGGAACGAATGTCTATGGACTAATTGTATGGACCTGTTTGACTGACTATTTTCTAAGAAGATCTAGTTGATCGTAGCAAGCTGCATTTTTTTTCATGGACTTAAATAGTTTCTACAATAAAATGATTAACGAAATACAACCTGAATTTTTTTACCAACCTCCAAAGTTGAGGGATGGAAGAGATTTTTCATAAAAAAATGAATTTAACATTTTTTGCATGAATAAAAAGGCTGATGTTAAGCAGCTCAGTGTCATTTATTTCTACCTGTTGAATTGCGAAAAGCTAGAACGGCTACATATCCAAATTAATCCAACATCTTCACAAAATTAGAATACATTTTCTCACTCACATTTTTAATATAAACTCACATAACCCATCTTTTCAAGGTTGTATCAATATCACACATTCTTGCACTCATATGAACCACACACTCTTTTCCAAAACAAGTTATTCCAAAATTTTAGTAATTTTGGGTGGAGATTTACCGAGCGTCCCTCGTATTCTTCATACCCAAAGTTGGACAGGGAGGTGTACATTTCCACGGTCCGTAGCGTCAATCACTTGTCTTCTGTCGACGCTTTACCGTTCCGTGCCTTCCCCCTCTCCACGTGTAGCGGTAGTAGGTTAGAGACTGCATTCCGATTGTTTCAACAAAATGTCTCCCCACGTGTTATATTTTTAACTTGTTCGGGTGTATTGATATAATTTTTATTTCTTCTTAACTTTTAACGAAGGTATCTGTCGTTTTTCAACAAGCCCAATGTCCCCGTCCTTTTGATTTTATACTGAACACAAGTTCGATCTTCTCTACGTTCTTTCTGAAACACCTTGTGGCTGCAACCTCACCGACGAGTAAGTTGTCTGACATTTTAAATCTGTCCTGTTTTCTTTGCTAGCATCACAATTGTGTTTTCAGAATCCTGATGATGGCTCCATAGAGAATGCCGAAAGCTTGATTTTATCGTCAAAAGAGTCAACTTAAGCCTAAAAGCTTTGCCAATCTCCCAATTAACAAGTAATTGTATTTTGTACTTATATATATATATATATATGTATATATATGTATATATGTATATATATGTATATATGTATATACAGGCTTCGAAGTTGAGTCATTTATTTTAACAGTGAGTAGATCTGATCAAAAGAAATGTTTTTTTCCTTTAACATTTTTCTGGTAAAATTAAAGTAGCCCTTTAGAAGTTTGAATACCGCCCTGTCTCAATAATAATATTATGTGCTCGTGTTTGGCAACAACGGATATAATCCGCCTTATCGGTTCATCGCATCGGAAACAAAAAACCGTAAGAATTTGAAACGCTTATCACGATGTTTTTAGTTGTATTCAGTCAATGTGTCAGTCGGTAACGCGTGAGTGAATAGTGGTGTTTGTTGCGTGGCTCAAACGAAATAAAAAATGGCTCATGTTTACGAAAACGGTGAACTTGTGGACATGATTCTTATTTACGGGGGGGGGGAGTCTTTACAAAATGCTGCCGCGGCATTACGGATTTATGCGGATTGGTTTCCCAATCAAGTGCAACCAACCCCTCGTGCCTTTGTTAATGTAGTGCAACGGGCTCGTGAATCAGGTGACTTAAGACCTCACAGGGGAGGGCATGCCGGTGCTCCAAGACCGCACGATCAAATACAGGTCCGCACTGAAATACTTGTCGGAGGAAACTTTATAAAACAAGGTAACATTTTTTTTTTATTTTTACACACATTTTTTGGTTTATCTTCCTTCTACAATCATTATCTGAAAATTAATGACTCAACTTCAAAGTCACCCTGTATATATGTATATATATATAATATATGTATATATATATGTATATATGTATATATGTATATATATGTATATATGTATATATGTATATATATATATATATACCCTGCGCCCAATTACCAAGACCTCATGGTACGTGTGAAATGAGACAATGACAGAGACCTTGACATCCCATATCTATGGGATTATGTACAGGGTGGGGCAGCGACCTTATAATCAAGCGAAATCGCACAGCAACCCTTTGTTGTAGACTACGCAGTCGAACAGATTCGCAAACACTCCAGGCTGCGCCTCGCAACGTGATCAAAATTAAATTGTGAATTTCCGACCAACCAAATTATTTCTTTAAACAATTGATCAAAATTATTTTTGGAATAAGAAAATCGTTCGGCTTCTTTCACGCCAACTGATTCACTTCTTTTCTTTGCGCTATTACTTCCTTCTTTCGTTTACATCTTTCCCTTCCCGCTTGAACTTATGTGGTATCTGGTTAATCAGACCTGAAAAACTATCAGACAGGCGAGACCTTCAGCTAAGAGCAAAGATCTTCCAGACCGATCAATTTATTACATGTCATATTCGAATAAAGTACGAGTATATCATACAAAAACAATCTTTTACATAACTTTTGTTAAATTGATGCTTCGCGAGGGATAAAAAGTGAAATTTGAAAATTAAACTCTCTAGCGGCATGCCACTCACGTTCCACTTTCCAGAATTGCTTTTCCTGGAAAAGGGGAAGTGCGAAAAACGGCACACGGCATCAAACTTTCACGCTGCGTTGTTTTGACAGATGAGTTGATATTGATCGTTCCCATCAAAGAACAAGATTAAAAAATGGCGCCGAGTAGGTTGACTATCTACAATTTGCGAAAATCAAAAGTTCGCCATTTGTAAGCCCACCAAACAAGGCTGAAAACTGCTTTAAAGCATACTCTTCTACATCTTTAATTTAGACATTCGGCAATCTTAAAAATGATATATTTAAACCGAGTTTTTGAGCAATGAATATGGCGAAAACTCAAAAACGGACAACTTCAGAGAAAAGTTGCAATGATTAGAAAAACCTAAAACAATTGTATCAAAAAAAAAATCATTTTTTGTAAGTGGTTAAAAAATTGTTTAAGCAAATTCGCGTCGGGTCGGCGCTCCGCAACCCATTGATTCATGCAAAGAGGCATCCAGCAAACGTGGTTATGAAAAAAACCAAGTTAGAAAAATATTCCCCTGAATGCGAAGTTTTCACTTCATCTAATATCCCTGCATCTATTCTAAACTTATCATTGTATATCGCGGAAGTTAGCCAGCTTGGAATGAGTAATTGTAGCTGACAAACAAATCCCCCACATTTTTCTTGAATTTTTCTCTAAAACATTAATTATAGTGATGATTATAGAATAATGCTGCATTATATGAAAAACCACGTTGGAACAAAGCAGAATTGTGTGGGGTGATTCTGATGTTATAGCGATTTCGGACAGCCCTGTCATGCACTTCATAGTTGAATGGCAATTTAACTCTTAGGTTTCGATCTGAGAATTTTATGAACTAATACTAAGTACTAAGTATTTATATTTTTCACTAATGTGATCATATCTTCGCAGGAAGAAAATAAAGCGAACGCAGTTATTTTGAATGATTTGAAGCCAGTTTTTAGTTAACTGATCCATACCCTATAATAAACGACATCACAGTAGTTGAGTATTTACATCACCAATGATTCACAGAGTAGTAACTCAATTATTCTTAATGCTGTAGAAGTGTTTTAGGCTATGCGAATTTTGAATTAAGCTTAAACTTTGTTTTATAGGCTAACAAATGGCGAACTTTGGATTTTGGCAGACTGTGCATTACACTCAAACCACAGCTATCGCCATATGAACTATAATTCAAAAGAGTTTTATCAATTGTTGTGAGACAACCTTCTTGATACAGATTTTTATCAAACTGAAAATAATGAACATGATTTTTTTTTATTTGCGTTTATATAACATAGAGTACCTACCACACGCGCACACGCGCACGCTGTCAGAAATCGCTATAAAATCAGAATCACCACACATAATTCTGCTTTGTTCCAACGTGGTTGTTCATATAATGCAGCATTATTCTCAAGTCATCGTTGGTTGTCACGGATAATCATTTGGAAAATAGGTTAAAATCATTGTCATTGTCAAGTTTTCGTGAGCAAGTAAAAAGCAGGCTGCTCGCCATAGGCTATATAGATGTAGAATGTGAACATTTTCAAGCTCACTTAGGTGTATATGCTTTTTTCTTTATATTATTTTGATGTTTTGAACATCTAGTGTAACCGACACAGTGGGCCTTGGCTAAACTTCGCTGCTTATGTCTCTCTTGGTTGTTTGTATTTAAATACAGACGTTATTATTATTATTATTATTATTATTATTATTATTACTATTACCATTATTATTAATGTCTTAGAGACACAATCAAGAAAAATGTGAGGGATTTGTTTGGTGAACTTTTGATTTTCGCAGACTGTAGATAGTCAACCTACTCGGTGCCATTTTTTAATATTGTTCATTGATGGGAACGATGAATATCAACTCATCTGTCAAAACAACGCAGCGTGAAAGTTTGATACCCTGTGCCGTTTTTCGCATTTCCCCTTTTCCATGAAAAGCAATTCTGGAACGTGGAACGTGAGTGGCATGCCGCTAGAGAGTTTAATTTTCAAATTTCACTTTTTATCCCTTGCAAGCCATCAATTTAACAAGAGACATGTAAAAGATTGTTTTTGTATGATATACTTTATTCGAACATGGAATGTAATAACCTGATCGGTCTGGAAGATGTTTGCTTTTAGCTGAAGGTCTCGTCTGTCTGATAGTTTTTCAGGAAGGGAAATATGTAAACGAAAGAAGGAAGTAATAGCGCAAAGAAAAGAAGTAAATCAATTGGGGTGAAAGAAGCCGAACGATTTTCTTATTCCAAAAATAATTTTGATCGATTATATTTAAGGCGCAGCCTGGAGTGTTTGCGAATCTGCTCGACTGCGAGGTCTACAACAAAGGGTTGCTGTGCGATTTCGCTGGATTAAAAACCTCGCTGCCCCTATAGTTTTACGTAATACCATCCCATCGGATGTCAAGGTCTCTGTCATGGTCTCATTTTACGCGTACCATGAGGTGTTGGTGATTGTGCGCAGGGTTCTGTTTAACAGAAAAAAATTTGGAATTTTGTTTTCAACTATAAGTGTGCTTTTTCTATGTCAACCCCTTGTCAGTGTTCAAAAAATGACTTTTAGTATTGTGAAACTTTAATTTCTCCCCTTGAAATAATTTATAACGAGACAATTTCTTACACAAGTCTTGCCAGATACACTTTCAGTACTTTTACACATTCAAGACAGCTATAGAATGGTGTGATTTCTGCTCTTTAAAACAAGTTGGCTAAGTATTTTTTGGCAACGCTCTTTACATTTTAAACAGTGATATCACTGTGCATTCTAAGTACAGTTAGCGGAAGTCACTTTCTTCAGATGGCGCTCAAAGCAGATCACAGTCATTTATACTGCTTACACCCTCCCTGATATCATCTATCAATGTGATAGACTGAACAATTGATTTAACGCCAGATTAATTGGAGATTTTTTAAATTTTCAGAAATCCATAAAAAACGTTCATTCGTTCGTCATCCAAGATCCCAAAATCATACTGTTTCGCAACACGCAAGCAACAACATTTACGTGCAACCTTGTGAAGTATCTTTCAAACAAAAACTTTCAGTCTGACAATTTCCAAAAGTTTGCTATTGCGTCTTTGCCAAACTGGAATCTACTTCTGTGGCCGACGGTGATAACACCAGAACAGCATATGTGAATTGCAGGTATATGCATCTCCTACTATGCTTTTTCTCTGAAATACATATTTTTCCACAATTTTTAGTCTTCATGAGGTCCCAGCTAGCAGCAGCTGTGCATTTGTCATATACAATATACCGCCATCACACTTTTTCGCTGGCTTCTGAACGCTAGTGGCCTATTTTTCTTTTGCTTTTCTCTTTATATATATAAAGATCTTATAGAGTATGATTGAGTTTCCACCTCAGCCAGGCCAACTTTCTGACTTACAGAAAGGCGAAGGATTACAGGGCAGATGACATACAGACCGATGGAAATGAGTGACGCGATTTTTCTTGGTGTATACGTGTATATCATTCAACATTCTATAAACTGGCGTCAAGTAAATTGGTTCAGTACTTCCTATGCACCGTTGTCATTAGTTCATAAAGGACTATGTTTGGCACAACGAAGTCCTTCTGGGAAAAAAGTTAGCTACGAACATGTTTGTATAACAATAAATTATGTTCCGGCCTCGTCGAAGTAAATATTTAGAATACATATGGTAGTACCGTCGTTAGTTCCCCTACCTTCCTCCCCTCTGGCCGCCTATAAACATTCATTCCTTGTTCTCGTGCCAAACCGTTAAGACGTCAATCGGTGCGCATCTTTTCTACCTTTTCAGCAGTGGAACCGCTGAACATTTAGAATTAGAGAACAGGACAGAAGGTTGGCCGGTAGATGTGCATTGTCGAACGAGATACCGATCGACGGTCGCCTCAAGGTTCTTTCGTCGAGGAGGAAAATTAGAAAGTGGCGTGCAGGCCTATTTTGCTGAAGGGACGTCACTATCAGGTAACTGTCAAGTAACCGGTCTGTTTTAGGTGCAAGTTAAATGAATATTAGTATGGATTCCTCACCGACGCTGAAGATTGTGCCTAACATGGCGTTTGGGATAAAGTTCTGACACTGTTGCTTGGGATAGCAAACTGGACCTAGCTTGTGATAGCCAACTCCATACCTAGGACGAACAAAGTCGTTTGGGATAACGCTGAAAGATTAGACTCGGTTGCTTGGGATAGCAACGTGGACCTGGCTTGTGATAGTCAGTTCCACACCAAGGACCAATAAAGATGTTTGGGATAATGGCTCAATACTGAACTCCGTTGCACAAATAACAACACTGAAAGCGTTTGGGACCACACAGCAACAAGGTATGGTCAATAACACTGATCAACAGCCAAAAAATATCCTAAATAAAATCAACAAAATATTACTATTTTTAATGTGCTAAAACCGGAATGAAACTTATTTTTTCAATATTAGTTCTAGTTTTAGAGATACGGTAATTATATGTGTTCCTGCTGTGACAGTGTTAATATACTGTAATTCACAAGAATGCACGTGCTACATTTTTATATTCGGCAAGGAAAGATGATGTAATCGGCATGATTGTGTTACGTTATACATACGTGTACATTATATTGTTTTATATTAGCCATTTTTTCCTCAGTTGGCTGACAGCGTTCATGCAAGATGTCTCGAAAGTGTGTAAACAATCCAGATCAGTTTTGTTACGTGTGTGGTGATGTGACTTTTGCGTCTCAGAGACGGTCTATTACTCCACTAATAACAAAGGCATATCAGCTTTATTTCGGTTGTAAACTAGGTGATCAAGACAAACAGTGGGCACCCCACATCCGCTGTAATACATGTGGTTCAAGTCTGAGGAGCTGGTTAAATGGCAAAAAACGGTCTATGCGCTTTGCTGTCCCAATGGTTTGGAGAGAGCCTACAAATCATATTAATGATTGTTACTTTTGCATGGTACCTTGTGTTGGACAAGCCACAGGTATGACCAAGAAAAAAAATCGGTTATTAACTACCCAAACATACCATCTGCGATGAGACCTGTGCCTAACAGTGACGAAAATCCTATTCCAAAACCCCCAGAATGATATGCCATCAACGTCAAGAGATCCTGATTTTATACCGAGCACGTCATGCCACCAACCGCACAAAATAACACAGTCAGAATTAAATGATCTTGTAAGAGATTTAGAACTTCCAAAATGTAAGGCAGAGTTACTTGGATCAAGACTGCAGCAGTGGAACTTGTTAGAAGACGATGATTCGGTATGTGTTTTTCGTAAACGCCACAAAGACTTAGAACCATTTTTCAATATGGAGAATAACTTGGTTTTCTGCAGTAACATTAACGGCTTACTGGCGGCTTTAAATATAAACTATAACCCAGAAGAATGGAGATTGTTTATAGACAGTTCAACATTGAGTTTAAAGGCAGTGTTATTGCATATTGGAAATATTTTACCATCTCTTCCTGTAGGGTATGCAGTTGACATGAAAGAATCATATGACAATATGAAGTACCTATTGACATGCATAAAATACGATGAGCACCAATGGCATATTTGTGACGATTTGAAAGTTGTTGCACTTTTACTTGGGCTGCAGCTAGGCTACACAAAGTTTTGCTGTTTTTTGTGTGAATGGGACAGTCGGGCAAAGGCACTTCATTACACCAGACAAAACTGGCCCTAGAGCCAGGTCAAAAAAATGTACAGCATATGCCATTAGTAGATTCGAAAAAAATATTATTACCACCACTGCATATCAAGTTGGGCCTAATGAAAAACTTTGTCAAGGCATTAGATAGAGATGGGTCAGCTTCTCAATACCTGCGTCAGAAATTTCCAAGACTAAGTGAGGCAAAGGTTAAAGAAGGTATTTTTGTTGGGCCACAGATTCGAAATATTTTGAAAGATACACAGTTTGAAAACACTTTAACAGGTATTGAAAAAACTGCTTGGAATGATTTCCGTCTGGTGGTCACTAATTTCTTGGGAAATAGAAAAGCTGACAACTATAAAACCCTTGTCAAAAATATGCTGCCATCGTATCAAAAGATGGGCTGTAATATGTCTCTTAAGATACATTTCCTACACTCACACCTGAACTTTTTTCCTGTCAATTGCGGAGCCGTAAGTGATGAGCACGGCGAACGCTTTCATCAGGATATTTCAACAATGGAAAAAAGGTACCAGGGAAAGTGGAATCCTTCCATGCTTGCAGACTACTGTTGGACTCTTGGTAGAGATGCTCCAGAAACGATCCATAAAAGAACAGAAAAAGACAGCGCATATAGTGATTCTTATAAGTATATGAATCTTGTTACTTTTTTTAATATATCCTTAAAAAAAAAGAAGTTTTTTTTCTAAACCGCAACTAATTTTTTTTATTTCATTGTCATTTTTGGATTCAGCGCCCCAAAATCAACAAAGAAGTGCACTTTTCCCACAAGATACAATTAAAAAACTAAAATTTGTTGTCCAGTGAATCGCTCCTCAATTGCGTATGATAGAAAATTTCATCTGGTTTGTGATAACCATGGAACAGGACTGTAAGTTTGAGGGTGAAAATGAATTGTTTGCATATTTTTTATCTGACAGCCTTTCAGAAGCTTTCTCACACCATGCCACCTAGCCTATAAATTGTCTCTATAGTAAAGTATTTTTTTTGAGGTACAACTGATTTTGGGGAATCATTTCCTTGGGGGTGAAAATTAATTTTTTTAGCATATTTTTTTATCTGCCAGCCTTTCAGAAGCTTTCTCACACCATGCCACCTAGCCTGTAAAATGACTCTATAATAGAGTATTTTTTTGAGGTACAACTGATTTTTGGAATCATTTTCTTGGGGATGAAAATTAATTTTTTAGCATATCTTTTTATATGCCAGCCTTTCAGAAGCTTTCTCACACCATGCCACCTGGCCTATAAATTGTCTCTATAATAGAGTACTTTTTTGGGGTACAACTGATTTTGGGGAATAATTTCCTTAGGGGTGAAAATGAATTTTTTAGCATATTTATTTATCTGCCAGCCTTTCAGCAGCTTTCTCACACCATGACACCTATCCTATAAATATTCTCTATAATAGAGTATTTTTTTGAGGTACAACTGATTTAGGGGAATCATTTCCTTGGGGGTGAAAATGAACGTTTTAGCATATTTTTTTATCTGGCAGCCTTTCAGAAGCTTTCTCACACCATGCCACCTAGCCTATAAATTGTCTCTATAATAGAGTATTTTTTTGAGGTTCAACTGATTTTGGGGAATCATTTCCTTGGGGGTGAAAGTGACTTTATAAACATATTTGTTTTTATCTGCCAGCCTTTCAGAAGCTTTCTCACAGCATGACACCTAGCCTTTAAATAGTCTCTATAATAGAGTATTTTTTTGAGGTACAACTGATTTTGGGGAATCATTTCCTTGGGGGTGAAAATGAATTTCTTAGCATATTTGTTTATCTGCCAGAATTTCAGAAGCTTTCTCACACCATGCCACCTAGCCTAGTCTCTATAAAAGAGTATTTTTTTGAGGTACAACTGATTTTGGGGAATCATTTTTTTGGGGTGAAAATAAAGTTTTACTTATATTTTTTTATTTACCCCTCATTAATAAATTACTTTCAATACCATATATACAATAATCCGTAAGTGAAAATTCGAAGAAGGGTTTTGGGCTAAGTCTTGTTCCTGCAAATTATTTAATTGGGGTGAAAATGATTCTTCCTATAGGGGTGCTTATTCCCGTGCATATATATTTATTGTTGCGAGCTGTTAGCTGCATCCTTCACAATAACAGCCTGGTCGAGGATGTCGACGCCACTGGTCATTCGGGTATCTTCGGCAAATTGTCTGCCAATTTCACACCGGTGCTTCCAGTGATATCTTGTTCTTCGGTCTGACCAAGTAAGTCAATTCTAAATAGAAATCAGGTAAACATGAGCAGCAACTGAAGGCCAAAAGGTCAGACAACATCAGATATCACCCATCGACCCATTGACGCGTATTCATCATCAATGGCAGAGCTGTAGGAGTGGCGCTAAGGTCCTGAGTTGGACTCAAGTGGTCACTTGCCACTGACATGGCGACTGGTTCAGCACTTTGCCATAACTGAATTTCATTAGTCCATCTATGAACTACCGACTTTCTGCAGTCTCTCAATTGCTTAGCTGCGGTGCTATCAGTAAACAAGTTGAGCTAACTAAAAATCAGGACCTATCCAACTGTTTCTTGCCTCCAAGTCTGATGGGTCAACACGTTTGATTCCTTACGTCAAGACACTTTGTCTGTTTATAGGGATAGCACCCTTAAGTCTAGGCTATTGAACTGGGATCAGACTTCTCCGTAGAGATACTTTCTTAACGAATCTGGATTTGGAATATGCAGATTTTGCTATCCGTCAGAGAGAGAGAGAGTCATCTGTTTCAGATCCATATTCAAGGGACAGCTCTTCCAATAAAATGCTGTACCGTTTAAGGTAAATTGTGCCCCTCATGTGTTAACAAAGGTAATAAAACCATTTCTGGAATACCTCAAGAAAAAAATTGAGCACTTTCAGACTCAGTATTAAATTGTGACAGAAATAAAGTAACTTTACTTGAGCGAGC
Organism: Acanthoscelides obtectus; assembly: GCA_963669975.1. NCBI lineage: Eukaryota > Metazoa > Arthropoda > Insecta > Coleoptera > Chrysomelidae > Acanthoscelides > Acanthoscelides obtectus. The sequence goes on along the minus strand of CAVLJG010000006.1, from coordinate 56,510,688 downwards.
GATGCAGATATTACTAAACCTAGTAAGGGCAATAATGGACAGCAACCAAGACAGTCCGAAACTTTACGGTGAACATCGAGATCTTGGTGTCAGCTTGTCTTTCATTTCAGCCGACTATACACTAACGAGTTAAATTTCTTGCCTTGTAAAATTCTCAAGGGAATTTTAACGCTAATATGCCAGTAAGATAACTTAAGGTCTACTTCGGGTGGGGCTCAAAGAAACTGCCCGATGCAGTTAGATGTCTTGAATTATCCAATTTTTGGTTGTATAATTTCTCGGACTGGGACATTCTTTGGCCAGGGAAAAGTCTCATAGTTTTTGGTCACTGGTAGTTTTCTTCTGTGGTGAATGCTTTGCTACCGAATTGATGGGCTGTCGCATATTATACCCCATCCTACATCAATAGAATGGAGAGCTTCTAGTTTCCACGTCTGGACCAGGTTGCGGGAAAACTATGGCAATTGTGTAAAGAGAGAAATCTTACTGCCCTCGCGTCAAATATAAAATCTAGGAGTAATACTGGTACAGAAGAGCTTTTGCGTCAGTGGGACGTGGAAACGGAGTGGGAGCTACACCTGTCACCGTCTTGATTTTGGTTCAAGTATTCGGTGTTTCTGAAATTTCACTTCTAGAAGTAAAGCAAGGATCTGATGGAGGACCCAGGACGTCGCTCCCACTAATTCTGAAGCTTACCCTGGCTATCGTAACTGGAAAGCTGTCATTCCAATCAGCATCGATAATCCATCACGTATTGTGGGCTTAGACTACGGTAGGACCTTTGTCGGGAAGAAATACATGTCTGGTTTTCTACCTTGAAATTTCTTACCTTACAGTGTGATAAGAGATTAAGATATAATTGTTTGAGCTATCAGTCGTTTACCCAAAATGTTACTAACGATGCAGACATAAAATGATTTTTGAAGGGCATTTACAGGCTGAGGCCATCTCAACTGAAATATAGATACTGGGGTTGTTCTCAAACAACCAAAGGTGTTGCTGGTAAGCTCTTTAGGTATTTGGATGAGGAAATCAGCCACACAACCTCAAGTCAGAGTGTGCAAACTAATTGAAACAGAAAATATTCGGATTGGCTAGAATAATACTGAAATTGGGATTTCTGAGTTTTTAAAAGTCTCGGGGTCACTCATGTGGCGACCACTTAAGCTTTACCGTATTTTACGCCAAAATATGTGTGCAAAGTATTTATTTGTCACTGTACAGTGACTTTATCATGGTGCCTCTGCTCCCAGATGGATGAAGGCGGTTTTAGCAAAGAGTGTCACAATTTACAGCCCACAATACATGAAATGCGTCTACCTCTCCGCCTGCTAAATTATAGTAGTCTCAGGCTCGCGGCGGGCTGGAGTACGTTTTCTGAGATACGTCACAAATCTCTTATGCCAAACAATAGCTTTGCTCAAGCGGCATTTAAGGTGAACCAAGTCTCCACACCTCAAACATAACTATGTCATTACGTTATTTACTTATTACCATGTAATGGATGGCACTTTTTGAACCAGGTACGTCATATTACCTGTTGCTACAAGCCCGAACTTGAGTTGTTACAATGTATATTTAGTTGACACATACATTGCGTACAATTTGTGTAGTTGTGTACAACCTATCGTTTACTATTGCAGAGCGTTAGTAGTATGTTGTTGCAACTAGCTTTGAACATCTACGATATGTATTCTAAATATTTACTTCGACGGAACATAATTACATGATCAAACGAACTTATCTGTAAGTGATGTTCGATCTTAATTTTCTGAACTCCTCGTCAAAGCAATTAGCTCCCTCGCTCCCTATGTATTACCCAACTGTGATGCAACTTGGCTTTGAAGAAAATGAATGTTTATAGGCGGCCAGAGGGAAGAAGGTAGGGGGAACGGGCGCGGTGCCGCTTTCTTTCGCTGCGTGCGCGCTTTGAAATCGTGGGGTTTGGTACAACTAACGGGGGTACTACTATATATATTCTAAATATTTACTTCGACGAGGCCTTCACATAATTAAGATCGAACATCACTTACAGGTAAGTTCGTTTGATCATGTAATTAAATAACCTTCTTCCCCCCCTGAGAGAAACTCCTGCGGGCACATTTCATCGTTGCAATAACTAATCCCGTGTGGATGACGATATTTACTTTCACATCATACAGACCATATCAGCACGGAGGCGACTGCCTACTGCTATGCACGGCGCACGACCATCAGTTGGACGGGGCCATATTCTATGATGACTGAAATATGTCTAATAAGCGTGTGGCGTATAAATATACCAATGTCAAAAATTGAGATATACCCTCACCACTAATTTTTTACCACTACAAACATTTTTCCTATAATAGTAGGAGCCTCTGGAACGTCAAAAAGCGAAGTTTGAGCGCTTTTTCCCCGTCGCCACTGGACCGATATTCAAGAACTACAAAGATTATGCGTCCTTGGCATAGAAGTAACCTTGTGTGAGAATCTCATCCAAATCCGAGCTGTACTTTCTACGTTATAGACGGGCTAAGGATTAGCGGACAGACAGACAGACCGACAAAAATGAGTGACATGGATTTTCGTGATGTACATCATATGACATCCAAAAAACATAATATTTTAATTTCAAAATTTTTCAGGATTACAATACCTCGCCAGTAGGCGTGGGAAGTAAAACTCGTAATTATATACACTACCTACTCTATCTTGCTTATTCTTACATCGAGGGAGACAAAATACCAAAAATAATTCTTCTGAAATGAGCTATATTTTATTAGTATCGCATTTTGCTATAGTTTATAATTGGTGGCAATATTTGCCAATATATTTTTTGTCAGCGTTGAATAAATATGCGGAATCCTTATTCACTCATTTTTTGAGAGACGAATAAGCCGGTGCAGCGTCGGTCTATACCTCGAAGCATGAGAGGAAGCCGAATAGACTAAGGTTTTTTGTTGAAAAGTGAAATTATTACCTACATATAATAATTATAATTTTCCGTGCCATTTGTATTTTATTTGTATTTAACATTCGGTTTTTTATGAATACAGCTATTTAGATAAAACCGAGTAGAATAAAAAGTTCGTATAGTTCCTACTTCACACACCACAGGCGACGAAGGATTGTAATCGCGCAACTTTAAAAAATGGGATATTATGTTTTTAAAATACTATGTCTCATTTCCGTTGACCTGTCTGTCGGTGTCGCCCGTCTATAACTTGGAAACCAGCGCTCGGTTTTTGATGAACATTTCATACAAAGGTACTACGATGTTAGGGACGTAAAGGCTTTCAAGTTTTAAAAAAATCGGTCTAGTAGCGTCGGAGCTGGGGACAAAAAAAGAAGAAAAAATCCTTCAAACTTAGTTCTCTAACGTTTCAGAGGCCTGAGATCATAAACATAAAAATTGGGGGAGGACATATCTCAATTTTTTGATGTTAGTATACTTGTACGTTTCTAATCCCGGTAATTCTACACACCCATTAGTCATACAGTCCCAGTACATTTGCTCTTAAAACAAAATGAGCTTCAATCTCGAAACTGTTATGCTTAACTGGGTGTTTCTTGTTCAAGCACCGCATAGATATAAAAAGGGATAAAGGAAAATAAGAGATAAAAAAAATTAAAAAGACAAGGCTTACAAAATTTTACTTCTTTCAATAGGATGTAAGGAGTAGTTGGTCAACCAAGGGGTGTTACTTTGGACAATTCTAAAGAAATAAGTCATTATCATCGGAACGAGAACCCGACGACTAACGAGACTCACTAATGCTAGGGTGAGATGCGTTACATAAATAATGCCAAACTTCAATACCTAGCTTCACTGGATTTTCAAAATAGAACGGGCTAAAGTTTCTTATATGAAGCTTATTCCAAATATTCATACCAATTTCACTTGAAAAGAAGAAGAAGTGTCTGACAAGAATTCCTCAAGAAAAGTATCTCATATAAAATCACATGATTAATTCAAGAATGCAATATAGGTTTGTTTTCACAGTGGTCGCTGACTTGTTGATGACTATGTCTGGGATTCGGCCATATGAATTCCTTCTATAAACGAGAACAGTATACACGCAATTTGTGTGGCTGGATCTTGGACATGACCACTGTCTCAAAAAAATCAGTATCGTGGTAAATATTTTTCTTTCTTCTTCTGCAACATTCCAAAATAGTCCAGCTTTCCCGCCTCTGGTGTAGTTTGAGATCTTTTGTATGTATTGGTTATGCTGTCATCAGTGTATGTATACAATTTTCTGTGGACAACTCAATCCATCCAGCGGATAAACTTTTTTCATCGATTTTCTAAATTATAATTTCCACACCTTGTAACTCAGAAAAGGGGCATATCAGGACCCATGCTCATATGAGCCTCTTTAAAGTTTGGCAATGTACTTTATTAGCAATAACAACATATAGCGTGGCACTTAATGATAGGCCGTAATTACAAGTGCACATTCCTAAACCAAATTCAAGTAGAAATGTTCTGATGAACAACAAAAATGTTGTTTTGTTAGCTGTTTAGTTCGAAAAAAATATATTTTCTAAGAAGTCGGTGTCGTAATTTTTTTATTAGTATTATTTGTCAGACTGCTCGCAGAGACGCCACTGGAACTCATAAGCATCTTCTAGTTTGCCACGCCTTTCCTTGGTTAATTATTAGAACACAATGATAAATACTATCTAACGGTTGGTCCAAGTAAAACAGTTGTCTAGTGGCGTGCAAATTTAGGCCCTAGCTCAATAAAGGGGAGAGTAGGGGGGGGGGGGGAGTTAAGAGCGCCAGTGACTTAGGATGAATTAAGCCACAACTCACCGAGATGTTAGTCGGAACTTGTTTTGCTTGACCACCACACAAAAGGAGAATCTAACAGAGGTGACGAAATTTAAGTAATAGTTCACACAGAGAGAGCCACGTAAACAAGACATCAAATGAATCACAATATATTGATTAGTAAAAAAAAAACACACACACATGTGCTCCACCACTGGAGCGCGAGTAATAAAAAAAAGGAAAGGATATTATAAATCTTAAATACGACCTGACAAAATTATTTTTCGAGATAACCCCGCGAAACGTCTACCATGGTATACACCCGAAGTATTTACAGATATTTTGCGCCTAAATACTAAACTTATCTGTAGGTCTTCTTTGTCAGGCGCGGCCGAGATGTCCTCGACTCTGGTCAAAAAGTGGCCAGCAGTGGGTACGTCAATGGGTAGGGGCTGCTTGCCTCGGTGCCAAAAATTATGGTAGTAACAAAAAGAAAACCCTGCTGTAGATAACACTGCCAAAATTCAACAAAACCGTTACAAGATTGAGATATTGATAAAAAAACGATATTTTTTCAAACTCCTGTAACTTGAAAAACAGTCTTTTTAGAACGCATGTTTAAAGAACGTTTCTCCTGAAATTTGAAAACGCTTTCCTGTAATTACGGATTATCATTAAGTAACACATTGTATAGTATTTTAAATTCACTTCACTAATATATTCAAAGTCTACTAGGATTCTATGCGTTCCAAGGGATTTGTATTTTTATGTCCAACAGCACCCCCTAACAACTTTGACGTCTAATTTCTAGTCATTCGTTATTATGGGGGATACATTTTTGGTTGATCGCAAAACCAGACTATCTTACAACATGAACGAAAAACATTTGTTCATGTTTCAGAATAAGATGCTTTTACCTTGACAACTTCCGGAACTTAACTTCCGCTAATCCATCTTTTCCAAATTGGAAGCTCCCCCTGTAGCCCACGGTGATGACACCGGTGGGCCGGGCCCTTGTCTCAGCCGCAATGTCTTCCGCTAATCCGTGCAGCCGGAGCCATTCCGCCTCTCGCCGGAGCCGCTCCCGTTCCCGGAAACATTCTGGGAGTATCACCCGTCCGTCACGTAGGAAGTCCAGCACGTACCGGAATAGGACGCCGTCTCTGGAAAGGAAACATTAAATTATGGTCTGCGAGATTAACATTTTAAGATTAAGGCTGAATAGGGCCTGTTTGCTTTCCATGTAACTATGACCAACAACATCCAACGTTGTTCCACGCTTTTTAGTGAATAATCAGTACGATATCAGCCTAGCCTTGGAGAACAAACAACCAGAAAGCAAACAAGACAACAGCGGTGGCGTAGTGGTAGACGTTATGGGTCTCATAATCAGTTGCCGTGCGCTGCGCAGGTTCGAATCCCGTCTCTAGAGGATTTTTCTCTTGGCTATGGATGTTGTGATGGTCTGCAGGTGGTCGATGGTCTCTGACTGTCGAACGGGGCTAGAATGTGTGCATGTTGCATGCACACGTGTTCCCTGCTAGAGTCCGAATGGCGTCTCCCCCTTTCCCCTGTATTCCCCTATAGCTCCACGTTTCGCATGGCCTAGGCCCTTGTGGTGGTTCAAGTATAAAAACAAGTCGAAATATCCGGAACGTTACGCTTCCTTTAAAATTTCGGTTTATGAAAATAACTTTAAATCAGCAATGAACCCAGAACTGTGGCCCCAAGGTTGTTATGTACAACGTTTTTTTTTTCGGAGAAAAACAGTCGAATCGACCCTAAATCCTAAATTACTTCTGTTAAATTTCAATGGGATAACGTTTGACAAAATTGATGAACTATCGATTGAAATGTCTATGTTCAAAACTTGTTGTTTTATTGCTTTAACGAAACATGGACTAATGGTCAATGAATGGTAAGCTATAAAATTGATGGTTATGAATTAGCAAGTTTCTATGCCCGAACTAATCAGAAAAGAGGTGGTGTTGCTATATACATTCGTAAAGATTTACAATACAAGCCAACAGATCTGAATAAATACTGTTTTGAATTGGACATTGAAGTTTGTTCAATATCTTGTACCATTTCAGACAAAAGAATTAAGATAATAAATTGCTACCGTTCACCTAATGGTGACGTAGGCGTATTTTTAGAAAAAATTGAAGAAATTTTAAATACTGTTTTCGATACTAATTGTTTATTGCTTGTATGTGGCGATTTTAATTTTAATTGTTATGAGTCAAAATGTATTAATTTTATGAAATTGTGTAATATTTTCTCTATGTTTGGTTTGTATCATAAAGGCGGTTGGCCAACCCGAGTGACAGATACTTCGGCCACAAGCATTGACTACGTTTTTACCAATATTACTCAGTTCGTTTCCTGTGTCTATGATAATATAGTTTCAGATCACAGAACGACTCTGGGGTAATTCGATGTTTGCTCCAAGAAATCGGACAAAATTTACCTGAACAAAAGAAGTTTTCATCAAAACGCAATTAGCGACTGTAAAGAATCATTATTAAACGAATCTTGGCTGTCAGTTTACTCTAGCTTTACAGTTTCTGAGTCGTTTGCAAATTTGTTTAATATCTTTTTGTACTATTTTAATAATCATTTTCCTTTACATAAAGCCTGTAAGAGAAACGGCTCAAAAAGTTGGGTTACACATAACGTAAGAAATTTAAGCAATAATTTGAAAGATTTACATCATACTTCACAAATAAATCCAAGACTAAAGTCACTGTATAATGATGCGAAAAAGGCACATAAAAAATTGATCAGAGACACAAAAAGATCATTCTACCAAAACAAAATTGTATTGTCTAGAAATACCACCAAAGCGCGCTAGCAAGTGGTCAATGCAACTAAAAATGAGAACAAAGTTCGAAAAAATATAGTTCTACATAAAGATCAAAATGGAAAAGTATACGACCTCAGGTGTTGCAAATATGTTCAATGATTTTTTAAAAAATGCTCCAGATGATATAATACAAACAATTTATACATCAGATAGTGCACCTGATTTGAAATTTAATGTCAAAAATTATTTCAAACTTTACCCTTATACAGATAATGAGCTCAGTAACCTACTTTTGAAAAAATTAAAAATTCCAAATCTTGCGGTTTTGATGACATTCCCAATTTTCTGGTAAAAGAAGTACTACATCTTATAATAAAACCAATAACACACCTTATAAATATCTCATTTTGCTGCGGAGAGTTCCCAAGTAGGCTGAAACTAGGCAAAGTTATACCAATTCTAAAAAAGGGGAACGAGCTTGATATTACAAACTACAGGGCAATCACTGTGCCGTCTGTACTTTCTAAAGTGTTTGAATATGCCTATTTCGATAGGCTTCTTCTACATCTTAAGAACAAGAATATTTTGTCTCAAAACCAGCATGGTTTCACAGATGGTAAGACCACAATGTCAGCCATACATTCCTTTTATGAGAAGCTTATAGAATACATCGACGCGGGCGAGTGTCCTACTGGGGTATTTTGTGATCTCAGTAGGGCATTCGACTGCGCTGATCACAACAAATTCTTGGAGATTGTTGTTAAATATGGTTTTGTCGGTCAGTCTCTTAAATGGGCCAGATCGTTTTTAGTCCAAAGAAAACAATATGTTTCAGTAGAATATCTTGATGCAGGGCACAATATGAAAAACTTTGTGTCAAGTACGTTAGACATCTCGATTGGAGTCCCTCAGGGTTCTATTCTTGGACCAATCTTTTTCCTCTTATACATCAATCAGTTTGATAATGTTCATCCAGATACCCATTTTACAGCATAAGCTGATGACGTTTCTGCCATAATATCAAGTACTTCAAATATAATTTTAGAAGATAAATGTAACAACTTAATTAGGAATAATCAATACATGGTTTAACCAGTACTCACTTTACTTGAATCCTTCCAAAACAACGCTTATTCGTTTTCATCATGCTCAAAAAACTGTAGAAGGGTTTCAAGTTAGATTGGGTGACGATCAACTCGATTTTAGAGGAGAAGTGAAATTTCTTGGAGTTCATTTTGATTCGAACTTAAATTGGAAGGCTGCGAATTTCTCAAATGAAAAATGTACTCTCAAAGCTATATGTTGAGGCAATTAAAAACCATGTTAACAGCTGAACAACTGATACAAGTTTATTTTGCTAATGTGGATTCGAGATGGAGTATGTTTCTGGGGTTGGTCAACGCGCTCTGAAGATGTATTTGTGTCACAAAAAAGATGCATCTGATCATTAGCAGGCATCTCGCCAACAGAAAGTTGCAAACAATATTTTATAAGTTTCAACATTTTAATTGCCCCTTCGTTGTTATATGAATTGTGCTTACATGTTTTTAAAAATAATGAAAAATTCAAGCGGAATTGTGATATGCATAATTATGATACAAGGAGTTGTAATAATTTATATGTAAACTTCAGCAAATCAAAAGCGGCATTTCGATCACCTAATAAAATTGGTCCGCTTCTTTTTAATAATTTACCATGCCACACTACCTCGGTTAAAAATATTAACGGAATTGAAGTTGAAGCAACTTTTGATAAACAAGTGCTTTTATCGTGTTAATGAATTTTTGAACATTGCAATTTGAGATTAGTTGTAGGTTTGTATCGAACGAAAAATTGACAATTACAATACAATTATATATTGTCTGTATGGAAATAAAGGTTATTGATTGATTGATATATGGTGTATGAAATACGAGTATATCTAATAGGTGCCTAGAATTACCTGGGTTGGAAACGTATAAGATGCCATCACCAAAAAATTGACATATAGTTACTACCACCCCAATGCGACTCCAAACATACGATTTTTAAACACTGCAAAAATTATCAAAAAAACGAAGTTATAGTGATTTTAACTTTTTTTCGTTTTCGGCCTTGTGAGACGGGCCAAGGATTAGCGGACAGATAGACAGACATAGTTTTCCGTGATCTAAATGTCATATACCATTCAAATAACGTAATACATTTTCGAAATTCTTTACAATACTTCCACGCTAATGGCGTAGGAAGTAAAAGCATGAAACAAAGTTGGTCATGGTTAAGGAGCAAACAGATTATATATTCAGCCTGCATTTAGTTGACGCAACTCTTGGACGGTAGGACACTGCTGGTATCAAGGTGAACACTTAATGGTTCCCTTGATAGACGAGTTGCCTATGACGGTCGGCCACACATGTTCCGTTCATGGAGCGGGCTACCATTTTAGAGATGCCGGAAGGCATATCGATTTCAAGATTGATTCATATTATATACAGGGTAGCCTACAGCGAATCGTTGAAGATGGATTTCTGAAAAATACAGTAAGTGGTGTAACGTAAACGACAATCCCCCCCGTTATATTATATTGTGCGTTCTTCACCTTTTTTTGTTGTGTAAAAAACCTATAAAACGTCAAAAAAAACTAGATGATGTCATCTTGCAAAGTAGGTAGTTTTAGGGCGCAAACAGTCATTCTACGTTTGCTCACTAGGATCCTTGTGAACGTCCATCTATGGAGGAATCACTCAACTAAACTACAGGCATTATTGGTTGCATATTTTTTGTGAGGCCGAGAGGTCCTTATCTGTAGTTTTTATATCTGAGATGAGAGTTGGTTGAATACCAAGATCGCATCTGGATGATTATATATATTTGTATGCATGTGTATAAAATCAGTGATATTTGCTGTATGAGAAAATCATTACTGAATATGCTGCCAATTAAGTACGAGTATATCTATTGGCTGTGCCCGACGGGTTATTTTTATGTTGTGCTTCCTGAAGAGAAGTTATGTTCAAAGTTATAAATTACGAAAAACTGAGGAGAATTACGGAAAATCATCACCGCGCTCGCGTTGTGTGTATACGTAATTACTGTTAGCATGTATATGACTAGTAATTCGACAGTGTACAGTGAATATAATTATTTCTTATCTCTCTCATTTTGAAATACAGCAAATTTGTATATGTAATTTTCAAAATGGATGGCTGCGTAACTAATTTTTAGCTTTGAATCTCAATTAAGTGTATTTGAGACAAGAACCCAATGTAATTATCATCAACACATACAACTTAAAGCTTAGACCTCCAGTAATGCCATCTCAGAAGCAGATTTTACATCACATTAGAGCCAAAGATTGATAACAAGCCTCATGACGTTTAGGCAACACGTACAACTAAGTGTTAAGTTAACATCTTGTAGAAAAACCTACATAATGTAAAAAAAATATAATATAATATATAATTTCAACGAAAATCGGTATAACGTCACTTTACAAGATACATGATACCCGGGCCGTAGTACTCAGCAAACCAATGGTTGTTTCAGGTACTATAGGGTCGCCATCAGTTGTTTTTTAAGTTGCTATTATTTTGACAGTTAGTAACACTTCCATGCTTAACATATTGTCAGATATATTGTGTCAAACTTCCGCTGTGAGCAATGGATCGTTTTAATCTTGAACAAAGGTGGGAAATATTGAAAAACTATTTTCGAAGTGAGTGCTGTGTTGCAGAAACTTTGCGAAAATTGAGAACACTATCTGGTCGGAATGAAGCTCCGTCCGCGACTGGTATACGAAAATTGGTAAAGAAGGTTCGTGAAACTGACCTGCTTGTGTATAACAGAAAGTATGAACGTGTTCGACCCGTACGTATATCCGAACACATTGCTGTTGTTTCCCAGAGTATGCGTGAAAACGGAAGAGTGTCAACTCGTCACATAGCACAAGTGGGGATCGGTTGTACTTCTGTACAGAGAATATTGAATAACGACCTGGTATTATTTCCTTACAAGGTGCAACTTGTGCAAGAGTTGAAACAAAATGACCAACCGCTTCGATATCGTTTGTCTGTGTGGGCTCTAAATCAATTGGAAACGGACGTTAATATTAGTAGCCAAATCATCTTTTCGGACGAAACTCATTTCCATCTGGCAGAGCTGTAGGATTTGGGGTTCTGAAAATCCACATGTCATAGAAAAACCAATGCATCCAAAAAGAGTAACTGTTTGGTGTGGCTTTTGGAGTGGTGAGATTATTGGTCCCTACTTTTTTCAAGATGAAGATGATAACGGCGTGACGGTAAACGGGGAACCCTATGTTGAGCCGTTTTTTGTGGCCACTTTTAGACGATATGCACTTGCACAATCTCTGGTTCCAGCAGGATGGCGCAACATGCCACACCAGTCGTGAAACAATAGATCTTTTACACACTAAGTTCAGTCATCGCGTTGTCAGCTATTTTGGAGACGTTCATTTTCCAATCCGCAGTTGTAATTTGACGTCCATGGAATACTGTTAAGGATCGCTGTTACAGTAACGATCCTCAAACAATTAATGTTCTTAAGGAAAATATCCGTAGAGCTATTGATGAAACAGACCCACAAACTATCGAAAATGTGCTTCAAAATTGGGTTAAGAGGCCTGCCGCGGCAGCCATTTAACTGAAATTGTTTTTCATAAATAATCGGAAGGTGTATTCTTTTGAATAAAGTATCGAGTGCACATATTATTGAAGTGGATGTAGTTTTAATACCAATTTAAAAAAGAAACCAACGGATGGCCCACCCCTTATAAGTGTATAGCAACAAAATTTGCAAAAAATTGATGAGCCTTGTGAATTAAAGTTCCAAAATTCTATTTATTCCATATTTTCGCTCACTCGTCGAAGATACTGATTTTTATGGAAAACTGAGGCATTTTTCTTATAGTATATTAAAAACCTTCATAATTGTGGTTAACACTAGGTGACAGCGTGCTGAAATACCCGCTGAAATACCCGCTGAAAACGTGTGAAATTTATTTATGATTTGGTAAGCAAAAAAGTTACAACAGTCGATGAATAAATTTAGTTCCTGAAGAGGTAGCATTTTTGTGGCTTAAGATTTGATACAAAATTCAGATTGATCCTTGCAATAGTTTCCGCAAGTGACATGTTATGTGGAAATAGTTTCTAATGAAATAACTGTTGAGAGTGGTGCTGATCTTTCCTCATAGGATCGGGACCAGCGGGAGGTATTTCATACAAGGTCTGTAAATCAGGTGATGAGACTGGCAACATAGCATACGATCTGGCAACACTGGAAGCGCCTGGTTTGGACATGTGATCTGCCTTTAGTACAAGTTTGAACCCGCTCGAGTCATATGGTTGTCCGTAGCGATTTTTTTTGGGAAACTATTTTTCATATGTTCTAATAATGAATGACACCAATTTCGAGCATAGTTTTGCTATCAGGTGTTGCTACAGACTTGGGATAGTGCAACGGAAACTCTTGCTAAACTTCGGCAGGTCTACGAAGATAGAGTTTTGTCGAGAGTCCAGGTCTTTCCGTGGTTTAAGGCATTTTCAGAAGGGAGGGAGTGAAGATTAACCAAGAGGCCTTCATCATCAACAACTGATAAAAAAATCGACAGATTCTGGGATATTGTGCAATCAGGTCATTGGTTGACAGTCAGAATGATCATGAAAGATTTAAATTTGACTCACACTACCGCTCACCAGGTCAAAAACAACTGGGTGTTGCATCACAATAATGGTCCTTGTCACTCAGCAATGTCAATAAACGAGCCTTCAGCCAGTAAAAACATTTCTGTGGCTTCTCAGCCTCCTTATTCGCTGGACTTGAGTCCTTGTGAGTTTTTTCTCTTCTCGAAGTTAAAAAATCACCTTAGGGGAACTCATTTTGGGAGTGGAAGAACCATCTCCAGCGCTGTGTGGCTTCAGACGTTATTTTGAGCTTGATAATATAAAATTAATTAGATTTTTTTTAATAGTTTTTGACTGATTGTTTCATGGTGGGTATATAGATGATTGAAAAACAATATCGGTTTCTTTTTTGTTAAAATGCTTAGAAATGCATATCTTCCTCAATCGTAACTTGTAAACAAATAATAGTACAGTTCTAAAATTGTACGTGAATATTCCACTTTTATGGACAAATCGGGTGATTACTTCTTTCTTATCACTTTCTCTCTTCAAAAAATCTTTACTTTTCTTGAAAACCCAATTTGCTGCAAATAAATGTTTTAAGAAAAATCAAATAGTTAACGAAGAGAAAAAGTGGTAAGAGTAAAATTAATCACCCGCTCAGTTCTACTATAGAAGTGGAATTTTCTCATACAATTTCAGAGCTGTACTAATATTTGATTAAAGAAAACATGCAGAATAAAATGCACAAAAAATGAATTTTAGTCATGGAAAAAATCAGATGAAGAGGATTTAGAATACTGCTCTAAGTAGGCAGTTGAAAAAAAGGCATGTGACCGTAAGAACTGGTAATGAAACTACTTGTAACTGGGAGTGCACAATAAGCCTCATGGTTGGGTAGCAATCACCAGTAGCAGGAACACTTTCAACTGATGAAAAATCAATCATATGAAGACTACCATCAGCCAGTTAACAGCAACGCAAGGCAAATTATGTCATTCGTAGTTACGTTGGAAAATTCCAACGAACGCTTCGTACCACCATTTGGCTTAACAGCCTTTTAATTAAAACAGCGACGCTTTGCATTGTTCGTAGTCGTAGGCCATTTTTCCCTGCTGCCAGTTTTTGCTGCTGCTGTTCTGGAATTCCGACGCGCAAATTCGCAGCACGTACATACGTGACTCTTTTATCTAAAAGCGTTGGACCAGTGGCGGCCTGATAAATGAAAGTTTTGTTATTAAAATTAATTACCATGTTTTTTACGTGATATATCCCACGCATCCATATACATACATTGTGTTTTTAGTGCCCATGGTATCTAAAAAAGTTGAAAACAAAATTGTAGCCAACAGTATGCTCCTGAATTGAAAGATATTTTTATTTCTACAGAGCGGTTCCTAACTAATACTATATTTTATTGTAGATTTGGAAAAGTAACTAAGCAATTGGATATAACATACTATATTTCCAAATTGTTGAAGTATTAATTAATTAACCCGTGCCTCCGCAAGTATAATAGCTAGAGTATGTACTGGATTTTTCGTTAGAAAAATTTTATGCTGCCATATTTTGACAGTATATACTTACCTTTTTAGCTTTTCGGATAATCTATACAGGGTGGTCAAGAAGGCAAAATGATCTATTTTTCGAGATTTTCGAATGGAACAGTCTGTACATTTTCACATATTTGGATTCCCATTTTCATAAGTTTTTTTCTGTTATTAGATTTTTTTGGGTTTGTATGGGTGGCTTTGAGTCACTAAGACACAATGGCACGTCCTTGACTTTTCGAATTTATTACGTAAATCTGGATACATTTAATTCATAACGAACATACATATACATGTTTTCTAACGACCTGCCGTTAACAACTAAATGTTCTTTTTATTTTGAAAAGTAGTATAATATTTTTCATATATCTTGATATCTGGTTTACAAAAAGGTTAGCTGTAACTCAGAAAGCAGTCATACACACCCCCATGAATCGTATATCAAAAAAAGCTTAAGGAAGGGGAAATCAAGAAAATGTGAAAATATATCCATTTAAAATTCTTGTCGTTTATTCTGCATTTCTGATGACCATGTATAAACTGTTAAAAAACTGAAAAGTCAGTAGGCAGGAACAAAGTATGTGATAATAATATTTTTGTGACGAAAATTCAGTACCTTAGATATAACAGTTTGTGTTTTGTTTTCGATGGATTCTCCAATACCTCAACAATTTAAAAATAAAACTCTGTAGTATACACATATTATGTCAAATTGTTTCGTTTGAAAGAACGTATTCAAATCTACAATAAAATGTGCAGCTTTTGATTAAAAAATGTATGTTTAGGTCGTCACTACGTACTTATGAATCACCCTGTAGAGGTAATATCATTCTAATGAACTACAATTTTTGTAATAACCCTCTTTAGACACCATCGGTACTATCGGAGCTATCGACCGAAACACTAAAAACATCTATTTCCAAATTAATCTATATATCGGGTGACTCAAATTCGATGCGATTCGATTAGATAGGGTCGCAGTTTCGCAATTAGGTCACTAAGGAAATAGCATTTAGAAAGTTTCGCAACAACGACAACATAGTATTTCTAGAGTTAAACTGAAAAAAAAAACGAATTTGGATAAAGTCGTTTTTAATTTTTTCTGACCTTATCATCTGACATGGGGTTTCAAAATACATTGCACATCAACATTGCCACGTTTTGCTCTTTACATGATAACATGATTAGAATTCCAACATGACTTTTATTCACTTGACCTCCATCGTAAACTTCATTTTTTCTTATGGACGCCATATTGGAACTTTGTATATGTGAATAGAGTTTTAAATCTGGTTTTAAAAATGAATAATATGTCAAAAGCTGATAATACTGCTTAAGCTCCTCCGAAAAAGACGGCTAACAGTGTACGACTGTCTCATATATTTTGACAACCATCAGCATGGTCTAGGTTTGGCCTCAGGTAAGAAATCGAACGAAAGCAGAACAAAGTTGCCTCTTCTGGAGATACAAGGTCTATCCAGATAAGTGCCATTTATTTGTTTCATTTGTCCAGTAAATAAAGGAATAATAACTGTTTATTTGCTAGCGTGGGTTTTTTGCCAACCCACCTTATTTGATTCTTACACACATGCACACGAGGAATTGGATATATATATATATATATATATATATATATATAGGGTGCGCCATTATTTATATCGGTATGTAAACATGAAATAACTTTGAAAACGAAAACTGATTTCTATATATCGGGTATTTTTATTTAATATTTATTGGGACTTGTTTTTGAACACAACATCTATCAAGTGGCCACCTTTATTGGCCAAAACAAAATGTGCCAGTTTTGCTGCGTTTTCCGTTACCTTTTCGAGCATCTCTGGTGGTATAGCGGCGATTGTGGTACGCGGTACGAATGTTTGTCTTGAGTTCTTCAGTGGTCTGGGGCTTGCTGGCGTACACTTGACTTTTCAAATAACCTGGGTGGCCAGTCACTGTCACCTGTTTTTAACAGCAGACATCCAGGGAATTTTCGTTGCAGAAACTGGATGGCGCACCGTCTTGTTGAAACCAGTAACCATCAAGACCTTTTTCACGCATTTGTGTGCAGACATAATGAGCCAACATCCACCGATATCGATTTCCATCGATCGTTTTCGTTGAAGAAAAATGGCCCAATGATGGTTTTGGCGCTAACGCCGGCCCAAACAGTCACTTTCCGGTCATGCAACGACATTTCGTGTGTATGTTCCGTCTCCCAAATGCGGTTGTTTTGCTTATTAACGCCGCCAGAGAGCGTGAAATGGACCTCGTCAGTCATCACAATTTGCTTCCAAGAATCAGGTTCAGCATCAACCATGCGAGCGACTGTTTGGGCGTATTCCAAGCGACGTGGACGGTCAGTTGGCAATATTTTTTATGTTAGCTGCACCTTATAAGGAAACAAATGCAAATCATCCTTTAAAATGCGCCGCAACGTGGTTCCACTGATGCGAAAATGCTGAGCGCGGTGACTATACGACACTTTGGGGTTCTGGGCGACGCTGTCTCTGACCGCTTCAACCAATTCATTGAAACGTCTTGGTCGTTGATGAACGGTATGTTGACGATCTCCCACTGTTCCGTTTTCAAGAAAATTCGAAACCAAACGACGGATAGTGTTGTCAGACGGTGCCTGTTTGCCACGATATTTTCGACGATATGCACGTAGCGTTAACACAACTGAACAACGATTTTCAATGTACATTGTGACTATTTCTGCGCGTTGTTTCAGTGTAAAGCGATTCATGCCTAAAATTGTAGTAAATTGACGTTTCAGAAACACGTATAACCAAATCACTCGGTTGGTAAATATCAAAGTCATTCGATGTTTCAATAACAACATAAAAGAGAACAGAACGCCCAGTTCAAATGTATTTCTTAAATAAACTGGAAATTCTAAAGGTAAAGAAATGATAAAAAAGTATCGTAGAACAACCAGTCGGGAGAGGGAATTTAAAGTATTGTCAGTGAGTACGTAAACGTGTCGAACAAGAGCAAAAAGATTCTCGACCTTCTTTCATTCAAACGCTGAGATGAAATCGTTGAGTAACGATGCACTGATGAAAGATGATAATTCTTATAGTAGTTATAATCAGCAAGATGCATAGTTGTTGCAAACCACGGCGACAGCGTGTCGTTTCCTTATCCATAGAAAAAACTTAGTAAATGACTTTAACCTATTTAGGTTTCTATCCATGCTCATCACTGATATTAAAGATTGTAACGTGTCAAAATCACGTAACCTCTTTTTGCTATTTTGATCACTTACCAGTAATTTGAATTTCTCCTTATCAATGGTAGAGTGCCGATTTCTAGGCTAACTATATATATATATATATATATATAACTTTTTCATGATTTTCTTTTGGCAAATCTCATAGTTTATTGATTGTATAATTTCACACGCATTACCTATATCTTACTTTCTCAGCGACACTAATTTTATAACGACTACCTCAGAAATTTCCTCATAAAATATCGTTGGTCCCTCGTAGGGGTGGTTCCGCCCACTGGCAATCGGCGCCACTCTGTGGTTTCTGAACGTATTAGCCTATGAAAGAATATTGTCTTTCCTATGAAGATACCTTCTTTTAAAGGTTCCGTATTCAGCGCCACTCTGTGGTTTCTGTACATACTAACCTGTATAAGAATATTCGATTTCCTAACAATATACCTTTTTTACCTACCAATATACCTTCTTTACCGGTTTTTCTCCGTTCCTTTTGGTTTCCTATCAACATTGCTTCTCCAAGGCCACTCATTTAACCTTTTAATAAGTTAGGTGTTCTGTGTCAATCACTTTCTTGCGACGATTGTGGTGTGGGAGTTGTTTCGTTAACTTCCAGATTCTGGGATATTAGACCCCAAACACCAGTTTATGGAGTAGCACCCTTTTATCTTGTACCTTACATTTAGCTGTTTCATTTTGGGTGCTGCCCTGTACATTTTCTTATGGGATTTTAATCCTCAGCGTGGGAAGGTATTGCAGAGAACCACCATTTACACTCCTCCAGCTTTGTTTTGTAGCGGCCTTGTAGCTGTTTTGCAGCCGATTTTGCTGGAAGCCGCCCCTGAACCTTGACAAAAAACCCTGATGGGAACAGATATAATGTCATTTTAATTGGGTATTTTATAGATATTAATATATTGATTATTGCTGACTGAAATTCTTAGTGTGTTCTTGATTTTGTTTGACATTTTACATATTTAAATATGGGGCAGTGTCGACATGTCACGTTCTTCTGGTTTTTAAATACTCTAAATTTTGAGAAAGGGGCAAGCAACTCCTACCTTGTGACGTTCCTCACGTTACTGCCCATTGGCTTTTGACCCGAGCGTATGTGAGCTGAGGACATCTCGGCTGCGCCTAGAGCTATAACTGGAAGATTAGGTAATATATTTTGTTTTATTTTGCTCTTTGTGTACAATTAATTAGGTTTCGTCATTGATGCTGAACCCATTTTATTTTTATAGGGCAGTGCCTACATGTCACCGTCTTTTTGGGCTTACTACATTACGTTGATCATGATTTTTTATGTTTGAGCTGCCTTAACTTATTATACAACAAGGGATAAGTTACTGAGGGTATATCACACACAGATTTTTATCTTTTCTTGCGCTTGAAGAAAGAAAAATGTTTTCTTGTAAAATATAATGTACATGGATTTTTCTTCAAGTTTTGAATGTTTCAAATGTATACTACTGTCTCAGAGAGAGAATAGAGAGTAGATTTTTAAGCTCTAGGGTTTTTTTATATACCGTAAATTTTGGAGAACGAGGCAAGCAGTCCCTACATTGTGACTTTCCTCACGTCACTGCCCACGGCTGGCCACTGGTTTTTGACCTGAGTATTTGTGAGCTGAGGACATCTCGGCTGTACCTAGAGCTGTAACTGGAAGAAGACCATTATCCAGATACCACTGTCCATATAAGTTTAGGTTTAGGCGTTAAAATATTTGTAAAGCCTATATTTGTAAAGCCTTTGTACGTGTACCATGGTAAACGTTTTGCAGGGTTAATTATCTCGGTCTAATAATTTCTCATTCCTTTTAACTTGCACTCAAGTGGTGGGTGATTCTTTTTTAGTATTCTGTTTTGTTTGGCTCTCTGTATACAATTAATTAGGTTTCGTCATTACAGTTAGATTCTTTCTTTTCTTTTGTGTGTGGTGGTCAAGCAAAACAAGTTCCGACTAACATCTCGGGGATTTGTGGCTTAATCTGTCTTAACCCTTTGAGCCCCACTGGTTAGCACCAAAAACCATCTTTCAAAGCTCATTTTGCTATTTTCCTAGCGGTATCCCTGGCTAACCATAGTGTGTAACGTCTTGCCTAATGCATGCTGAACCTGTATTCAGCGGAAACAAACGAAATAAACTTATATTTGGTGCGTATTCCTGCTTCGTATAACGTCAAATGTCCAAGTAGGTTAACACCTAGTACAGGGTGAAGATTTTATAGATCAATTAGTAGTTCTTTGGTGAAAAAGTGTATAAAAATGGCTGGTAAGTACAAATAATCTGTGTATATGGCTTATTATGGTCGAATTTTGCACGCATCTGATTTCTGATTCGCAAAATATCACATTATTTACGGTGGTTTTGTGTAGTAACCACTAGGAAAGTACCCAACTTTTGTTTTTTGACAAAAGTTATTTATGTGTAACTTTGTAACAATTTTTAATGTCAACTAATATTTTCTGGTTTCATTTACGTGACCCATTCTTTTCAGCGAAAAAAAATGGTCGATCGCTGAATTGGAAAGTATGAGCCTAGCTGATATTTATAAAATTGTAGAGGATGTAGACGAGGTACCTAGTGATAATGAGTCAGTACTAGATGATCTGGACGCTGTTATGAGTGATGAAATACCCATTACTCAAGAAAATGCTGACCTAAATAATGATCTTTTCAATCTTCGGAATATGGATGTCATTTTTGAGGACTTGATCGAAGATGAGACTGCTCTTTAGACAATGGGCAGTGGGAAAGTGACGATGATATTCCACTAGCTAGAAGAAATGATATATTTCTGCCTTGCTACTGGACCAAAGATACAGTATACATCAACCAACCAAGCAAATTTGAAGAAGAGGCTGGCCCCAATTTGCCTGATATCATTGAAACACCTACGGACGTTTTTTTTGCACCTATTTCCTGAAGACCTCACCGACCATATTGTTTTTCAAACAAACTTATATTGTGTACAGAAATTTGGCGATGGAAGAAACTTCGTTCCTACAACGAAGAATGAAATCAAAGTTTTCTTCGCTGTAAACTTGCTGATGGGTGTAAAAAGGCTACCCAGTTATAAAGATTACTGGTCGTCAGATGAAGTGCTCAGAGACTCATTTATTAGTGGCTGTATTTCCAGAGACCGTTTCGCATGGTTACTAAGTAATATTCACCTCAATGATAATTCCGTACAGCCCAAAAAGGATCAGTCACCATATGACAAACTTTATAAAGTGAGGCCACTTCTTTCCAGATTACAAGAGACATTTCTTTCTTCACTAAAGCCAAATGAGTTTCAGTCAGTAGATGAATCAATGATACGGTTCAAAGGCCGCAGCAGTATCAGACAGTACATGTCAATGAAACCTATAAAGCGCGGTTATAAGGTTTGGGTCAGAGCAGATTCCAGTGGATACATGTGTGAATTTCAAATCTATACCGGCAAGGTGGATCACGCTCCAGAAAAGAAATTAGGAGAGAGAGTTGTTATAGATCTAAGTAGAAACTTGGTTGGAAAAAACCACAAGATTTACTTTGACAACTTTTTCAATTCTGTCGAGTTACAAAGACAGTTGATCAACAATAAAATATACTGCTGTGGTACCTTACGAAAGGGTAGAAAGCACTGTCCTGAATTCAAGTCAGACAAGGATATGAAACGTGGTGAAGCCGATTGGCATATTTCCAAAGATGGTTTAGTTGCCCTGAAATGGGTAGACCGGCGTAGCATACTTATGTTGGGAAATCACAATGATCCCTCTGTTTTAGATACAGCATCTAGAAAAAGAAAAGACGGCTCTCCAGAGGATATACCATGTCCCCAGATGGTTTATGAATACAATGCCCATATGGGCTATGTGGATCGCTTTGATATGTTGAAAAGTCTCTATGAAGTTAACAGGAAAGCACATAAGTGGTGGCTTAGAATTCTATTCTACTTCCTAGATGCTTACGTTGTAAACAGTTTTATACTCTTCCAGCTAAGAAGTAACTCTAAGGGATTAACTCTGAAAAAAATTCGACTGTCTTTGGCACGAGGTCTCATTGGAGTAATAGGACCCACTAAATGAGGAAGACCATCTTTTGCACCTACTGTAAATAGATTCAAGAAGGTGGTACCCTATGAAGTACGATACTGTAAGGCTTCTCACATGCCTGAAAGATCAACATCTCTTAGATGCTCCCACTGCAGTACACTTGATAATCCACATAGAACTATATGGAAGTGTTCGACGTGTCATGTGGGATTATGCTTGAATAAAGATAGAAACTGCTTCTCACTGTTTCACAAAAGATAACTTTTTTTAATTCTTTTTTGAAAGTGTACCTTAGTTCCTGGTGGTTAGCGTTGGTGACCACGTCCTGAAGGATAGCTACACATGTTTATTTGAGAGTACTTTGTTTTAGAGGTTTATTTGTACTATTTTTAACTCATTCTTCAATAAATTTTAGGAGTTTGTGAATTTTAATTAATTTCGGGCTCAAAGGGTTAAGTCACTGGTGCTCTTAATCCCCCCCCTACTCTCAGCTTTATTTGCACGTCACTAGACAGCTGTTTTGAATTGACTCACCTTTAGATTTCATTTATCGTGTTTTGTTGATTTATTAATTAATTAAAGAAAAGGAAAGAGGAATCATACCACCATTTCCTCTTGTTTATAAAAAAATGTTTCATCAGCTAATTTATAGTTACATTTTGCCTGCCAGATCTACTGGTAGTCTTGAAAAAGACTGTGTTGTAGTTTTCAAGATAATTAAAAATAATGTCCCTGGAAAGAATATAAGAACGCCTATGTTACGCTGGTGCAACCCGTTCGACGTGCAAGACCAGAATATATAGAAAAGCCTATAAAGAGAAAATGATCATGCAGAGAAAGGTATCTAACAAAAAATAGGAAAATAATGGGCAAAATCCGCAAAAAGAAAAAAAGAGGATTCGAGCAAAAAATGGGATAGGTTACCCGAGCAATACGTATTTCTGCTTGTTGGCTTCATCAGGCCCGAAATGGATGCACAAATGCAACCAAAAAAGTAGATACACATGTCCATACATCCAGATACGGGTGTAACCTTTCTCCGCATGATCTTTTTCTCTTTGTAGATTCTTTGGGCTTGAAGTACCACAACAAGTAGGTATAACTGGCCGCGAGGTTGTGGTTATTTGTCCCCTTGAAAATTCGAGGTCTTCTAGCAATTTTAACTTACAATGTGTAGGTTGGCTCTTATTGGGGACTTCGTGTGTCATACTTTTTCCCTCTCCATCTTCGTTTCCTAAGGTTACACCTGTATCCGGATGTATGGGCATGTGATTCTACTTTTGTGGTTGCATATGTGCATTCATTTCGGGCCTGATGAAGCCAACAAGCAGAAATACGTATTGCTCGGGTTACCTATCCCATTTTCTACTCGAATCCTCTTTCCTTCTTTTTGCGGATTTTGCTCATTATTTTCCTATTTCTTCAAAAACCTATATATATATATACAGGGTGACTTTGAAGTTGAGTCATTAATTTTCAGATAATGATTGTAGAAGGAAGATAAACCAGAATATGTGTGTAAAAATAAAAAAAAATTAAAAAAAAATTTTTACCTTGTTTTATAAAGTATCCTCCCGACAAGTATTTCAGTGCGGACCTGTATTTGATCGTGAGGTCCCCTGTGAGGTCTTAAGTCACCTGATTCACGAGCCCGTTGTACTACATTAACAAAGGCACGAGGGGTTGGTTGCACTCGATTGGGAAACCGATCCGCATAAACATGTGCCATTTTTTATTTCGTTTGAGCCACGCAACAGAAACTATTCACACGCTAACCGACAGATACTGACTGTATGTATAACTGAACTGAATAAAACACTTAATTGCAAAAACGTCGTTCCAAATTCTTTCGCTTTTTTGTTTCCGATGCGATGAACCGGTAAGGCGGATTATATCCGTTGTTGCCAAACACGAGTACATGATATTATTATTGAGACAGGGCGGTACTCAAACTTCCAAAGGGCTATAACTTTGTTACTTTAATTTTACCAGAAAAATGGTAAAGGAAAAAAACATTTCTTTTGATCAGATCTACTCACTGTTAAAATAAATGACTCAACTTCGAAGTCACCCTGTATACAGGGACTTCGAAGTTGAGTCATTTATTTTAACAGTGAGTAGATCTGATCAAAAGAAATGTTTTTTCCTTTAACATTTTTCTGGTAAAATTAAAGTAACAAAGTTATAGCCCTTTAGAAGTTTGAGTACCGCCCTGTCTCAATAATAATATTGTGTGCACGTGTTTGGCAACAACGGATATAATCCGCGTTATCGCTTCATCGCATCGGAAACAAAAAAGCGAAAGAATTTGAAACGTTTATCACGATGTTTTTCGTCAGTCGGTAACGCGTGAGTGAATAGTGGTGTTTGTTGCGTGGCTCAAACGAAATAAAAAATGGCACATGTTTACGAAAATGCTGAACTTGTGGACATGATTCTTACAAAATGCTGCCGCGGCATCACGGATTTGTGCGAATCGGTTTCCCAATCGAGTGCAACCAACCCCTCGTGCCTTTCTTAATATAGTACAAAGGGCTCGTGAATCAGGAGACTTAAGACCTTACAGGGAAGGGCCTGCCGGTGCTCCAAGACCGCACGATCAAATACAGGTCCGCACTGAAATACTTGTCGGGAGGATGCTTTATAAAACAAGGTAATATTTTTTTTATTGTTTTTTTATCTTTACACATATATATATATATATATAGTGCCTTTCTTTAATGTCCCCCTCTCCTCTGATTTTTTGAACGGATGAATTCAAAAAACTAAAACTTGAGGTAATGAAATTGATGCGTGGATGCCATATTCTAAAATAAATTTGACAGATGAAAATGTCAAGATGGCCGCTGGGCGCCATCTTGAAAAAAAAATTATATGAAAACGGGGGTCTTGTGGCACATTATTTTGAAGCTCCTGACGAATACCTTATAACCCTAGAATATAAAGTCAATACCTTTACCTACTACAAAATGGTGGTACATTCAATAATTACCTGAACACAAACCCACCAACATGCATATCTCTACAAATACAGTGAAAGCTCCCATAAGCGGACACTCACGGTTCCGTAACTTTTGTCCGCTTATGGGAGGTGTCCGTTTAAAAGAGAGTATGTAAGTATAGAGTATAAATAACGGGGTATATAATCATGAGGAAATGAGGTATTATAATCATGAGAAAAATGAAACACAAACTCGCCACATTTTTAAAGTATGTATTTATGCTATATATCTATATAATATATGTACATATACGCATACAAAAACATAAATGCTTCAATACAGGGTACGAGAATTTAAAAAAAAACATTATTCTTTAGCTTGTTGAAAAAAGTTTAAAATGTTTGTCTGACGAAATTTCACCATCTTTTGCTGAAGGAGACAATTTTCGTAATAACTTTCTAAATTTTTCAAATGTTGAAGTGCAGTGAAATCATCTTTAGCAAATTTTTTCAATATAGAAATATGATTTAGAGCTTCCCCATATGAATTTATCGTTTTTGAACCGCTTAGTGAGTCCACCAGTTCCACTTCTTCTTCTGAGTCGTTTGGACTACCATATTCAAGTTGGCCTGGGCTTTCTACATCCAAATTCGAAAAGTTGCCAATGGCATTTTCTTCTGTTGTTATGTTATTGTCTATGGCCAGGAAATCATCTACTTTCTGGGGATCTGCTACTCCTAAATATTTGGCATGTCGCAGTAACTGAGCAAGTGTCGCTAAGGGCAGATCGTCTTCAGCATCGCAATAATTTTGCTCAGCAAATTCTGAGCTACATTCACTTTTTCTGAATCCAGCTTTGCCAAAACAGTTTTTAATTGTAGAGGAATTTACTTTATTATGCTGTTTTTATAAAATACAAAGCTTCTAACACATTGATAGACTTTGTAAGCTCAGATAAGCTTTGACCATCGTCAATTTTTGTTAAAATATGTTTTAAAATCAAGTGCCGATAATAAAATTTAAAGTTCTGTATGACACCTTGATCCATGGGCTGACAAACAGAAGTTGTGTTTGGCGGTAAAAATATAATTTTCACATTTTTCATTTTCATATCACGAGGATGAGAGCATGCATTGTCTAAAAATAAAAGAACTTGCCTTTTTTGGATTCTCATTTTCCGGTCGAATTCGACTAACCACTCAGACATGATTTCTCGGGTCATCCATGCCTTTTTGTTGGATTTCCAAGTCGCTGGTAGATCCTTAATAGCAACGTTTTTTAAAGCACGGGGACGAGCCGCTTTCCCGATCACAATCAAACCGCATTTTTCACCGGCCATATTTGCACAGAATAAAATGGTTAGTCTATCTTTAGACAACTTTCCACCCACACATGTTTCTCCTTTAAAGGACAGAGTTTTGTCGGGCAATGCGCGAAAAAAAAGTCCACTCTCATCTGCGTTGTACACATCTTCTGGTTTGTAACCAAGCAACATGGACGGAAGTTTCTCCAAAAATTGTGACACATTAACTTGATCTACTGCAGCAGCTTCGCCAGATATGCCTTTGAAACTCACACTATGTCTCTTGCGCCACTTTTGCAGCCACCCGTCGGACGCACTGAAATTATTATAGCCCAAAGTAGTGGCAATTTCTTTAGCTTTCATTTTCACTAACGGCCCTGAGATTGGAATGTTCTGACTTCTAGCTTTCACAAACCACTCAAAACATGTTTTGTCTATAGCAAAACCTTCCTTTTTTTAAAAATCCTTCTTTTGATTTATATTAGTTCCTGATTGCCATTTACTCCTGATATCTTCCTTATTTTTGGCAATTTCAGCTGCTTGCGTTTTCCCAATATTAAACCTCTTTGCCAAATGACGAACTGAAACACTTTCTCTGTCTAATACGTTAACAACTTCCATCTTTTCCTTTAACGAGAGCATCCTTTTTTTTGGTGCCATTTTACAGTTACAATAATAAAATACGTAACTCAATCAACTACGAATTTGCCTGAACTGAAGACAAGCCACAAGATTACATACAGGCTACCCAACGAAATGCGTAAATGGGGAATCACCTAATATAAATCGGGGAATTACCGAATTTTATGTATGTAGATATGTGCATTGCAATAAGCGGAACTAAAAAATCGTCCGGGTATTAGAGTTTCGCGTCCGCTTATGGGAGATTTTTTGATCACATACAGGAAAATCTAGTGTCCGCGTCCGTTTATAAGAGCGTCCGTTTATCGGAATGCATTTAACATTGAAAATTGATGGCTGAAATTCGGTTCCAGGAACTTTGTCCGGTTAAAAGAGATGTCCGCTTATAGGAGCTGTCCGCAAGGAGAGCTTTCACTGTAATTGTAATTCCCTGCCGTATCCAGAGCAACAGCGATAAAAACTTGTTTTGTTATTTTTTTGTTGACAGTGACAATAATATCAGTACGAAAACAAACATCATTGTACAGTTAAAATATTCCTATTTAGTTTTCGGTTTTAGTGCTACATACTGTTTGAACTATTTTTAAAATGGTCAATTCTCGTCCATTGGAAGAAAAAATCTAAACGATTTTTATTTATGGTGCGGCGCCTAACTTTCACGAGGCCGAAAGGATTTTTAATGACCCTTTGCCGAATCATCCTATCTGTAGAAAATATTTAAGGGAACTTGAATCTAAATTTACAGCTACTGGTAGTGTAAACAGCAAAAAGCTCCCAGGTCATCCGACCATCCCGGAAGAAAAGCAAGTTCAAATAATTGGTGAGATCGCAGTAAACCCCCAACAGTCCACTTCCGCCATCGCGAATGTATGTGAGGTATGGAGACTGTTGAAAACAAATAAGTATCACCTATACAAAATTTAAATGGTACATCAGCTAACTGAAGATGCCCCTGATCGAAGAACAGAATTCTGCGAGACTGTGACGGAAACCATTGTACGGCATCCTACCTATATCCAGAATATTTGTTTTAGGGATGAATGTACATTTTTTCTCAACGGTAATGTGCATAGACAAAATTGTCGTTTTTTGAGTTACACCAATCCTCCGGGAAACTTATACTCAATATCCACAAAAAATTAACGTTTGGGCTGGGATACTGGGAAATCATATTGTGGGGCGTATGTTCATTGAACAAATTTTAACCGGGGAACTGTATTTGGATATACTGGAAAATACTATTAGCCCTCTGATACTGATATTGTATTCCAGTGAGATGGTGCTCCACCACACTACTCCAGACAAGTTAGGAATTATTTAGATAACAGTTTTCCCGGTCGTTGGATTGACCGTCGAGGTCCTGTGGAATGGCCAGCTCGCTCGCCAGATTTGACACGTTTAGACTTTTTTTGAAGCAAAAGGTGTACGAAACTGAATCTGCTTCAATATTGGATATATGGCTGAGAATAAGAAACATTTGTAGAAATATGGATGTTACTAAGTTTGAAAATGTTCGACGCGAAATTACGGACTGGCTGTTATTGTGTCAAGAAGTTCAAGGCATTTCCAGCATCTTCTAAACTGTACTCAACGTATTTATTCGAATTATCAAGTTAAATGTCAATGTATTCAGGTAATTATTGAATGCACCACCGGTTTGTAGTAGGTAAAGTTATTGACTTTATATTCTAGGTTTATAAAGTAGTCGTCAGGAGCTACGAGTTGGAGCTCGGCCGGTTGGTGTTGTATAGTCATGCCATAAGTTCTGTCCCTCGTTTTCAAACAAGTGTAGACCTGTTAATACTTGTCCGATTGTTTACATTGTGGTGTCAGTTGATTAAGCGCTTTTCGGGTAATTACATATACCTCAGTTTGTATTGATCTCTCGAAGCATAACGATGGAGTGGGGCAAGGCAGAGAACCGTATTGCAGTGATAGCTTTACATAAGTGTAATCACAGTGCTAGTCAGATTTTTGAACTCTTACGCGGCCTTCAAATATCGCGTAAATTTGTGTCTAGGACCATTCAGCGGTACAATGAGACGTCCTCTGTTGATGACAGGCCAAGAAGCGGAAGACCTCGTCAAGTAAGGACTCCAGCAGCCATCAAAGCCGTAAAAGCCAGGATTCAAAGGAATCCACTCCGGAAGCAGAAGATCCTATCCAGGGAAATGAAGATTCCTGTCCGGACGATGTCGCGCATCATTAAACAAGACCTAGGGCTAGGGGCTTACCGGAGACGTACGGGCCAGCGACTTACGGCCACCTTGCGACACATCAGGGCGACAAGATCCAAGAAGCTCT
Organism: Acanthoscelides obtectus; assembly: GCA_963669975.1. Taxonomy (NCBI): domain Eukaryota; kingdom Metazoa; phylum Arthropoda; class Insecta; order Coleoptera; family Chrysomelidae; genus Acanthoscelides; species Acanthoscelides obtectus. The sequence goes on along the minus strand of CAVLJG010000006.1, from coordinate 56,481,489 downwards.
TGGAGAGGTACGCAGCTGGGGGATTCCGAAAGATTTTGTTCACGGATGAGAAAATCTTCACCATAGAAGAAAAATTCAACCGACAAAATGACAAAGTGTATGCAAGGAGTTCACAGGAGGCTTCGGAGATCATTCCGAGAGTTGAGAGAGGCCCCCACCCTGCGTCAGTCATGGTTTGGTGGGGGGTGTCCTACGAAGGGGTCACTCAGCTCCATTTCTGTAAACAGGGCGTGAAAACAAAAGCGGCAAACTATCAGAGCGACATACTGGATCCTATCGTCAAGCCTTTAAGTGGTACATTGTTTGCCAACCAACACTGGGTCTACCAGCAGGATTTCGCCCCCGCTCACAAGGCTAAGAGTACGCAGCGCTGGCTGGAAAGCAATGTGCCAGAGTTCATTGCTGCGGAAGATTGGCCCTCAGGGAGTCCGGACCTCAATCCTTTAGACTACAAGTTGTGGGACCTGCTAGAGCAGTTGGCCTGCTCCAAAGCCCACCGTAATATCGAGTCCCTGAAAGCGGATTTGATCCGATCAGCGGCAGCTATTCCTTTGGAAGCTGTGCGTGCAGTGATAGATGAGTGGCCCGCGAGATTGAAGCAGTGTGTGAAGGCCAAGGGGGGACATTTTGAATAAAACTGTTTGATTATGAATTCTAAAAATGTTGTCGAATAAATAATATCTTTCATATAAATATATCTTATCTTGTTTCATTTTTATCATGAGATTATCATGGGACAGAACTTATGGCACGACTACGTACTATCTCTCGAATTTCTTAGTTTTTGTTATAAATACTTGACATTAATTATCAGTTTTTTTCGTAAGTGATGCAAGAGGTGTTCACAGATTACATTTGATTGAGGTGACCAGCTAGCATCTGTAAGTCTATCTATTAATTTGCATCATGGTCAACTGTGAAATTTACCAAACATTGGTAACTCGGTCAAGGCAGCCTATTTCTTGCGACGCATGTAAAAAGCAGTTTCATTCTTTGTGTATCTCAAACATAGATATACTGGGCGTCATAAGTACTGTTCCTGGGTTGTTTTGGAGATGTAAGAACTGCATTCCTAGCTGCATTGTAATAAACCAGGATGACGTTAAGAATCTACTGACTGGCAAAATTGACGAGGCCATGGCTTCTTTCAAGAATCAAGTCACGCAATTATGTGCTGAGATATCAAGATCTATGAAATCATCTCATGTAGTACCTTCTGTCAACAAGCCTGTAGTATCCTATGCCGAAGTCGTTAGAAATAAGACCCAGCCAGCATTAATTATTCAGCCAAAAAATGGTAATCATCAAAGCAAGCAAAACAAAGGTGATCTAATACAGCATGTGAATCCTTGTACTGTGGAAGTTCAGTTAGCGAAAGTGAAGGATGTTAGGGATGGTGGTATTCTTATTGGCTGTAAGTCAAAGGAAGAAAATCAGAAGTTGAATGCTATTGTTCAGGAAAAGTTGTCAGATAGTTATGTGATACGTGAAATTACCGGTATTAACCCGCGGTTTCGGCTAGTGGGCATGTCAGATAAATACTCAGATGATAAATTACGGCACTTGTTATTAAAAGGAAATATAGATATCTTCGAAGATGATTTTGAATGTAAAATTGTTAAGCACTTTCCTACTAAAAAAGCCCTTCTCTATATCAAGCTATTGTTCAGGTGGATAGGAATAGTTATGAGAAAATTGTTAAAGCTGGTTACTTGTTTGTGGGGTATGACAATTGCGCTGTTTACGATGCTATTAATGTGTATCGTTGCTTTAAATGTAGTGAATTCCATCATTCTTCTAGCAAATGTAAAGGTGCAATTGTTTGCCCACTCTGTAGTGAGAATCAAGAGGTCAAACATTGCAAATCACAGACTCGTAAATGCTCAAACTGTATGAAACTTAAACAGAAAGATGATAGTGTGCAAACGGATCATGATGTTTTCGACAAGCAGAAATGCAAGGCATACAATGAAGCCCTTGATAGATTAAGGTACGACCTACTCAGTCAGTAGCAACCATTGTATCCCTCCGTAGTAACTCACAAGGGACTAGATTCTAATTGTAGTGATAGGCTGCAACCTCTAATATACTACCAAAATGTTCGTGGATTCCGAACGCAATAACTGAAACCTGGTTAGATTTCTCATGTATGAGTAGTGAATTTATTCCAACTACACATAATGTGTTCCGGACAGACCGTGATTATGTAACCACTGGTTGCTCAAGAGGTGGTGGTGTGTTGATTGTGATTGATGAGCGTTTTACAGCATCTTTGATAGAGATTCCTGAGTTGGCAGTACTTTCTGCCCTAAAGATTGATGTAGTAGCAGTCAAGGTTTGTACCAACTCTTTTCCAGTGTACATTTGCCATGTCTACATACCACCTGATAAGCCCAAATATGCATAGGAGCAATTTTATGATGCTATCTTGTCATCGCACGTCCTATTTGATAAGAATTTAGTTATAACAGGGGATTTCAACATAGCTAACTACACTTCTTATGCTAACAGTCATGGACGCAACGCAAAATTGGTATCGCTGATCAACTTTGCTGAGGGTCTTGCTATTAATCAGATTAACAACATTTCAAATTCTATGGACAATACCCTTGATTTAGTTTTCTGTAGTGGTCTGTGTGAGGTTGAACATTCGTGGGATCCGCTGCTAGATGAAGACCCATATCACCCTGCCCTGAATATTTGTTGTAACGTCAACAGCAGTCTCAATACTAAGCATAATTTGCCTGTTTCATTTATAAATTCTTATAATTTCCGCAAAGCCAACTTCCCCCAATAATATAATTTAATTTCAGACATGGATTGGGCTGCTTTAGATGGCTTTCATGACGCGAATGAAGCATGTGAGTTCTTTTATGATAAACTCTACAATGCTTTTGATACCTGTGTTCCAAAATATGTCTGAGCTACGAAACGTAAATACCCACCCTGGTTCAATTCAGCAATAATTAAGCTTATCAAACCCAAGGAGGATTCACCGCCCTTACAGACGCAACAATGATCCTAAAACGTATCAGACATTCAGGGAACTTAGATCAAAAATTAAGATAGATTCAGATGAAGCATACAAAATATATGTCAGACAAGCTGAGAACGAAATACAAAGAGATTCGAATAAATTTTGGGGCTTCTGAAATTCTAAGCGAAAATCAACAAACTTATCAAGTAGGATGATTTACAATGGTAATGAACTTTTGTAACCGAACGACATATTAAATGCTTTTGCGGATAACTTCTCCAAATACTACTCTTCTTCATCAGCCATCGAAGAAACTGATGACTTTTTAATGAGCAAAGGACTACTACCCAGTATTACTAGATTTGAGGAGGATGAAGTTGTCTTAGCCTTGAAGCAAATAAAACCTAAGATGACTTCCGGACCGGATAATGTACCAGCTTTTATTTTGCATGACTGTGCCTCTGTGTTGGCGTGTCCTTTGACCGTTTTATTCAACTTGTGTCTTACCACCTGCACAATTCCAGAATTATGGAAGTTGTCTAAAGTATGTCCAATACACAAAAATGGCAGTAGGAATGATGTATCAAATTTTAGACCTATATCAATATTGTGCAATTTTTCAAAAGCTATAGAGATATTAATATACATATAACAGACTATATCATCATGGCAGCAGAAAAATATGTGTTCAACATGGTTTCATGAAAGGGCGCTCAACAGTATCAAATCTGATGAACTTCACACAGACCATAGCAGAAAACATTGACAGAGGATTACACACAGATGTGGTCTACACAGACTTCTCCAAGGCTTTCGACAGAGTTGATCACATGATGCTATTGCATAAGCTGAAATCTCATGGATTATCCGATCCTTTAATACAATTATCTAAGTCCTACCTCACTGGAAGAAATCAATTTGTGATGTTTAATGGCATCAGATCGTCGAAGTATGTAGCCAATTCCGGAGTGCCACAAGGCAGTAACCTAGGGCCTTTATTGTTCGCCATATTTGTGAATGACATAGTTAATGCTGTTGGCGAGAATTGTTTACTTTACGCTGATGATCTGAAGATGTTTTGTCGTGTGTGATCAACTTTTAGAAAATCTGTTCAGGTTGGATGCTTGGTGCTCACAAAACAATCTGTCATTAAACATAAATAAATGTTACGTAATGTCTTACACTTTGAAAAAAAATCCTCTGTTATTTGACTGTACCCTGTCAGGTACCCCTATTCAGAGAACTTCAACTTTATGTGACATTTGACTCCCAACTAACATTCGTCAAACACATTGACAGCAAAATTTCCGAGGCAAACCGCATGTACGGCTTTATTGCAAGAAACTGCCGTGACTTCACTCAGAGTACCACCTTGAAGTTGCTGTATTATGCATATCTTAGGTCGAAGCTTGAGTATGCATTGCTAATTTGGAATCCGCATCATATTATTCATATAAGTAGGCTCAAAGACGTTTCTTAAAATATTTGTCACTGAAAGTGGATGGCGTTTACCCGCCCATAGGTATACCTCATGATTCCTTACTTGAAAAACATCTAATCAGCAGTCTTGAAGCAAGGCGCACTTGCCAGTCAGTGATTTTTCTGTTTAAATTGATCAATAATGCTAAAAAATAAAATGATGTGTGATTTTTTCTAAGACGGCTCCAGGCGGCCATCTTGACATTATCATCTGTCAATTTTACTCTAAAATATGGTATACACGCATCAATTTCATTACCTCAAGTTTTAATTCTTTGTATTGATCCGTTCAAAAAATCAAAGGGGAAAGCACTAGAAAAAAGCACTATATATATATGTGAGAAAATTATCATTTTCTTAGGGAAAATCAAACACTTCATAACTTGTATCACATGTATTCACTCCAGCATCTGTTACAAGACTGACTATAACTAACCACCTTGCCCACAAAAACACATCGCAGCACATCGGAATATTCACGGTCGCCAGAAGTAAACAAAACATATTCAATAGACAAAACATATTGAATGGCGTAGCGTAGCGATTCAGCGAAAGGCTCACACGGCCAATCCTGCCACTAAATTCGTTCTCGAATTTTACCTCCTGACCCATGTTACAAGAACACCATTTAGACTATATAATGTAGCAAAGAGCACGTCATTTCAACGTTTAGACCCTCACGATCTAAACGCAAAGAGCACGTCTTTCAGCTTTTAACGATACATCACTCACTATTGCAAAGAGCACGTCATTTCAACGATCAAGTGCTAATGACCTTGTCGCAAAGAGTACGTCTTTCAACAAGTAGCAAGGTTTTTTAACCAGCAAGGTAAAGAGCACGTCATTTCAGCAATCAAGGTCTCATTACCTTGATGCAAAGAGCACGTCTTTCAACCCAAAACTTTTTTTTTTTCATTAATTTATTTTGTCAGGTTTTTGTAATATCAAGGCTCACACGGTTATAGCCTAACAAATACTTTATAATAACAACAACGTAAATCATAATCATTATTCATGTCTCTAAATATAACATACAACATTCTCATAATACCAACAAAAGAATGTACAAAAAGGGATAAACAAATAACAATGGTTATTAAATGTTATCTTATTCAAATTCACCTGGCCATACCCGCATCATATCATTAGCAACAATTCTTTTGCGATTGGTCGCCAAATTTTTAATTTCTACTCGGTCATTAGGCAACAACTGTAAGATTTCGAATGGACCTTGGTATCTAGGGTCTAGTTTAGCTAGGTGCGAATTTCCAGATGGATGGAAAACTATGTCTCCTACTTTAAAACTGTTAGTTGTTTTTCGGCTTTTATCAAATCTGTCTTTTGACTCTAAACCGCAACGCAGAGAGCGTTCGTAGGCAGTGTTACGATCATTAATTAAATTTTGATCAGTAGTCGTCACTGGTTTTATACTCTCTGTTAAATTCTGAATGTCCATGGTATCCATAAGTTGCCCTGTTAACAAATAGAGCGGGGAAAATCCCGTGGTTTTTTGGATAGTAGTATTAAGGGTCAGTTGTAACTTGGGGAGAACGCTCGCCCATTCTGACTTATTATTATTGACATTTACTCTGAGCAGGTCTAGAACTATTGAGACGTATCGCTCTACCTGCCCATTTCCGCGTGGGGCACTTTTGGCAATTAGATGTTGGGTAATGTTTAATTTTGAGAGTAACTCTTTTACTTGTTGTTCGCTAAAATTAGTTCCCCTATCACTTATCAACCGTTTAGTGTTCCCAAAAATATTTAAATAAATTTTTAGGTTTTTACAAGTCTCAGGTCCAGAAAGGGTTTTTAATGGAATTAGAAATAAATATTTCGTGAATGCGTCTATTAAAAGAAGAACATGTTTGTAACCCTCTGATGTTAAAGGAAATGGTCCTACACAGTCGCAATGCACTGTGTGAAATGGAATTGGGGTCTTTTCGATAGGGTGTAATAGTCCTTGTTTGCGCCCAGTGTGTTTTTTATTTACAATACATTTAAGGCAGTGGTCACAATACTTTTTGACGAAACGTGCCATTCGCGGGAACCAGAAATAATGGTTTAGCTTTGCGAAGGTCTTATCCGGTCCAACGTGCGACTGTTCGTCGTGAAAAATTTTTAACAAACCGAGTCTACTTCCCTTTGGAACGAAAGCCCTGTAAATTGGTGGGTTTTGGCCCGGGTTAATTTTTCGAAATAGAACTTCGTTTTGACAGAAGTTAGCTGACCTTCGAGTAATTTTGATTTGATATCACGAGTTTCGGGATCGCGCTTTTGGTTAATCTTAAGCCAGTTATTAGTTGTAAGAACATTCACGGGGGCGACGCATTCGATTTCTTCAAATGGTTGAGGTGGGTTTCGGCTAAAATAATCGACGTGTGGAATATATTTACCCTTCCGATATTCGATATTAAAGTTAAACGATTGCAGGTAGAGCCACCACCTCGCTACTCTGGGCAATAAGTCTTTTTTTTTCTGAGTCAATTTTAGCGAGTTGCAATCAGTGATAAGTTTAAATGTGATTCCATATAAGTAAACGCGATAATGTTTTACTGCATAATAGACGGCTAGAGTCTCAAGCTCGTATGAGTGGTAGTTACTTTCCTCCTTTGAAGCACGTTTTGAAAAATAAGAGATGACTTCTCTGCTTTATTTTGACTTTTGAAGAAGCATTTTTCAGAATTATGCCCGAATTTCTTACAGATCTCACAGGGTTTCGCAATACCTGGCAGATTATTTGAGCTTCTCGCCTTATTAGTATTATCGTATTTGAATAATTTAAATGATTTAAAACGATTCCGGCTGATATGACCAGGTTTTTTACAGGAATAACATATTTTTCCCTCATCATTATGTTTAAACGGATTCGGGCGTTTTGGCGCCCCTACTTGAAGCTGAGAGTCTTGTTTATTAATTTGATAGTTGCTAAGCAAGTTAAGTAAGGTCGAAATGGAATCAACTCTACTATTAGAAGTAGCTGTTTTGACATGTGTGTCCGTTATATCACCAATAACTATCTCAACTATTTGACTATCACTCAAATTAAAATCTAGAGAGTTTAACAAAGATATTTTTTTCCTTGCGTACTCACAATATCCCGTTGCTTGGTTACTTCTGTACATACTAGCTTTACGTAACCGCTCACTAAGATTCCTCTTCGCAGGATAAAGCTGACAAAGCTCGGCCCGGAAACTAGCCCAAACTTTATTTGATGGGTGCCAGTTGTCATACCAATCCTTTGCGTCACCTTCCAGGGCACCCGCGGCTTTGCAAAGCTGTTCAAAATCAGTCCACTCGAACGTGGTCGCCAAGGTCTCCATATCATCGCACCAACCCATCGCTCCCGCATCGCTTTTTGAGGGATCGAAAGCTGGAATGTTAATTGGCGCAGAGGGTGCTGGCACCACCGGCGCCGCTGCGGCTTGTTGGGGTTGCTGCTGAATTCCTCGAACAAATGCACTTAAAACGCTGGTTAATTCCTCCATTTTGACAGACTTTTAGCACTTAAGTATCATTGCCAAAAGTAACGCTCACTAGGTATATACGCTCAGGACAATGAATTGCTCACGCACGCACACTCGAAATAAGTCAGGTTGCACTATGTATTTCTTTTGTGGTCCTTTTAGCGAGTTGAATCCCACTTCTGATGTGAGAAAATTATCATTTTCTTAGGGAAAATCAAACACTTCATAACTTGTATCACATGTATTCACTCCAGCATCTGTTACAAGACTGACTATAACTAACCACCTTGCCCACAAAAACACATCGCAGCACATCGGAATATTCACGGTCGCCAGAAGTAAACAAAACATATTCAATAGACAAAACATATTCAATGGCGTAGCGTAGCGATTCAGCGAAAGGCTCACATATATATTGTATAGAAATGTTATTATTGCTCTCATACAACGGAGAAGAAAAATCAAAGAATATTGGGTGCACCCCACTCTCAGTGATAGATTCGTTAGAGGAAAATTTTACACAATCCATTCCAAATTACTTGATTACCCGACTGCCCGACGCCAAAGCTCGGAGCGAACTGAACTATCGGCCGACTAGACAATCGTCGTGTGTGCGCAAGTGGAAGTTATCTAACAACAGTTGGCCGGCAGATTAGTTTGAAGGGAAGGGAAGCCCATCAAACTTTTTTAACGGCCGATAGTGAATCGCTGTAATGTGCGCATATGTATACCTCCCCATGCTGATTAAGAAGCCGATGAAACTATCGGCCGATAGAAAGTCTGCAGTCTGCAGGGGCCTTAAACAAGAATTTTCTTAGAAAATTGTTTTGCTAACATTCTTATACTGGGTGTCCCAACATTCCGTAGACGTAGAAGTACCACGTATTTTTAGATTCAAAATGAGTCAATTGGACATGAATTATCTCTATGCAAAAGTGATTCGTTTGTTCGTTAGAGGGCGTTCAGCTATTCTGTTTAAAACACATTCTTTCAGATATTTTTGGATTCTATACTCTGATTTGAATGAAATTATGTATATATGTTTTGCTAGACGTCCATATCTAACTTACAAAAAACCCGAAAGGGTTCGAGAAGGGTAGAAACTACGCCTACCCTACAAAAAATATAGCAGAATCTTCCCTCTTCCAACGACACTGATTTTTGTTTTAGTCAAAAGATCCTTTTATGTACTTTATTTCTTTTTGCCTCTCATATAAACATGTCATCTCACATAGGTTTCATGGAAAAAAATGTTTCGGAGCTAGTTTCTAAAAAATATTCTTATAACAGGATTTTGCATAATACACATATTTACGATGAAGAAAATGCACATGCAGTTTCAGAAAGACATTTTCAATGAGAATTCGAAATTAACGTGGGAACGGGAACTTCTTAGTTGGTCCATATAGGCTGCCTGATAAATTAAACGGTAATATATATCTTATATTATTTTCTACAATGCGTTCCACATGAGTTATGAGAGGAACTGCATGTGAATAAAAGAATAGACATGTTTTTTATTCATGATGGTGCTCCACCTGACTTTGCGAGTACTGTAAGAAAGTACTCGTGATCGATTGATAGAGATCAAAACGCTCCTAGTTAATGGCCACCTCGTTCCCCGGATCTTAATCCTGGCGGTTTTTTCATATGGGAACATGGTTGATGACAACTTAGAGAAAGTTGAACAATTAATAAGATGCTTGGGAACTTCTTGATGCAACTCATTTTTTCTCTCGAAAACTATCCGAGATGGTCGGTTTTTAAAAGAGACAAAAAATGGACTAAATAAAAAAGTCTACTAAATAAAAGAAGTCAGAGTCGTCGGGAAAGTTGCCAAATAATACCGCTATAATATGTAGGAGTGGGTGTAGTTTTCACCATTTTCAAATCCCATAGAGTTTTTCGTAAAAGTCAAATATTAGAACTTCCAGCAAAACATATGTGTTTCAAATCTCATTCAGATCGGACTATCGGTTCATAAAATATCTTAAAAAAATGTGTTTTAAACGGACAACCGTATCACTTTTGCATAGAGGTAAATCATGTCTAATCGACTAAAAATACATGGTACATTTATGTCCACGGAATATTGGGACACCGTGTATACCATGGAACCCATTAAAATAAAAACAAAAAATTGCCCTTATGCTATTGCAAAACGCAAACCATTCTCATTCAGGGAGTAATTCAACAGAAGCTATTTCATATAAAAAAGTATACAATCTAAAGTCAAAAGTTAATACTCATTAATTTATATAGAGTAATTCATATTTTTCTTCGGGCTACAGCTGGAGAAGTTTCACTTCCAAGTTCAAAAACATTCGCGTTAAACCTCTTACAGATAGGTCTCAGAGAGGCGAAATGCTTTGCCACGCGCTACTTTCAGCTGAGCAATATCCATTTAAATTCACTGATTACAGCGGAGGGAATTCGGGAGAATTAAATAATTTCTGTTCAGAGGCACAGAGGCAGAATTTACAAACAAATTGTATTTGCTGCCCACGCATAAGCGAGGGAGCCAGAACTGTCAGGATGCCGCAAATCTAAAGCAGGACATACAAGCACCATATCGAAGAGGACCTGATATTATCGATATCAAGTAGGCCATAAAGGCGTCCTACAATTGTAGGAATGACTGACGATATGGCCCTTAGTCAGTTTATAGAGATAGAACACTTAAGTTAGAAGGATATTGAACTGGGATCAGACTTCTCCGCAGAGATAATTTCTTAACGAATCTGGAGTTGGCATATGCAGAGATTTTGGTTTCAGATTCATATTTAAGGGACAGCTCTTCCAGTATAATGCTGTACGTTAGGGTAAATTGTGCCCGCTATGTGTTCATAAAGTTAATAAAACCATTTCTGGCATACCTTAAGGGAAAAGAAACGTTTCTGTCTGTAGTTCCTTCTGTGGTTGTTCTTAACCAACTAGAGGGGTTGCTGCTGAGCTCTGTAGATATTCGGATGAGGAAATTAGCAATACTGCTATCCCTAACCTCAGGTCAGAGTGTGCAAACTCTGCCCCTAATTGAAACAGACAACAACCGGATCGGATCGAATAATATTGAAATTGGGATTTCTCAGTTTTTGGAAGCCTCAAAGCCACTCATGTGGCAATCACTTTTGGTTTTAACATATTTTACGACCAAATATCTGTGCAGTCAAAGTATATTCAGTGTCATTTTGTAGAAGTGTTACACCAAGAAAAAATAATTTCTTCAACTTGTTTTTTGGCGACATAATGTAATATTTATAGCATGCTGTGGCAACAATGTCAACGTTTTATCTTTGTTTTTGTTTACCTTTATTAGAATGTTATTTCTTCGTTTTGGTGAGGAAAGCAGTTTCTGAGAGCTGAGTAGTACAGATATTTCTAGCTGTTGCACTTTCATCTACTAGTGTTAAGCAAAACAAAATTCCCCGAGTCGAAGACGTGCAAGTTATCACCATGTTACCGACTTTGACAGGGGTAGAATTATTGCCTATCGAGATGTTGGTTGGTCCTATCGCGAAATTGGCCGCCGTGTTAATTGTAGTGCAATGACGGTAATGCGTGTATCGTGTGTGGACAGAAGAAGGTAGAGGAACACGAAGAAGGCAAACTGGTCCACCGAGGCGTACAACAAGGCGTCAAGATAGGCGCTTCAGACAACTAGCCCTGCGAGACCGTTTCGCTACTACGCGTCAAATCGCTGACCATTGGTTTGGAGACGAAGGTAGACCTGTTACTATGCGTACACTCTATCGCCGCATTCGAGCCTTTGGGCTCTTTCCATACCGTCCACGTTTATTGCTTGCCCTGACTGCGGATCACTCTCATCAACGTTTGAACTGGAGCAGAAAACGGCAACATTGGGAGGTACAATGGCATTATGTCATCTTCAGCGATGAATCGCGATTCTGTCTAGGTACACACGATGGTCGTAGAATGGTAAGACGCCGGAGTGGGGAACGGTGTGAAATTGGATTTGCTGTTGCGATGCATGTAGACAGGTCTGTTCAAGTAATGACTTGGGGGGCTATTGCCTATTTTAGCCGATCATCCCTTCTCTTTCTTCAAGGCAATATTTCTGCTGCGTGTTATGTTAACGATGCCCTACAAACCACTACTGCCGAATACATAGGGCCGTCCACACGTCCTCTTTCAGCAAGATAACGCACGTTCCCATACTTTCATCAAGAAGCAGGTGTTAATGTTTTGCCGTGGCCACCCCGTTCAGCTTCGGCCACAGAGTCTGCCACAACTAATCCGCGAAGTTCGAGTTGCTTGGAGTGTGGTACCATAACCAGACATCGATCAACTTATTTTGTCGATGCCTACACGTATACAGGAATGTATTCAGCTGAGGGATCGCCCAACACATTATTAATTTAGTTCTTATTACTTGTCAATAAAATTTTGTGAGAATGATATCGTTCTATTCTTGATGTAAGACTACTAAGTATATTTATTTGTCACTGTAAAAAACATTATCATTGTGCTTCTGTTCCACTATATGTAGATAAATAAAGTCTGTTTCAGCAGAGTAGTCTAAGGGTATCATAAAAAACAGCCCACAGTACATGAAACGCGTCTACCTCTGCACCGGCTAGATTGTAGTGCCCTCAGACTTGCGGCGGGCAGGAGCGCGTTTTCTGAGACACCTCACAAATTTCTTATGCCAGACAATAACTTTGCTCAAGCGGCATTTGAGGTAAACCAAGTTTCCACACCTCAAACACAACTATGTTATTACGTTATTTACTTGTTATCATGTAACAGATGGTCCTTTTATTTTTGAACGTCGTATTACCTGTTGTTAAAAGCCCTAACATTAATAGTTACAATGGAAATGGAACTTCAGTTGAAACATGCATTGTGTACAATTTGTGAAGTTGTATACAACCTATCGTTTATCATTGCAGAGCGTTAGTATGCTCAAACGAACTTACCTGTAAGTTATGTTAGATCTTGATTATGTGAAGTGTATTAGTCCAAGTGAATAGCTCCCCTTGTTCATATGTATCACCCAATTTGCAACAACTTGGCTTTGAAGAAACTGAGAGTTTGTAGGCCAGGGGCCGGAGAGGAGGAAGGTGGGAGGGCCCGGTGAGCCGCTTTTCTTTGGCCGGGAAACGGGGAACTACATATGTTCTATTTACTTCGACCAGGCCCTCATATAATTAAGATCTAACATCATTTACAGGTAAGTTCGTTTGATGTTGTAATTTGGTCTAACGCCCACAGGTTTGGGGGTCAGAAAAATCAACACCAGCCACAGAAAAAACTAATCGAAGTAAGACAGCGCAGAGCACCAGTTATCACCTGAATCGACCAATGCGGAGGGCGCATAGCTGCTATTTTTTGTAATTGTAAAGATCTTAGTTCGCGGTAAATAGCCCAGTCATCATGTGACCGCTCGAAGGCTGATGATTCTGACTAGTAGATGTGGTTTACTTGCCATTGAATAATAATTTAAAAAAATGAGTCCTAACAACACCTACAACATTGGATGTTGTATTATTGTTCAAATGTAAATATGTAGAATTTTATAAATCTGTTCGCTCGAATATATGCTGAGGAAATGTACCATTGAATTAGTATTTAAGAATATTTATTTTAGTTTTATAGATTTTGCGCGAGAGCGTTGAAAAAGGACATGTTGAGTTTAGTTTGACGATTATGCTATTTTGCGGCATGCCGCCTCATGCTTAAAATCACTCAAACCGGTGGGAAAATTAGATCATATCTCAGTGAAAAACTTTTGTATCGAGCTTAACATACAAGTCCATTTCTCCGATAAGATCCCGTTATTAGCGTATTATTGCAGCTTAATCTCTAAAATCTGTTTTCCATAATATTTTGATCTTGAGTATATCGAGAATATTGCATGATTATGTTCCTAAATATAATATGTCAAACAAGTAACACAGTTGCCTTCTCATTGACATACCAAATCATTCAAGCCTGCATGAAAAACAGAAACTCTTTTTCAAGTTAAGAGACCAGCTACCCCTCTTAATGCAGTAGACATGCTAGCATGCCCCACTTAACGCTATACGTCCTTTATCTGAGAAATTGTGAGATATGTTTTCGTTTGTACTCTAAGCTAAAAAAATAGCATTCCTTTGTATCTTGATATGAAGACCTTCTGTAAAATATGATGGTAGAATAATTCGATTTCTGTAGATACGTCTTTGAGTCCTGTACGTCGTTAGGTGAATAAAATCTTATTAGAGATTTTAAAAAGAAGTTTTTTTTAAAGAAAAAACTTATTTGGCGCTGCGAACAGGATTGAAACCTTTGGTCACGCTAGTGGAAAGTGAATTCTATGCCGGTGCCAAGTACGGTAAGAATTTTCACACATCACATCCAAAGTGAAGATTGAGCGCTGCAACTGTAAGCTGCTATTTGGGAGATTCAAGGCAAGATGTAGCTGCAAGTTCACATCCGTAGGTAACTTTCAAGTTTTAACTTCAATCCACGAACCTGAGAAGCCCACATCAAAACTAGCCCAGGAAAAGCTCGAATAGTACCAGGCTAACTCAACATAGAGCCGTTCTGCAGTACTACGAGACGAGGTATCGAGTTCACCCCAACTATATACAGGGTGACTTTGAAGTTGAGTCATTAATTTTCAGATAATGATTGTAGAAGGAAGATAAACCAAAATATGTGTGTAAAAATAAAAAAAAAATTAAAAAAAAATGTTTACCTTGTTTTATAAAGTATCCTCCCGACAAGTATTTCAGTGCGGACCTGTATTTGATCGACTTAAGTCACCTGATTCACGAGCCCGTTGTACTACATTAACAAAGGCACGAGGGGTTGGTTGCACTCGATTGGGAAACCGATCCGCATAAACATGTGCCATTTTTTATTTCGTTTGAGCCACGCAACAGATACAACTATTCACTGACACTGATTGTATACAAATGAATGAAATAATTCGTTCCAAATTCTTTCGCTTTTTTGTTTCCGATGCGATGAACCGATACGGCGGATTATATCCGTTGTCGCCAAACACGAGCACATTGAGACAGGGCGGTACTCAAACTTCCAAAGGGCTATAACTTTGTTACTTTAATTTTACCAGAAAAATGGTAAAGGAAAAAAACATTTCTTTTGATCAGATCTACTCACTGTTAAAATAAATGACTCAACTTCGAAGTCACCCTGTATATGCGGCTTTAGTTAAAGAGATTTGAAGATCGTAGTAACCTAATAGACAATCAAAGGTGTCATTCCAATTCACTAAAAGAAATTCTATTTCTGACTGAATATCTAATTCGTAAAAAATGGGGATACGACAGGCATACATTCGATTTTTGCGATCCTTACAAGCTTTGATAGAAAAGTTTTTACGGTATATGTATTCTGGAAAAATCTGAAATGCTAAATCCTGATTCATTAATGAGGCGGATGCTCCAGTAACGATTAGAATCAATAAATCTAAATTTTGATTATAAGTGTAGGGCTAATGGGTATTTTGTTACAAATTAATATCTATGTCAAATCGTTGTTTGTCGGGGGCTCCCGAAAATTTTCATTTTCAATTTGTTCGAATTGTTCATCGAGAATTTTTTCTGATGGTAACGTGTGAGGGTTATCAGAAGAAATGTAATCTTCATCGTATTCGTACACGGGTCCTCCAAAATCCGTATTATCCGTATATCAGAAATAAAGTTTCGAATTTCACCATTATTGGTAAAGAAATTTGGGCGGTGCATTGGACGAGATGCTTAGGGTTGTCTATTGACAGTAGAGGTGGACATAGGAGTTGGACCTTGAGGCTGACTTACTACAAAATTTGAACTGGGTCGATTGAAATTAGATTGATTCGGTCTAAAAGCAGGAATATTCGTAGGCAGACGAGGGGCGTTATTCATATTGGGTCGCGGCATGGTGGTGCGGCCAGTAAGGAATCTACTTGATTGCTATAATTGGCTAGTAAAACGCGAAGTTTGTGGAGTCGAATATAGAAAATTTCTGTTATGCTGAGATGGGGGTCTTAGATTCTGTGGCGGATTCATGGGTCTCACAACCTACTTGGGTTTGGAGTAATTATTCATCAAATGCTTTTTGTATTCACGTTGTGACTGCAAATTGTCATATTTTTGACAAAGTTGGAAGCACTGTTCGAGACTAGACGGATTATGGAATGAGAGGTAATTAGCATGGTTTTTAAGGCCAGTAAGAAATGAATTAAGCGCTTGGCGGTTGTACATAGAAATTAAGTGAAGTGCAGCATAAGGAAGTTCAATATAAGCGTGATTTCTAACGTTACTAAACTTTTCTTGAATTTCCTGATGGAATTCTACTATAGTTCGTTGGGGTTTTTGAAAACAGGTTTGTAAATCAGCTAATAAATTTTCTCCACTCCTGGTATCTTTGTAGTGACGAGTTAAAATTTCTTTAAGTCCTGACCAATTTTGAGGATTGTGGATATATAGCAAGTTTGCAGCATCATCTTTTATGTGAGTCTGTACGTAAGCAAACGCTTGTGTAGCAAATGCAGTATTAGCAAAATGTCTAAGAAAGTCTTCTGCTTTATTCAGAAATCTAGCTAGGTCTGATGAACCTCTAGAAAATATCGGAATAGTATTTATCATCAAATCGAAAGTCATTCTTAGATCAGCATTATTATTAGTGGCCATATTAACCGGTTCAGAAACTTCTAAATCTTCGTGAAAATCTGATACAGAATTTTGTTTTACTGAAGGTGGAGTGACACTAGGGGATGGTCTAAAGCGTTTGTCAGTCATAAAAATACAGAAATATACTTAAAACTAGAAATAATATGCGTATAATAAGTAGATAATTAATTCAAAATTTATTAATTGATTGAAATTTGTTTCAAAAATAGAATGGCAAATGGTTTTGAATTATCACAACGTGAAATAGTTCAAAACTTACTGCGCAAATAATAGTAAGAGCTGTAACATCTGGAATCGTCGTAACCTTAATGGCTCTGCGAATTTTCCGCAGATTCAGCCTACTGGGGTGAACTCGATACCTCGTCTCGTAGTACCGCAGAACGGGTTTATGTTGAGTTATCCTGGTACTATTCGAGCTTTTTCTCGGCTAGTTTTGATGTGGTCTTCTCAAGTTCGTGGATTGAAGTTAAAACTTGAAAGTTACCTCCGGATGTGGACTTGCAGCTATATCTTGCCTTGAATCTCCCAATTAGCACCTTACAGTTGCAGCGCACAATCTTCACATTGGATGTGATGTGTGAAAATTCTTACCGTACTTGGCACCGGCATATAATTCACTTTCCACTAGCGTGACCAAAGGCTTCAATCCTGTTCGCAGCGCCAAATAAATTTTTTGTTTAAAACGCACAGGACTCAAAGACGTACAGAAATTGAATTGTTCTGCCATCATATTTTGCAGAAGGTATTCATATCAGGATACAAAGGAATGGTATTTTTTAGCTTAGAGTACAAACAAAAACATATCTCACAATTTCTCAGATAAAGGACGTATAGCGTTAAGTGGGGCATGCTAGCATGTCTAGGGCATTAAGAGGGGTAGCTGGTCTCTTAACTTTTATGACGTACATCTGTCATCTGTCTACCACGTCACATTTCCGGTTTCATTCACTGTCACTACGTGCAACAAATATACGATGTTAGAAAATAATTTACTGTTTCCCCAAAATGTAGTGTTAGTTTTTTAATTACATGAGTATGTCTTACAAATTTTTAATTTTTTCGGGCTTATTGATATATGGTTGTAACACCTAGCTATGTGTTCCGTCAACAAGTGTTCGCATCCCTGCTTTCGTTTTAAAACACCATTTAGCTGCAACCTCACCGACGAGTGAGTGATATGAAAATTTAAATCTGTTCTAAATTGGTTGCTATTTTCATAATTGTGTTTTAGCTCCTGAAGATGACAACATAGTTTGTCGAAAGCTCGAGATTACCGTCAAACGAGTTCACTAAGCTTTAAGTTTTGCCGATTCCTAATAAATAATTTAATTATATATATATATATATATATATATATATATATATATGTATATTTATATATATATATATATATATATCATCATATCAGACGCACTGTACTTACATAGACGTCTTGATATTTCTCAGCTCAGCAGAGCAGAATAGATACATACCCTTTTGCAATGCCCATGACTATACCATATTTACACTTATCGATGAATTATTCAGTTTAAGCGGCTTTTTGCATTCCACAGAAAAATTCACTATTTTCGACAATTTTCTGGATCACTTAGGACTGTATGGAACTCACGCACTTTTATACATTTTCGCAAAAAAATACGAGTTTCGTGTGAAAAACTGACGTCTTAAGCTTGAACGACTTCGAGTACGAACTCTCATCCGGAATACTGAGAATATATCATTCCATTACATACATAGGTGTCACGAGAAATCCGAAACTCCGCAACTTACTATCTAGTTAAATCTAGGTTTTCCACATTAACTGTCAGAAAAATAAAACCTAACAGTGCTCCTCTTCGCAGTTAAATTAATTAAAAGTGGTTTTATGTCTTTCCATAATATTTACTTCCCCGAAGAATCCCAAGGTTGTTAGAATGTTTTTATTACTCTATTATTTCTTTTTTATTACCCGTATCCTGTTTCCTTCAAACTCAGAGTTATTTATATTTATATAAATCTGCTTAGTAGCTGAGCTACGGAGCAATGACGCAACCTTTTCATTATTTTTGTATTGCTGTATAGGCATATTATTAAACTCTCTAGGTTTGCCAAAAAATTGTGTAAGACTAACTAACTAACTAAATCGCCATTATTAACCGCAATGTCTTATCCAGAGGTAGCATTTCTCTCCCTAGGTAAATAATGATAACAAAAAACACATACGTATGAGTTTATCTGAAGTCACTTGAAATATAGTAGCATAAAAACCTTTGGTCGGCGCGTCCTTTGTAATTTCATCACGTATCATAGACGTGCGGTTATTTATTTAGAACGATAATAATAATGTTTTTATATCACAATAAATGGATTTTACTATCTTCTTATTTTTTTGATTTGGGATAAAAAATACTTATATTGGGAGTTTAATTTATGTTGACTGAAAGTTAAGAAATGGAAAAATTACAGAATTCCAACGTTTGACATAGGCAAATATTTACATAGCAGGTAGGTATATAAAAAGGTATATAAAGACTTACATTATAGGTATTTATATATCATCCTCGCCTTCGGAGCTGTCGCTAGAGTCATCTTGTAGAGGAATTACAACGGGATTTACAGGAGGCAAAACACAATATTCATTTTCTTTTTCAATAATATGCCTAGAACACTGCTTCCATAGGTCTGTGGCAGCAATATGAGATACTGCATCTCTTATTGTGGCCAATAGCGATTCACTTAATTGAGGGGTCTGATTATGTTTTCTTACTTTTTTTTTTAAAGCAGCCCAGACCAACTCAATCTGGTTAAAAATGCAGTAATAGGGAGGTAGACGTAATACTTCATGGCCATTTTGCTGAAGCAGATTGTCAACAACATACTCTTTTTCAAATTTTTGTCTTTTAATAAGATCCAATAATATGGCTTTGGTTGATTTTTGTGGTATTTCCATTCCCTTATCCTTCATAAAATCAATAATGTCTTGTTTTTTTGTGCCTGTATTCGGAATTTTGTTTTTCTGTCGGGAATGGTATGGCGCATTGTCCATAATAATCACTGAATTTGGGGAAATGTTTGGTATTAACTGCTGCTCTATCCACTTTTCAAATAAGTCGGAGGTGATGTCCTCATGATAGTCGGCACATGATTCTTTGATATTTTTGGCAGATAACAGCAAGGCATTAGGTATAAATCCATTTTCACTGCCAGCCTGGAGAATAATGATTCGTTTTCCACGGTTGCATGGTGCATTTAAAATGCACTTGTCATGGGTATCATACCACGTTTCATCCAGGTAAATCAGATTTCTTTTCTGCTCTCTATAGATTTTAACTTCACCATTCTTTTATCTAATTTTTTGTATTGAAAACCACACAGTTTTACAATACAGTGCAGTGAGTCTAAGCATTTGTAATTATAAAAATCTTCAGGATAATCTTTTAATTTATCCCGTATCATTTCCAACGTGGGCACCAAATTTTCTTTATAAAATCCGTATATTATACGACGAATATCTTCTTGAAAACCCACGTCTATTCTTTTTAATTTTTGCCCTATGCGCTTTCTGTGGAAGTAATGGTTGACTACATCTCCCTGATTTTTGTCAGGATACAAATTCTGTTTAAAATTTGATTTTGCGAGGAATCTGGATTTTCGTTTTTCAGACAATCATACATATTTAGGATTACTCTTTGGGTCTGTTCCTCTAAATCTTTATGAAAGAATTCTGCCTGCACAGGTTCATCAACCATCTCCTCGTGGCTTGGAGCATTTTCCCAAGGTCTCCAAAGAGCCATATTTAGGACACACAAGAACAATCAACACAACAATTAAATCAACAAGTAAACTGAGTATTCAAAAGTCAAAAACACACAAACTAATAAAATCTATGAAAAACACGGACAGACTAAAGAAAACACGTTTATTCACCGCTACACGGCACTGGCTAAACTGTTTCAATTTTCAGTAGCCACCTGCACTTGTTCAGAGCTCTGAAATACACGCTTTCTCATTGGCTTTGTCCACGCATAGGCGTGCTTTACTCCACGTGGACCGGTGAAACTGCCTTTGATCTTATACGGGGGATATTTGCTGCGAAGTTTGGCGATTTTTGCAGCAACAGAGCGTGTTAAATATAGATATATAAAACGCACCCGGTATTTCACAGTGTTTCAAGTGACTTCAGATAAAGTATAAATATGAATGGCATTTAAAATCGTATCCTGTTAATTTCATTGTGCCAGTTTGACACCTCGACTTTATATTTGGAACTGGCTCTTGGAAATCTTGTGTGCGTAGAACATAGCGCAGGCCGTCTGTGCATTGAAAAATAGTCAACATAATCTGCTGCGACCTTTATGTGCATTTGCACTCACGTTTTGCTATGCTTTGTAGGTTTATTACTTTGTGGTTTATTAATATTATCCATTATGTTTGAAAATGACTTTTAATGTTAATTGAAAGAAAACATTTGTACAAAGGGTAGAGATACGTGGTTTAACTGCGAAGGGATACATGTATTCGTATGAAGTCAAACCCGTCGTCAAGCATGTCAGAAATCTAGTCGGCGTATAACATGGTGCAGAGCGTCTCTGCATTGAAAAAATGTCATCATAACCAGCAGCAATCTTTATGTGCATTTCATTCACGTTTTACGTAGCTTCGTAACTATATATATTATCCAATATTTCTGCTTGCAACTCGTCCGAACTATTAACATTGGAATTGTTTTCAGTCATGATGACCCCAACAGAGAGAGATGCCACATACACAGAGCCTGAAATCCATTTTCTGCGTTCCACCCCCACTCCACGAGCTTAACCGCCGACCTCTAGTCTCCATGTCTGTTACATTCATTAAATTGAGCTTGTGAGTTTGACACCAGATACTTAGAGTTATACAGGGTGTAAACGTGATGATAGTCATTATTTAAATGGGTGATAGAGGGGGTTAAAAGAAGCAAAAAGTTTCATATAACATGGGGGTCAAAACGGCATTTTTTTAGAGAAACGCGACTTTAAAGTAAAATAAAATCTGACCACGCCGCAATGTCAGACGCAAATTACGATGGAACGCAGTGTAAATAAAGATGGAGTTTGTTATTTTTGGCTCTTAGGTATTATTTCATTATTTGATAATGTACTCGTAAAATGCAAACAATTGAAAAAAACGGACTTACCACTAACTGTCGCAGCGCTTCACCTGGTGTGTAAAAGTTTATTGAATGTATTAAAAAAATCCACTTGTAAATAGGGAACACAATTTTGATATATACATTGTTTTTCTTTTTAAAACCCACACTCCACTTTCCACACAAGCTTGATTACGACGAACCCAGTTTCTTCTTACTCTAGGTCCATTTATTATTTCAGTCGCATTAAAATTTTTTCGCGAAGTTTTGCTTCAATTGTTATTGGACCAGCCCCATAAACCATCCCTTTAAGTTCTCCCCAATACCAGAAATCCATCGGATGGTCATTTACAAGGATCAGGAGCATTTTGACCTATCCAGCGATTTGGATAATGTTCATTCAAATACTGAATGACGCCTCTAAAAATGTGTGGTGATGCCCCGTCATGAAGAAACCACAAATTCTGTCTCCGTTCTAATGGCATGTTGTCTAAGGTCTGTTCCAAAAGTTCTAGTAGGTTATTGGCTAGAAAGCTAAGGTATCCTTCTCCTGACAACTTTGGGGGTAACTCGAAAGGGCCAATTACCTGATCGTCAAGAATACCCGCCCAAATAATTATTTTAAAACGTTGTTGGAAATGACCTTCACGAATGGTATGAGGATTTTCTTGGGCCCACGTGTGAGTATTATGGAAATTTAATATTCCGTCTCGTGTAAAAGTACATTCATCCGTCGCTAGAAATGAAATCCGGATTTTCAATGTTTTTGTGCAAAAACCACTGACAGAATGTTAGTCTGCGAGGATAGTCTTCTGGTAACAAGGCCTAAACTCTTTGTACATGGTAGGGATAAAGCAAATTTTCCCGAAGGATTCTATGGACTATGGTATGCGATAGTCCTATGCGGCGGCCTAATTCCCGAATGCTGATATCTGCATTGATTTCCACGATATTTAAAATTTGTTCATCCTGCTCTACAGTAACCTGTCTTTCACGAGTGCGAATATTAGTGGGCTGAACACTTCCTGTATCTCGAAGTCTTTGGTACACTTGCACAAATGTCCTTCTGTCTGGGTGTATGGGTGTACCCGTTGACGAAACCTGTCGCGATAAATTTGAGCTGCAAGATTTGAATTCTGACGAGCTTAACCGTAAACTAACAACATATCGGTGAACTCTTGATTCAAGAACATTGTAAATAAACACGACGACGTACGCGAACAAAAACAAAACGACACGCCCGATGCCCGATAACTAACCTCTGTTACCGTTTCCGATCGATTGCCGGTTCGATAAGAGTGATGAAAGACCAACGCGCTGTTGTCTTGTGTGTTTTAAATATTTAATTTAATGAAACTTACTTACTTACTTACTGACTACAAATTTTGGCTTAACTTAGAAAAACTGAATGCCATTTATTTGGTAATTACCCAATTTAAAAACGTTTTAGATTAGATTATAAAAATTAGTAAGATTGTGGTGATTGTGGTCGATATGAAGCACTTAAAGTTGTAAACTATAAAGCCATTTAGACAAAATTTTATTGACTTTTGGACCATGGGTCATATGAACTTTTTGACTTGTTTTGACCCCCCTATTACCCATTTCAATAATGACTACTATAACGTTTGCACCCTGTATTTCAAACTATTTGTGGAATGAGGTCGAAACGACGACATTAATGAAATCGTGATTTAAAAAACAAGGTAAGTGATTCACTGTTTTGTGAAAACGAGAAATAATTATTGTATTCTGCAGTTGCTCAGCTGCCATCTTGGAATTTTCTATTGTTATTTCCAAGATACGATATAATATTCATGTGTAAATTTCATCCTCCACAATTTCAGCTTGCTAACAAGAACTGTTCAAAAAAAAGCAAGTGGTGTGACCTTTCTGAAAAACATCTGTATAGGTTCGATACCTCTCAAGACAAAATACATAAAAGACAGATTGCCACATGACAACTCGTTAATATTTTATAGTTATTTAAGTAACTCCTATATTGCTGCAGATGTTGGTTAAATCTGAACGTAGCACCGAACTTTCTGAGTGTCTTTCGGTTAGCAAAAGGCTTTTGAAAAAGCTTTATACGCAAATACCCTTTGGTACTTTTGTTTATACCGGGGATTTCAAATTCGATTCTTAGCACCAAGTGACCAACTAAGTGAATTCAAAACTAAATCGGGATGTTGCTGATAATGCATAAAATTGGCGACTTTAGCGGTTCTGTATATGCATGAATGACGTGATGACGTTTTGAATACTGAAGCTATGTTGTCGCCAATTTCATATATTTCAGAGTTCTTCGCCAGAGTACTAAAGCCGAAGCTTACCACATTCTTTGTATTTGTACTTTCCATGCCTTTTGGCGGGGAAGTATTACAATAGCAAAAAATTTCGAAGGTGAGGTATTGTGTTTATGTTATATGTACATCACGATAAACAGTGTCACTAACTTCCGTCTGTCTGTCCGCCCGCTAATAATATACTTTTTAATTTTTACACAATGTTAGTACTATGCCAAGGACAAAAAGCTTTGTTGTTTTTAAAAATCGGAGCACTTGCGGCTTAGAAAAAGGCCAAGAACGTAAAAAATGGCTCAAACTTGATTTTTTGGCGATTCAGAGGACACTGATCTTTTTTGAAAAATGTGTGGGTATATCTTGATTTTTTCATGTTAGTATATCTATACGCTCCCAATATTGATAAATCTACGCAGCTATTAGACATATTTCACGCTTCATCGATTTCTCCATACATTAGCCCTTAAAACTTGAAAAGTGACATTATGTTGGTAATAAACCTGCAGCTTAGGTACGGCAGAGCAAGAATGTCTATCGACTAATTTTATGGACCTGTTTAACTGAATTTTTCTAAGAGGGTGTAGTTTGTGCTGACTATAATCCTTTATATTACAAAACTGATAACGGCGTTGCGTGGGAAATGCAGAGAGATATTTGACAGCATTAATTCCTTGTTAGTTTTTCTCCTCCGCAAGGTGGACTCATTACAATTTCAATATGATGTCGCCTATTGTCCTTAATCATCGATTAAGGACAATTTTTCTCATGAGCACTATATCAGATTTTTGCAGTATCTGATTTCAAAAATGTATAAAACCTTATGCAGTTATATTGTAAAACTATAAATTCCTAAATAAGCCTTGAACTTATTAGGAAGTCATTTATTTCATAACATCATCAGCCGAGCATTCCTTCACTTTTTATGATCTAGGCATATTTTATATAAACAGTTTTTATTTTAGATTTATATGATTCGATGTTGTTTTCACGTTTTTCAAGGGCAGTATTGAAAACATTGGAGGCGATATAATTTTAAAAAGCTCAATTAAACATTTTTGAGCAAATAAAAGCTTTAGCGATAATGCAGGCTGCAGAATACATTTTATATCCATCATATCTAAGCTGATGAACATACCTTGTGTGTAAATAATACTCGACGGATCTTCAGTTAGAGATGTAATCGAATAAACCTATGACTAGCTGACACTTTCAAGGTCAGCTATGAAAATATTAGTTTCAAAATAACTGAGGTTTTGAAATGGTATTGCATAACACATCATACATTTTTGGAATAAAAATTCTGTTTAACTGTGCAAAACGTCATATTGAAATTCTGATTGTACCTTGTAAAAGAGAAACAGTGGCAATCTTAATGTGCAATGTGCAAATGAAATCAGGAAAAGAGATTATGAAGTTATTTGATCTAATTTAACTTAGCCCTATTAAGCTGAACCTAGCATTGTGCCACATGGGAAGATTAACATTCTTGGATTTAGTCAGATTAAGCCACGTGACTTGTAAGCTCGACACAGCTCCAAACCCTCCAAACTGGATTTGGCTTAAGACTCTTCAGTAAGTTTTTCAAATAACTTGGAGAATAACTTGTCCTGTCAGGCTCGGAATCATCGTAACTTCTGCGGCTTTCCACATATCGAGCATACGCTTCAGATTAATCACTGCGTTAAATAGACACTTCGGCCTTAGTGGCAGGACAGACTAGCGTTAAATTCATGCGATGCAAAACAACGCGCGATTCGTAATACTTTATACCGATGGAAGTGGTGGAA
This sequence comes from Acanthoscelides obtectus, assembly GCA_963669975.1. Taxonomy (NCBI): domain Eukaryota; kingdom Metazoa; phylum Arthropoda; class Insecta; order Coleoptera; family Chrysomelidae; genus Acanthoscelides; species Acanthoscelides obtectus. The sequence continues at coordinate 56,455,727 of CAVLJG010000006.1, read as the reverse complement.
TAGGATACAGTATCAACTTGCGTTGTTCCATCGCGCTTTTTGCGCCGTAGCGGGTGATGCCGGTCTCACGGGTGTTGGTATATATTTTCTAGGCAATTTTTGGAGAACTTCTTCAGTGATGAGATCGAATGAAAATTTTTGATTGATAAGTTTTAAGTTTGCTTAATGTGTGTACCGGAAAACATTTAAAAGAATAATTCTTCGAATTATAAAATTTTAGTGATGTTTCTGTTGTAATAAAAAACTTCGACTTCATAAAGTCACCAAGCATAACTTTTATTCACGAAGACCAGAGATAAGAGGTTAAACTGTGTAAGGGTTACCGGTATTCGTATGGAGCCAATCCTGTCGCCAAGGATGCTATGCTTTGTAGGTTTTTACTTCGTGGTTTATTAATACTATACAATACTTCGACTTGCAACTCATCCAAACTGTCGCAATTGGAGCTCTTTACAGTCATGATGACGGCAATAGAGAGAGTTGCCTCATGCGCAGAACCTGAAATTAATTTTCTGCGCAGTGTACAATGGGAACGATGCCCTATGCGCAGCATCTCAAATTCAGTTTCTGCGCAGTCTTCCGACTACGTTCATCGTCGACATTTTGGGCTCCATTACCACTCCACGAGTTTTACGTGCTATCTCTAAACTTCAGGCTTGTAATCCAACTTAATTATGTTGACATTTATCGTATGATACTAGGGTAGGTTCGGTAACGTCAAGAGAAATTTGCTTTTGCTAACAGATTTATTAATCGTCGACAAGTTCCTCAGTCACAATTTTTTTACGTAGCCTCTCAACAGCTATGCCATTTTTATCCAAGCTTGTATGTCCATTATTTTTTTATTTGTAATTTTATCATTATTCATTAATTTGAGGTTAGCTTGTTTTATAACTTTACATTTTATACTTTTATTGTGACATTTTTATGCATGTTTGTGCATACGATTTGTAGTGTACTACCACTTCTACTACCTACTACTACTACTGTGACTACTGATATTGAGGTGGACTTAAGGTAAGTTAAAATTTGTACAGTACAAGTAACAAGGAATGTCAACACTCCCGGGAGATGAGAATTAATCAGTTGCCCCGTGATTACCCAGAGGTCTCATCAAAGCGAAAAAGCATTTTGGGATGACCCTGACCTTCTACGAATTTTTCCGCTGGGACACAACACCACCCTCTTACACTATCAGGACTGCAGAAATAGAACATCCCCTTTTTGGAAATATACGAGGGGTAGGGTGGCGTCTAATTGGAAGGCATTTTATTCACGTTAGGTTCTGATTAACTTTAGTGGATATACAGTGTTCCAAAATTTGTGAACAATAACTTGTACGTATTCAGGATACAAACTGTTATACCATTTTGTGTCTTTCAATAGTTTGATCTGTAATTGGATCCATCGTTGTCGGACAAGTCAAAGCTGAGAGTGTCAGTCAGTCACGACATAAACTAGTGCCCTTCAAGCGTGTACGAAAACCTATATAAAATTACAAATGAAAATCAAAAACGAGTCCTTTGAAGATAATAGAATCTCCTTTATATTGCTCATCATCCAAGAATTTTTATTAGTGCATGTTGAACTTCCATCCCAGTATGCCATGATGGGGCTTGGGGAGAACTACTAAGGACTGAACCGAGCCATGGTCATACAGGTACATACACTGTTTGGAATTTTAACAATTTTGCCAAATATCTTTGAAACCAGTAATTTGTGAACTAGAAAGTGTCATAGAAAATAAGCCCCATATACCTATGATGAGATTATAAAAACGTGATATCCAGTTCTCAATTTAATTTTTTTGATAACTTGTATTATTTGTTATCTAAACATGAAATAATTTCTTCTGAAGTAGATCCTTTATTGTAAAGAAGCTGTTACAAATCGTATGGCACAGACAAACATATAGAAGAAATTATTATAATCTATCGCCTTGCATTTGTGAGTTTTAGGTAATGTTTGAGGAATTTCAAAAAAGTTATACATGGGTACACATCAGGTATGTTTAGAATCTCACATAAAATCCAAACACCCTTATATAATTATAAGGTTTGATTTAAAATAAGCAAGTTTATATTGTATACGTGCAGAGATGTCCAAGTATCACTGATATCGTAATGTGTACGAGAGAGAAGCTCGAGAAGCGTCCCAATACGTATGACAGAAAGAGTGCACCGATAGCAACGTGGCAAGTCGCAGCTGCGTCCGTGGTCTCGTCAGTCGGGCTGATAGGCAGCGTGGTGCTTCTCTTTCTAATATACTTATTGCACGATTCTCTCTCGTACACATTATGACGTGAGTAGTATATGGATTTCTCTATATAGATGGTCTTGATTACTCCTACACTGCAGCCATGACGTTTAAATAAAAAAAAATACGAATTACGAATAGCGTCCATGAAGCGAATCTCACACGATCAGTGATCCGGCAGTATTTTTATCATGGAATGTGACATTTACTGATGGTGTATCCAGGATGCTAGTCCTTATACCCATGTGTAAGGTTACGTATAAATCCTTCGACACTGACTGAATGATCAGTAAATACTGATGGTTCGGACCACAGTAAATCTAGTTCGTGTGACATTCGCCTTAGGGATCTGTGTTCCCGTATGTGCGATTCGTAGAATAGTGTTTTGTAGGAAATTATGTCATTATTTTTGTCAGCTCAACATGAATCACAGAAATTTTTCACATGTTTAAAGAGACCCAGTATATAAGCTGTGTAACAAAGTAAACATTCTCATAATTTGGCGATGTATAACCCTTCATTTTAATTTGTACAGTATCGTGTAAACCATTGAAACTCTATACTGGGAATAATATCGAAATTGATTTACGATTTGTGTCGAAGATCCGGATATATAGGGTTGATAAAATATGAATTCAACTTTAACCTAGCCCACAGCATTCATCGAGTCCTACCTATCAATGAAATATCTCCCCTTAGAATCCTTCGGCGGCCTCTTCTTCTCACCTCCGAACATCTCCGCAAACATTGAGTCCGACCTGCTGGTGAGCGTGGCCAAAGTGGTAGCATAAACAACTCCCCCGACATTTAACTCGACAACGCCGTCATCGCCGGCTGGCATAGCGTCGGTCATGGCTGGTGTCGCGACGACACGGATGCTCTATCACCGGAGAACTGACTACGATGACGTGCGCCGAAACTGTGCTGCTCGATCGGTGTCACGGATAAAGATCCGGCCGGAGCAGGAAAGATGCGCGGTAACAAGAGACCGGAGCATCGGAGTAGGCCAGTCGTGGGTCCTAGGCCTACAGCTAACAATATTGGGCAGCTGGCATAGCCTTGGCTTCTGACCTTCCTGTGAGCGGAAGATAGAAGTTTTTCGTACCCATTATAAAAAAATGGCGTGAAGTTGACTGTGTGCTTCCCACGCTACGCTGTCATCAGTTCGTAAAGGATTATGTTTTGGCACAAGTCCTGAGGACAAAGTTAGCTAGAAACATGTATGACAAAAAATTAAATGACCTTCCTCCTCCCCCTGAGAGGAATTGCTGCAGATGTCCGTGATCGTTGTGATGACCAATCCCGCATGAATAACGATATTCGGCCTTCACCAGTAGTGCGGAAGCGATTGCCGACATTAACGTACGACCACGACGACGAGGCTTGTTCATCGGTCGGACGACGTCGCACGTATCGACACCCGACTGTAGGAGATAATAAGTTTTAAGCGTAAAAGTACGGGGACATCTATAATGATTAAAATATGTCTAGTATATGCGTAGAATTACTGGCATTGGAGGCGTATATACCCAGTCAAAAAATTGATATATATGTATATATATATAAAGAGAAAATTCTTTATAAAAAATTCTTCTAGCCATTTTATACTACGATGTGTAGGTTGGCTCTTGTTGTGGACTTCGTGTGTGATTTTTTCCCTCAGCCTCTTCGCTTCCTACGTATCGCTTGGGTTACCTATCCTATTTTCTGCCCAAATCCACTTTCCTTCTTTTTGCGGATTTTGCCCATTATTTTCCTATTTTTTGTTATATATATATATATCTTAAATCATTAGATTAAGAAATAACTTTTTAAAAATTTTTATTTGAGGACTGAAGCTTCAGTCCATATAAAATACAAAGGTTTACAAATATGACATTTACGGAGTCTAACCGGGTATTGAACAACAGGATATGGCCGCGAGGCCTATTTATACATTCGGAAAGCTGACTAAGAATTAGTGGAAAACAGCAAAGGCACTAGTCTAGCAACGGATTAGCGAGAAGTTGTTATCATATGCTGACACAGTGTCTGGTGCAACATTGTATAATAGCTGCGTAGTTACTATGGCCATATAACAACTCCCCCCTATTACAAAAAGTTGTTGCTATGCTATCGACCGGATTTCGCAACAACTGTGCTTCGCAGACTGCATTACTGTCTATTGGATACGGCAAGAGATTGAAACAGATTTTCACCTGAGATTGAAGAACTTTACAACTACCTCAATTTTGAAAGGAAACGTACAAAAGAGAATCGCTTTCTTTAGCAATGTATCTCTGTATAGTGGAAACTACATGAAACAAACCAGTACGTTTATCGAGAATGGGTAGAGGAATCACTCTGTATGAAGTATACATTTCGGGCTCCAATAACTGGATGCGTAGGACGAATACTACTCTTGTTTTAGTTTGATACGCTTCGAGTTCCATAAGATTAAGGTACTCTGACACTGTTGCCAAATTAACCGGAAGGGGTAAATTATTTCTCGACCAAGTGTGAGAGATTTCTTGAAGAGAATTTACTAAGTCTTGAGGAGTGATAATACGAGGATGTATTATTTTTAAAGGTGCAAAAGTGATTGAATTTAGAATATCATTAATTGTCTCTTCTAGAAACATGTAGCTCTCCATTAATTGCTCGCAAACTTCTAAAAATTGGAATTCAGCTTCATAAAATGCAAGATCGTCTGAAATTTCATAAATTTTGTTTTCAATAACCTTAATATCTTCATTAAACGTAGTTTCATCAATCATAAGTTTTTGAATAGTGTTATTAAAATTCTTGATAACCGACATGGTAACAGAAATTTGGTTCTTCATGAGGTTTTCGAGCTCATGTTCATCTTTAGAAATTTTGTTAATACAATCGTTATAGTATTCACCGTCCGATGAATCGAGGTTGCCGGTTATTGCTTTCCATATGGTACCTATAGCGTTAATCAGACCGCGTTTCATCCGCGATGCGCTTACAGTGTCATCGAAGATCGCGTAATATTTAGATTCCAAGGAACGAGAAATTTGATAAAGGAGACTTGTATGAGTTTTAATTTCGCCACTAAATATTTTCATACGATTGGTGGGTTTGTCTACGAGATATGATAAGTGTTCCAGAATATAGTTGTTATCGTCAAGTGCTTTCTTAATGAGTCTTTATATACAAGGAGTGTTCAAATTTCGTTGGAAATCTTAAGAGGGGCGTATTCATGAAAATAGATACCTAAGGTGTTGTTAATCGGTTTGATGTCTATCTGGGCTGTGACAGCCGCAAGAAACAGCAGACTGCACTTGAAAGAGAAACTATGTCTTAAAACATGGTTTCAGTCTGTCAAAATTAACTTTACTTATTCTATTTGTTTCTGGGTTCTTAAGGAGCGCGGAATTTTCAAAAACTTGAGTAATTTCGAATGGACCATCAAATTTGTTCTGAAGCTTGTTTGAAATTTGAGACTGTTTCACAAAGACTTTATCGCCAACTTTATATGATTGTAAATTGGGTGACACTCTACTATCAAAGCGAATTTTTGCTATTTGCTCCTGTTCGTCAGTTCTCACGCGGGCAATTTGGTAGTAATATTCGAGTTTATTCCGAATGTCTCGAACATACTTGGACATCAATTCTTTTTCTAAATATACGTGTTCGGGTGGACGACCAGAGGTGTGGCCAAACACGAGCTTGTATGGTGTAAAGCCAGTAGTTTTATTTCTAGTGCTATTGTAGCACTGAACAGCATAGGGAAGAATATTGAAGGGATGTTCGTCGGGATTTTCAGATACATGGTATCTGATCATTTCCAATAAAGTGGCGTGAAATCCCTCAATCGAGCCATTGGACTGGGGATGACTGACACTATTTTTTTTTGTTATATTCCAACTACCACGAAGGCCTTAGGCCTAAGTACCCATTGGGTACCGTGGGGCTATAGGGGGATACATGGGAAAAGGGGGGGACGCCACACGGACTCTGGCGAGGGAACACGTGTGCATGCAACATGCACACATTCTGGCTCCGCCTACGAGAACCGCCGGGTGGTACCTCCGCGTTCGACAGTCAGAGACCATCTACCACCTACGGACAATCACAACATCCATAGCCAAGAGGTCGAATACACCTTTGTTGGTTAAAATTACAGAGAAAAGATGCTGTATGCAAGTTACGGGATCGTATGGCACAGGAATAATATAGTATTTTCTATCTTTAATTGTTTTGCTAGACGCGATGTTAATTTTATCTGCAGAAAAATCAAGATTTTCCTCGAATATGTCTTCGATAATTTTTTCGTGAAGATCAGATAGAGTATTTTGTTTGAAAAACGTGACGATATGTTTATGACTTTTGTCTAGGAGTTGAGAATTTGAAAATTGGATTTTGGAATAATCGATCAGGGATGTGGTTTTGTAAAGGCGGGCAAAGATATCAAATTCACTTTCGGAAAATTGGGTAGAAGGTTCTCCTTCTTCGTCACTATGGGTAAGGGCGTTAACAGTTTTGGGTAATTTGATAGGTGATAGGGCATCGGCATTTTTATTAGCCTTGCCTGGCTTGTACACTATTTCATAGTCGTACTCCTCTAGTTTGAGGCGCCATCTTGCTAATCTACTTCCGGTGTCTGGGCAAGAGAAAAGCCACGTAAGGGGTCTATGGTCTGTTAGAAGTTTAAACTTTCGACCATACAAATAAGGTCTAAAATGTTTTACACTCCAGACAATAGCTAGAAGTTCTCTTTCAATGGTGGAATATCTCGTTTCTGCTTTACAGAGTGTACGAGATGCAAAGGCTATCGGGAGATCTTTACCTATGGGACCTTGGAAAAGATATCGCAAAAGCGCTTGCGTCTGTTGTAAGCACAAAAGGCTCTTCAAAGTTGGGGTAGATCAGTATAGGAGATGTTGTTAAAGCATTTTTTAAAGTATCAAATGACTTAACACACTCGCTATCAAAGTCAAATACTGCGTCTTTCTGTAATAGTCTGGTAAGTGGTTTCGCAATTTTGGCAAAGTTTGGTATAATGCGTCGGTAGTAACCTGCAAGACCTAAGAAAGATTTTATTTCTTTAGGATTCTTGGGCTGAGGGAATTTTTTTATGCAATCCACTTTATCTGGATTGGGCTTAACGCCATCAGGGGTTATTACATGACCAAGATAAGCTACTTCGTTTCTGAGGAATTCGCACTTATCAGGCTGGATTTTAAAATTCGACTTCCGAAGACGTTTAAAAATTTCTGTAAGCCTACTGATGTGTTCTTGGATGGAGGGGGAATAGAGAATTATGTCATCCATGTATACAAGACATCTTTCGTTTTGTATACCCATCAAGATGTTGTCCATGACACGTTGAAACGTGGCAGGAGCGTTCTTGAGACCAAAAGGCATCCTCAAGAATTGTTAATGTCCGTTTTCAACTGAAAATGCAGTTTTAGGAACATCAACTGGATTTATCTCGATTTGATGAAATCCAGATGCCAAGTCCAGTGTACTAAAGTACTGGCATTTCCCTAATTGATCAAGTAGATCGGAAAGGTTTTCAGGGGATATTTATCATCGATGGTGATTTCGTTAAGCTTACGATAGTCATCTATATATATAACTGCGTAGTTACTATGGCCATATAACATATATATATGAGCAGTAGTCATTGCCAAAGCCAACGACTAGTTGGGTACAAAATACAATTACTTGTTAATTGGGAAATTGGCAAAGTTTTTAGGCTTAAGTTGACTCTTTTGACGATAAATCAAGCTTTCGGCATTCTCTATGGAGAATCAGAATCCTGATGATGGCTCCATAGAGAATGCCGAAAGCTTGATTTTATCGTCAAAAGAGTCAACTTAAACCTAAAGGTTTTGCCAATTTCCCAATTAACAAGTAATTGTATTATATATATATATATATATATATATATATATATATATACTCCCCCACCCCCTGTAACCTCTGACCCCTAATTTTTAACCAATAAACTTTTTTCCAAAATTGATCAGGATCATCCGTCAAAAAATGGAGTTTGAGCGTGTTTTATCTTTTTTGTTTTTGGCCTTCTTCTCCGCCGCCGCCGATTTTCAAAAACCACAAAGCACACAACGTTGTGTAAAATCGAAATCCGAGCGGTACTTCTCAAGTTATGGACGGTTATAAGATTTGCGGACAGACCGACAGACAGACAGACGGAAATGAGTGACATGGTTTTTCGTGATGTAGGGGAGACCGGGGCTAGTTGTCACAATTTTCAGTAATTCTTTTTTTTATTCGATCTGAAGCGTTATATGCACATATTTGGTGCATAACTAATATGGTTTATCCTTTGGGAACACTATGTAAAATCGATAAGGCTGTAAAATAATTCACAATATTAAATTAAAATGTCCAGATTTCGTGAGCCTCAAATTTATATTTTTCCATAACTGGAGCTAAATTATCAAAAAATGCGTTGACGTCCGTTTTATTGAAACTACTGGCTCTTGCTAAACTAGTTGCTTCCGGTTTGTTAATAGACAGTACAGGATGACGTTTCAGAAACGCACTAAACCAGTCAGGACCAGCTATTTTATGGAGCTTCCAATTTTCCGGCATTTTCAACGAAATAGCATTAGCAAATTCATATGCCAGTCCACGTACTTCCTTGGGTGATAATCCAAAATAAATCAGATGCTTTGAGTACATATTCCACTAGATGATTTTCAAGTTCAGACTCAAATACTAAATGATTTTTGATGTAGCCAACTGAAATTGGCGGTGCAACAACTCGATCATCAAGTATTTCAGACTCTGGAATATTCTTACAGTATCTTGCTAAAGTACGGTAATTTACATTGAAGTCAGCTGCCACTTTTCTTATTGAGGATTCTAATCTCACTAACCTAGCAGCTCTTAAAAGTACGGCAGGCGGCGCTTTGCCCTTCTCAGTCTTCCTTTTGAAATTTCGAACCATGCTTATGTAACCTGAAAATACAAAAAAAATACATTGTATACATATACCTACGTAGAATGATGTGCAAAGCTAATCGTCTAGTGTGGGGGCTGGTTGTCACATGTGACAAGAGGTTACCCCGCTAATTTGAGACAACCTGCCCCACTAGATAATTAATTTTTAAGGTTAGATAGCGTCACTAAATGAACAAATTCAAAGTCAATACTTACGTTAAGTCGTATTCGGATTACTGAAGAGCAAAATAAATTCAACAATTCTTTTTATTATCAAATGTGGTCTTGAAAACACAAATTATGTGGCAAACGAAAAATTTACTCAGGTTAGGCGATTTGTTCCACCAACGAGCTTGCGGAGCTGCTGGGATTTAACAATTGAGGGGTTTCCGGGAAAAACAACATTAGTCACTTTTTGTTGAAATTGAGTTGGCAACGCTGTTGTGTTCTACATGTTTCAATGCTGCTTTCTGATGTTTAAGTTTCCCGTCAAAGGCACATATCTCCATCTGAAATGCGTTTAAGGAAAGAACGACATTAGTCAACATAGGTTTATCAAAGTATATTAAAGAACCTGAACATACAATGTTTTATAAAAGGTTGTTATATACTCATAAACAAGATACTGAAGACAATAATGCAGAAATAGACAATGACGACAACAGCAGTGGAAATAGTGACATAGAATAGAAACATTGTTATACAGTTAGAATACTTTTGAAGAATATGTTTTTTCTGAAATACTTTTAAAATACTTTTGAAGAATATGTTGTTTTTTCTGAAATACTTAAGTTTCGTTTCAATAGATATATATAAAAGATATTCTTGGTTAACAAGCCTCTTTCTAAAAAATTCCTAAAAAACAACATTTGTCACCACGTTTTTGTATTTTTTTTTATTCACAAATCCGTTTTTATCTTGAAATACACCTTAAAATATATAATATTCCTTCTTACATGGCCTTAACACTAAAAAAATGCGTTTCACAGCAGTATAAGCAACAAAATCAGTTTTTGTTAATTTGCCACATTTTTTGTTTTCTGACAAATGTTGTTTTTCCCAGAAACTCCTCAATTGTGACAACCAACCCATGTGATAACCAGCCGTCTCCCCTACATGTCATATAACATCCAAAAAACATAATATCTAACAAAAATTTTCGCTTTTACAACTTCCACGCTAGTAGGCGTGGAGAGTAAAAATGATCAAAGTGATTTGCTATTTATTCTTCGTTTTGTATATATATATATATATATTTACGAACTTTCATCTAAAGGACCTGTTAGATAATAATATGTATGCTAGAAAAATGAGAAAAAAATTAATTAAACCAACTAAAAATTTACTCAGGCTAATTAAAAAATATAATTAATCAAGTGACAGCTAACAAGTTTACTTATTTTAATTATACTCCGATTCCTAAAACAGTTTACTCAAATCTGATTTGCTTAAATAAATCGCTTAATTACATTTATTGAACCGGTTACCTAGATTTAGTACATCAATTCATTTAAAATTAATGAACTATTAAAATGAGTTTACCTGCCCCAAGTAAAACAATTAAATTATATCTATTGGATGTGTTCAATTAGTTTAGGTAAAAGCATTTAATTATCTTTAATGAATTATTTTATTTAGATTTAAGAGCATATCTACGAGTATATAATATTTGGAATTTTAAATAACAAATTGCATTTTACTGAACGATATATATTATAACTGTGATCTGACAAATCTAAGATTACAAAAAAAATGAAGAACTTGATATTATTAATTAATATTTCCGAATCGAAAAGAAACTTCAGGATTTCGCTAACCTAACATACTTTTTTTTATTGATTTTGAACTTATTATATATGTATATATATCGGATCAAGTTTTATGAATCATTTGTCTGACTGTCCAGAAACAGGTTATATATATCACCATTCACTTGAAGCAATCCTTTGTTTTAAATTCAGAAAGAACTTAAAGGGATACCTAGGACTTTAATAAAGCCACTTGATCATGTGTACAAAAATATTGTACGTGTAAAAATAAATTTGACATCACTTTAAACAAACTAGGAACAAAAAGAAAAATAATGAGCAAAATCCTCAAAAAGAAGGAAAGTGGGATATGTAACTACAAAAATGAAGATGGAGAGGAACAAATCAACACACGAAGTCACCAACAAGAGCCAACCTACACTTTTATAGTACGGCTCTTGTTGTGGACTTCGTGTGTCGTTTTTTTTTCTTTCCCCTCCAACTTCGTTTCCTCAGGTTACACCCGTATCCGGATATGTGGGCATGTGTATCTACTTTTGTAGTTTCATATGTGCATTCATTTCGGGCCTGATGAAGCCAACCAGCAGAAGTACGTATCGCTCGGGTTACCTAACCTATTTTCTACTCGAATCCACTTTCCTCCTTTTTGCGGATTTTGCCCATTATTTTCCTACTTGTTGTTATATATATATATATATATATATATATATTACAGTTCTACAACACCTTAAAGGCCCATGACTTACCAAGTCCAGTACATCTTCACTTTATATCTTAGTCCCTCTATTCATACTCCATTCTGTGAAGCACTCTTCTCCATGCATTTCGGTCCGCAGCCTTTTCTCTCTATGCCGTTACTCCTAACATCCCTAAATCCTCATCAACACTATTTATCCAGCTCTTTCTAGGCCTTCCCTTCTTTTTCTTTCCTCCCCTTCATTATAGCAGTGCTCTTCTGACATGTTTGTTGTCCTTCATGCGAGCTACGTGCCCTAAGCATCTAATTCTTTGAGCCTCTACTGATTTTAAAATAGATGGTTGCCCATACATCTCTGCTACTTCATCATTTGTCCTCCTTCTCCATAAACCTTCACTAACTTCAACCCCCCCAAAGATCCTTTTAAGAACTTTTCCTTCCCACACCTCTAATTTAAATTGTGTTTTCTGCGTCATTATCCAGGACTCACATCCGTACATAACCGTAGGCTTAACTACCGATCTATATAGCCGTATTTTTGCTGCTCTTGAGACATTTTTCGCTTTGAATATTTCATTTACAGCTCCCACCGACTTGCTTCCTTTCATCAGTCTTCTTTCAATTTCCGCAGACTCATCACACTTACTTGTAACCAGCACACGCAGGTAATTAAATTCACTCACATTCTCAAAGCGAACTTCTCCCTCTTCTGTATCATGTTTTTTTGGCCACTGCACTTCTTGGTTCTCCATATATTTCGTTTTATTCTCCTTTATCCGTAATCCGTATTGCCCTGCGGTTTCCTGTAGCTTAAAGTATACCGCTTGTAGTTCATCCCTAGATCTAGTTAATATAACTATATTCGGCATATGCAATTACCTTGTGCCTGCAGTGATAGATCATTCCTTTTGTTTGAATGTTTGCTCCTCTTAAGATAGCTTCTAAAACCAGGTTGAATAGAATCGTAAATAGCGGGTCTCCCTGTTTCAAACCCTTTCTAATTTTAAATCTTCTCGAGAGTCTACCTTCCACGCATGTTTTGCTGGATGTTTCCTTCAAGGCAAGTTTTACGAGCCTAATAATTTTTCTCGGTATTTTGAGATTGACCATAGCCTCGTAAAGTTTGTCGCTTAAAATAGTGTCATATGCTTGTTTAAAATCGATGAAAAGCATGCATACTTTCAAATTCTGTTCTTGACTTTTATTTTGAATCATCTTTAAAGTAAATAATTGATCCGATGTACCTCGCCCCCTCTCTAAAACCACCTTGGTATTCCCCAACTTCTTCATCATGGAACCACTTCAGTCTGTTTCTTATTATTCTAGCAAGCACCTTATACGCTACATAAAGTAAGGTAACTCCTCTATAGTTTTTGCATAGCGTCGGATCTCCGTTCTTATATATGGGGCAAATAATGGCCCTGGGCCAAACCTCAGGAAATATTTTATATGTATATTATATATATATATATATATATATATATATATATTTATAATGTATTTATTTTTTTAAGTATTTCCGCAGTTACTCCATTTTCCCTTCCACCATTATTCTTCATCTTCATTATTTCGCTCACTACTTCATCTTTCGTAGGTGCATCTATCACTGTATCTTCTGCCTCTTTCGGATCCCAGCTCTCCCCACTTTTGCTTTGAGAGTCGTTGTTATTCAGGAATTCGTCAAAATACTCTGCCCATCTTTCCAGTCGTTCTTGCTGATTATTCAGTAGTTGTCCTTCCTTATTTCTGCAGTAGTTTTGAACTCTACGTACTTTCCTTTGAGATCTTTTGACCTCCTGGTAGAAGTTTCTGACTTGTATGTGTATACAGGGTGACTTTGAAGTTGAGTCATTAATTTTCAGATAATGATTGTAGAAGGAAGATAAACCAAAATATGTGTGTAAAAATAAAAAAATAAATAAAAAAAAATGTTACCTTGTTTAATAAAGTATCGTCCCGACAAGTATTTCAGTGCGGACCTGTATTTGATCGTGCTGTATTGGAGCAGCATGCCCTGATCTGTGAGGTCTTAAGTCACCTGATTCACGAGCACTTTGTACTACATTAACAAAGGCACGAGGGGTTGGTTGCACTCGATTGGGAAACCGATTCGCATAAATCTGTGATGCATCCGGGAGCATTTTGTAAAGACTGCCCCCCCGTAAATAAGAATCATGTCCACAAGTTCAGCATTTTCGTAAACATGTGCCATTTTTGATTTCGTTTGAGCCACGCAACAAACACTTACTATTTATTCACTAACGCGTTATCGACTGACGAAAAACATCGTGATAAACGTTTCAAATTCTTTCGCTTTTTTGTTTCCGATGCGATGAACCGGTCAGGCGGATTATATCCGTTGTCGCCAAACACGAACATATTATTATTGAGACAGGGCAGTACTCAAACTTCCAAAGGGCTATAACTTTGTTACTTTAATTTTACCAGAAAAATGGTAAAGGAAAAAAACATTTCTTTTGATCAGATCTACTCACTGTTAAAATAAATGACTCAACTTCGAAGTCACCCTGTATATTGTTGCTCTCTTCCTATCATGGCATTCATATCTCCCACCACCATTTTAACATCAAATTTTGGGATCTTTCCTAATGACTGATTAACTTCTTCATAAAACTCACTTTTAACATCTATTTCTTTATTTTCAGTTGGAGAGTGAATATTTATTATTAAAATCTTTCTACATTTCCCTTGTAACCTAATTCTACATATTCTTTCCGATACTGCTTCAAAATCTCAGTGGACAATAAATGGACTTAGATGCTCCCTTATCATAAACCCCGTTCCCAAATACCTATTCTCCGCTCCGCTGTTCAAAAACATATATTTGTCTACTAACATTCGCTCTTTTCTATTTTGTTTTGTCTCTTGTAGTGCTAAAATGTCTATTTTATATCTTTTCATAGTCTGAACCAAATTTTTCAAAGACCCTTCTTCATGTGTGCCTCTAACATTCCACGTCCCAATTCTAATCAAGCTTGTCCTAAATTTGTTCTTTCGTTTTTCCATAGTCGTGTTTGTAGTTCTGATATTCGTGCCTTTCATCGCTGGATCCTTGTGTATATAGCTGCCATCCATACCCGCTCCAGACTTTAAAAGTTTTTTGTAGGCATACTCCTATCCATTCTGGCCAGTCTTCCCTCATGGGTATCCCATCTCCATTCTTCTGTTCCAATGAATAGCTTCCTGAAGCCAATTTTAACCTGTTTGCCTTTGCCCCTTTCCTTCTTTGCTCGAATACGTATTTGCTTTTGTATTTCTCTATCTTTTTTTGACAGGTCATCTTGTATGTATATAAGTTCTCTTGTTTGTCTTTTCAGTTTACTCTTATTTTGCATAATTTTGTTTTTTTCTGTACGATTTGGCAATTTCAACAGGTATGTTTTGTTTCCTAGCTTGAGTGCACTTTCTATATCGACTTCTATCTGTAATTCTTTTTCCATGAAGTTGGATAGCGAGCTTTTAATTCTTCTTTATTATGAGAACCTAGTCGCAAGCCTTGTACCACGACATTATTTTTTCTGTTTTCGTTTCCTAAACGATCCAATCTATCATTCATATTCACTAAGGTTTTGCTTAATGTTCTATCATTTTCTTGCAACCTCATGTTTTCTTCTCGCAGCGCTCTTATTTCCTCCCTGTATAGGGTGACTTGTAATGTCACGTATTCCTGTTAAGAGGTGATAGATTAGGTCAAAAGCAACCGATTTTGTCCTATAATGTCCTATCCAGAAGTTAACCGTTTTTGAGTTGAATATATATATATATATATATACGTATATATATATATTTATATAACAAAAAGTACGAAAATAAAGGCAAAATCCGCAAAAAGAAGGAAAGTGGATTCGAGAAGAAAATAGGATAGGTAACCCGAGCGATATGTATTTCTGCTGGTTGGCTTCATCAGGCACGAAATGAATGCACATATGCAACTACAAAAGTAGATAAACATGCTCATACATCCGGATACGGGTGTAACCTGAGAAAATAAAGATGGAGAGGGAAAAAAATCACACACAAAATCCTCAAAAAGAGCCAACCTACACATTGTAGTATGTGTAGTATTTCTCTTTGTATATTTATATATATATATATATATACATGGTGGCGCATCGAAAACGAAACAGACGCATTTACTGGCAGCTCAGTTTTTTTTTGAAAAGTCTCAGACCCGTCGATTTTGTTTTCGAGGGGGACACAAGTTTTTCAAAAAATTATGTTAGCACGTGCAGCCCCTTAAGCGGGGGTGTCACCACCCCCAAAACCTTAAATGGAAAGGGGGGACGAGTAATACCTTATTTTAAAGGTCTTTCAATTCCCTTTATAATGACATAAAATTAATGTACTTCAGTTCAGTAGTTTTGAAGATTTATTGATTTAAAGCTTAAATAAAACGAATACTTCATCATTAAAAAAATGATGAATGAACTGACCCGTTAGTGCAATATTTGAGGAGTAATTTGAAGGCACTCATTCACAATTCTTTATCGCAGGTCTTCTAATGTTGTTGGCTGAGTAGCATAGATTTTGCTCTTTAAATGACCCCACATAAAGAAATCCACAGGTGATAAATCTGGCGACCTTGGGGGCCATTCAATGGCACCTCTTCTACCAATCCATCGATCTGGAAACGTCTGATCTAAATATTGTCAAACGCGGGTGGGGCACCATCCTGTTGGAACATCAACCTATTCGCAATGTACCGCCGATCATTCTGATATTCAATTATGGCTGTTAATGCAGGATCTATGGCGTCTTCCAGTAATTCCAAATACATTTCACCAGTCAAATTTCCAGGTAAGAAAAAAGGACCAACTAAATGATCACCAAAAATACCAGCCCAAACATTCAATTTTTGTGGCTGCTTTGTATGAACCTCATGATAAATTCTGGGATTAGAATCGGACCAATATCGGCAGTTATGACGATTTACTACGCCATTTAAGAAAAAAGAACATTCATCGGAAAAGCAAGTGTGTAATAGAAAATGTTCATCGTTTATAATTCGTTCACTCGTATCTTCACAAAATTGTAATCGCCGATCAAAATCGTCTTCATTAAGTTCTTGTACCAGGTGAATTTTATACTGGTGAAAACTATGGGCTTTAGAATCCGTTGGACAGCACGTCGACTAACACCACACACAGTCTCCAATTTGCGGGTACTTAACGTAGGATCTACATAAACTTGCCCTAAAACCCCCACTTCTATTGCTTCGTTCCTTATGAGATTTTCAATGTTGCGTTTTTTATTGGCGACTGACCCAGTTTCCCGAAATTTAGCTACAAGTTCTAGAACATATTTTCGATGCACGTTACTGTTCTCATGTCGCTCATTGAATATTTCTGCTGTTCTATTAGCGCACTGATTATTTCCGAAAAATATTTCGATAATTTCAACTCTTTTTGCTGTGGAATATACCATGGTTAATTTATGTAATAAAGCGTTACAAGTCATTTTAGCAACAATGTTTGGACAAATCAATCGCAAACTATGTACTAAATTCCTATTTAAAATAAGTACGAGATATTTCCTTATCTTTCTTCAAGAAATAACTTTTTTGTTACAAAAAACGCTCCAATAGCTATTTTCAACATCGAAATGATAAACAAACCATGAGCGTAGTGAAGAAAAGCATTTACTTATTAAGTAAATTCTTTTAGTCAAATTTCTTCTGAAACTAGTACAAACTAATCTGATGTACCTATTAAAGTCTACTTTAAGCTTTAAATCAATAAATCTTCAAAACTACTGAACTGAAGCTCATGCATTTAAAATAAGGTATCACTCGACCCCCCCTTTCCATATAAGATTTTAGGGTTGGTGTCACCCCCGCCCAGGGGGCTGCACGTGTCTGAGCGTTTTTCCAAAAAAAGAACTGAGCTGCCAGTAAATGCGTCTGTTTCGTTTTCGATGCGCCAAACTGTATATATATAGAAAAAATGATCATGCGGAGAAAGGTATATAACAAAAAGTAGAAAAATAATGTGCAAAATCCGCAAAAAAGAGGAAAGTGGATTCAAGCAGAAAATAGAATAGGTAACCCGAGCGATACGTGTTTCTGCTGGTAGGCTTCATCAGGCCCGAAATGAATGCACTTATGAAACTACGAAAGTAGATACAGATGCCCACACATCCGGATACGGGTGTAACCGGAGGAAACGAAGATGGAGAGGGAAAAAAACGACACACGAAGTCCACAACAAGAGCCAACCTACACATTGTAGTATAAAATGGTTAGAAGACCTCGAATTTTCAAGGAGACATCTAACCATAACCACAAGGACGGTTATAGCCACTTGATGTGGTACTTCAAGCCCAAAGGATCTACAAAGAGAAAATGATTATGCGGAGAAGGGTATATAACAAAAAGTATAAAAATAATGGACAAAATCCGCAAAAAAGAGGAAAGTGGATTCGAGCAGAAAATGGGATAGGTAACCCGAGCGATACGTATTTCTGCTCGTTGGCTTCATCAGGCCCGAAATGAATGCACATATGAAACTACGAAAGTAGATACACATGTCCACACATCCGGATACGGGTGTAACCTGAGGAAACGAAGATGGAGAGGGGAAAAGACGACACACAGTCCACAACAAGAAGATATATATGCTCATGTGACCTAAGTGCACGTGACAACAGTGTCAAGAATCGCAGTGCAAATATAGCATCGTAAAAGTGGTATTATGCAGTAGAATAAAAAAAATACTGTGTTGCTAGTGTAGAACACCACATCCGGATGAAAAGACTGGTAAGAGATTACGATATTAAAAATTCCAAGGTGGTTAAAAACCTCAAAACAGACGACAGGCAACGAAGCATATTGCCAAGTATTCGGAAAAATCGTGGCAAGTCCAGTGAAAGTAAAATGAATACATGGCAGCAGGCAAAATTGAAGAAAACAATAACTGACAAGACTAGAAAATCGCACAACAATACCTACATTCACATTCAAGTCGACAGTCAAGTTGAAGAAAACACAAACACCCACGAAAATTTACTAGTAGATCTCAGAAATAAATTAGCTACCGAGCTGGCGAAGAACGAAGAACTGAGTAGCGCTATAATGTCATTAAACTGCAAGATAGAGAAACTAGCACAGGAGCTGAAGTATGAAGATAAGACTATAGAATAACTTGAAGGAATTATAAATAATGTAAAATATAAGACAGTCGTTACTGATCGGTACGTGCAGACGGACAGAAGTAAGAAAAACAGTATCCATGTACAGACTCAAGCAGTCACATCAAATAGCACACAAACTCAGACACAACTATCACCAATACAGAACGAGCCTAAAAGGGATAGAAATCACCTAAACTGTATCAAAGCAAATACTACAGAAGACAAGAGGTGTAAGCTATTAATCCTGGCAGATGAGCAAGGGCAGAATCTGATACATATACTTCGAAGAGTTCTTCCTTTGGATCAGTTTGCGGTTATATCGTAGTTACGTCCCAATTCCCAACTGAACAATATTATCAAAGATACACGAAAACTAACAACTGATTTAACGAAGTCCGACTAGGTACTCATCATGGGCGGTTCTAATGATGCGCTGACAAGAGCTTTCATTCAATGTGAACCTCTCAGAGAAACTTTAAAAGTACTGAAAGCTACCAATGTAATAATAGCTGCAGTACCGCAATGGAGATGTCATAGGCCTGTTTTAAATAACATTATAAGAGATATAAATGACCAGCTGCAACGAATTTGTGAACAAAACGGAGTTCAACTTCTTAATCTAAACCCAAATCTACATCACTACTACAGGGAGAGGTCCAATGTACTGAATAATAAGGGTAAACGCATCATTTGCAATAACATAAAATTGTTGGTAAGCACAAAGAGACCAAGTGAATCTTCCATAGAAAGTGAAATACAGAACGGAACAAAAACACATAGGGATATAGGGACTGTAGGAAGCATGCACCATCCGAAAATCAATTATCAAAATATAAGAGCACCCAAATCATCATTTCCAAAGTTGATTGGAAACCAAAACCGAGGAAAACTTTGAATCCTCTAACGAATGTAGCTTACGATCCACATCGCTACAAAAAGAGCCACTTTTGAATGAACAGCAGTCAAATTTTCTATCAAGAATCCGCCAAGGAGTCATAACGTAAAAATAGTTCATCTAAATGTTCGCAGCATCCAGAATAAATATGATGCCCAAGAACTGTATGTAGATGAAGCATCACCAGATATTCTTTGTGTCACCGAAAAACTCGTAGTGATATGTGTCTATGGATCTCCCTCAGGAGACATAACAATTTTCCAGGAGAACTTGACTTCGCTGTTAAGTCGAATAGCTACCACAAATAATAACATAGTTCTTTGTGGAGATCTTAATATCGATTACAATAAACCATCAATAAATAATCTAGGTACTACTGTTACGGACCAACCCGCATAGCATCAAATTAAACCACTGGTATGTCCAAAACTTCAATCAATTACATGACTACGAACGTCAACTCAGAAAATCTGAAATGTACCATAGAAGATCCTCAAATATCCGACCATGCGGCGCAAATCTTAACGCTACCCTTATCGCCTTCAACAACAAGTCTCTGTCCAATCTTATACTGTGAGGAAAACTTATGATTGTAATCTGGAAGAACTGCGATTAAGTCTTTCTCAAGAATCTTGGAATATTGAAGAGACCGATATAGATGATGCTTTCGAAAAATTCCTCAACACCCTTCTGTGGCGTTTCGATAGGACATGTCCTCAGAAAGTTATTACGGGCAGACCTTTAACAAATCTCAAATCATGGATAACATCGGAGTTAAAACAGTCGAGCAACGATCTACGAAATTTGTAAAAACTTACAAAAGAGAACGAGCAAGATACAAATCTGAAGCAAACGTATATTGAAAGAAAAAAGCAACATCGCAAACTGATCTCAATAGCCAAGCAGCAATATAACTGCAACGAAATTAAAACAGCTATTAATAAGACAAAAAAGATCTGGGAAATAGTCAACCAGGAGCTTGGACGTAAAAAGAACTCTGGAGTAATTTCACTTAAAAATGACAGCTGTGGAGATATGGGACAGATTAGTGTGCCTGACGCTTTTGGGAAACATTTTTCAAGCACAGTAGTAAGTGAGTTCCAACAACACTTCAATGGAGTCTCCCCACTATCAGTAGCAGAAGCTAAAACTCAAGTAGCGCATTCAATATTCTACACTGAGGTCACCGATGAAATTAATCATATCCAACCTTCCAAACAAACAATCGTGTGGTAGTGACGGTGTAACCACTCGTGTTATTAAAGGTCTTTTAAATGAAATTGCAGGTCCTCTCACTACTTTAATTAACATGTCTGTCTATCAAGGCAAATTGCCTAAATCCCTGAAGCTTGCGATAATAGCTCCCGTTCCAAAAAAGGGAGATCCTACTCAAGTTGATAATTATCGCCCCATATCTTTATTGTCAGTCGTTTCTAAAATAATCGAAAGAGCGATTTATTCAAGAATTTCAGGATATGCTAAAAAATTCAACCTCATCCCAAGCTCGCAGCATGGACTTAGGATACTTCATTCAATAGAGACAGCTACTTATGAGTTTGTATGTCAGATATATAAACAGCTCGATATGAATAAATGTATTGCGGGCATCTTTTTTGACCTATCGAAAGCTTTCGATACAATTGACATTGGACTTCTCGAGGAAAAATTATTTTATTTAGGTTTAAGAGGTTTTATATTAGATTGGGTAGTGTCTTTCCTGTCCGACAGGAAATTCAAAACAAAAGTTAACGGAATTACATCCGAAGCGTACAGTATCGACATTGGAGCAGCGCAAGACTCAGTTTTAGCACCCCTTGTAACATTCATTTTCAAACACTTTTTTATTATAATGCTCACAAAGATAATTTTGACAGTTTGTAACTAATCAACAATTTATTTTAGGGAATTAAGCCTTTCCATAAAAGACGTGCTAATAACCGAAAAAATATCCATAAAATCCTTATCTGTCTAGTATCAAAAAAAACTTGCCAAGCAAATCGTTTGACTTTAAACCTCGAAAAGTGATGTTGTACATTCTTATACAAACGCCCCTATTCTATTAAATCATGAGACATCTAAAACTACGACATTCTTGGGAATAGAAATCGATGCAAAGCTCAGCTGGCAACAACACATGGACAGTGTGTGTAAAAAGTTGAGCCAATCATATTATGCGATTCTCAAGCTCAATTTTTGCTTATCAGCGTCAGCTTTACTAGATGTATATTATGCTCTTTTCCACTCACATCATCTTCAATTTGTAGAGCATTTGTTCAACAAAAGAGAATGATCAGACTGATATTCAACATTCGTAGAAGAGAATCCTGCAGAGAGATCTTCAGAAGTAAAAACATCATGACTCGACCAAGCATTCATATTTATAAGTGCGCCATTTCCACACATACAAACAAAACAAAATTTATACAGAACAGAAACATCAACACACATTATAATACAAGGGCAGGTGAGAGTCTGAGTATTCCAAAACACACACTGACGCTGTTCGAAAAGTCACCGGAATACACCTACATCAGAATATATACTAAGTGACATATAAATCCGAACACCCAGTTTAAATGGTTTTATTTTAATAAAATTTTGTATAACTACTTAATGAAGCATAATAAGTAAATGATAAAAATTTCAAAATGATTGCACTGCTTTAAAGCCCTTTGACCTTTAATAATGTGTGGATGCACCCTGATCTGCTAGCATTCTCCAACGCGCCTAGGCATGCCTCTGATCAGGTGGTCAATGTCCTCCTGTGGTATCTCATTCCAGGCAACCACCAACTCCTCTCGAAGTGCTTCTAGAGTCTGAGGAGGACGTTGCAAATTGAGCAATCTCCTACCCATCATATCCCACAAGTGCTCAATTGGGGATAAGTCGGGAGATCTTGGTGGCCATGGTAACAATGTGACATTATTATGTTGAAAGAAGTCTATTGTGACTCTTGCAACATGTGGTCGGGCATTATCTTGTTGGAAAGTTGGATCTGCCAGGGTGTCAAGATAGGGTAAAAGATGGGGTTCTAGAACTTCGTGGATATAACGCTGCGCGTTCATGTTACCTCTGATGAAGATTAAAGGTGACCTGGAACCATAAGCTATAGCACCCCAAACCATAACTCCAACAGTGTGATGAACATGTCTTTCAACAAATAACTGTGGATCCCTCCTTTCACCACGTCGCCTTCTAACCCTGGCACGACCATCGTGCATGCCTAAACAAAATCGAGACTCGTCACTAAAGACAATACTGTTCCATTCCTGATCCCAGAGTGACCGTTATCTGCACCACTCAAGGCGATTACGTCGGTGTTCTCGAGTTAAAGGGAGCACCCAGTGTGGCCGGTATGAAAACAAGCCAAAACTCCTCATTCGTCGGTAAACACTTCGCATGCCAATAGGTCTTCCGTGTTCTGCAAACCATTCATTTGCAATGGACCTGGTAGTGGAGAAACGGTCCCTTAAGGCCAATAATCTTAGGCGGCTAACTTCACGGTCGGTTGTTCTACGGCGGCGTCCAGTGCCCCTTGCTCTTTGCGTACGGCCTCCTCGAAGCCATGCCTGATAACACCTAGTGAATTAAAAAAAAGCAGTATAAAAACCGGAATGTCCAACTGATAAGGCTGAAAATTATTTCACTTGTTATTTACAGTAAGATAAATACATTTACCAACTTTTATCAAAATAAAACCATTTAAACTGGGTTTTCGGATTTATATGTCACTTAGTATATAACAAACTTTCAGCTAGCCTCAGGAATGTCAGTAGTATTGCCAGTTTTAAATGTCAACTACGAAAATTATTAGTTGAAAAATGTTTCTACTCTTTGTCCAAATACCTCGCACTGTGATATATTTTTAAAACTTTTTTTATATGTGAATGTCTGTACGCCTTAAGTTGTTCCTGTTTGTACTTTGTAAATACTTATGTTTGTTTTGTTTTCATTTTTAATTATGTGTACTATGTAACTCCCCCATAGGACGAGTCTTATGTCATTTTTATGATCTACAAGACAATAAATGTCTATATATATATATACAGGGTGGACCATCCATGTGTGGACGGAATATTACTCATAAACAAATACATTTTGGGAAAATCTATTTATGGCATGCTATACATGACATTTCAGGGTACATTAAATATTTGCAATATGGATAAACCAATTCCAAAGAAGAAGATTGATATAACATACTATGGGGTTTTGGTAATTAGCTACTGAGGTGTAAGGTGTTTTGTCCAGAAAAACCGTCCACTTCGGTATCCCCTCAATCCGCCATTTTGAAATTTGGAGTGCTGAATTTTGTATAAAAAAACTTACACACTTCGAATTTTCATTTTTACTCATACAGGGTGGTCAAAAACGCGAATTGAACTTTTTCTCAAAAATTTCAAATGCATCACCCTGTATATTTGTGCAAGTTTGAATCCATTTTTTTATAAGCTTTTTTTGGTATAAGGATTGATTCAGGTGCGCCGTCATGTTGGAAGTACATATGTATCCGAGTTTGCAGGTTGACATCCTCCAAAGGCAAAGGCAAATGCTCGATCAAAAAATTCAAGTATTCTGTGCCTCTTAATCTGTTGTCGAAAAAGAAAGGCCCGATAAGTTGTCTGCCAAGAACTCCTCCCCAAACATTCAAGCTCCATTTATTTTGTAAATCTATTTGCCTAACCCAGTAAGGGTTTTCCGTCGCAAACTAGTGCATGTTATGCCTGTTGACAACACCTATGCTGTTAAAAGTTGCCTCATTGCTAAAAAGAACCTTATCCGGGAAAGTAGTGTCTGCACTCACTTTATTTAGCAAGCAAGTGATATGGATGTGGCACCTATGCTTGTGAATAATCATTTGGACAGAAGTTCTGCATATATCAGTTTCTGTTCCAATTTGCCGTGCACTTAAATGGGGATTTTTCTGCAACTTTAATAGAACCTTCAACTGATTCTTCTCGCTGGTGTCACTTAGATTATTTATACATTTTTTACTATGGTCCACTGCTCCACTTGATTCAAACCATTCTCGTAGTGTGGAAAATGTTTCCGGCCTTGGATGTCGCATATTAGGGTACCGTTGCTCATAAATGCGAGATGCTAGGAAACTATTTCTTTGGGCTTCACCCAAAACGAACACCATATTCACCATTTCTTCTTTAGAAACATTCATTTTCAAACACTTTTTTATTATAATGCTCACAAAGATAATTTTGACAGTTTGTAACTAATCAACAATTTATTTTAGGGAATTAAGCCGTTCCATAAAAGACGTGCTAATAACCGAAAAAATATCCATAAAATCCTTATCTGTCTAGTATCAAAAAAAACTTATAAAAAATGGATCCAAACTTGCACAAATATACAGGGTGAGATTGGGTAGTGTCTTTCCTGTCCGACAGGAAAATCAAAACAAAAGTTAACGGACTTACATCCGCAGCGTACAGTATCGACATTGGAGCAGCGCAAGACTCAGTTTTAGCACCCCTTGTATTCATTCTATATATAAGTGATTTGCATCTCTCTGGATTTGTAACAAATTATGCATATGATACGTCAGTTCTTGTCAGTGGAACTTCACGCAATGACATTATTGCAAAAATAAATGAAGTAAAAGGTGAAATGAAAGGGTGGTGCCAAGCAAATCGTTTGACTTTAAACCTCGAAAAGTGATGTTGTACATTTTTATACAAACGCCCCTATTCTATTAAATCATGAGACATCTAAAACTACGACATTCTTGGGAATAGAAATCGATGCAAAGCTCAGCTGGCAACAACACATGGACAGTGTGTGTAAAAAGTTGAGCCGATCATATTATGCGATTCTTAAGCTCACTTTTTGCTTATCAGCGTCAGCTTTACTAGATGTATATTATGCTCTTTTCCACTCACATCAACTTCAATTTGTAGAGCATTTGTTCAACAAAAGAGAATGATCAGGCTGATATTCAACATTCGTAGAAGAGAATCCTGCAGAGAGATCTTCAGAAGTAAAAACATCATGACTCGACCAAGCATTCATATTTATAAGTGCGCCATTTTCACACATACAAACAAAACAAAATTTATACAGAACAGAAACATCAACACACATTATAATACAAGGGCAGGTGAGAGTCTGAGTATTCCAAAACACACACTGACGCTGTTCGAAAAGTCACCGGAATACACCTACATCAGAATATATACTAAGTGACATATAAATCCGAACACCCAGTTTAAATGGTTTTATTTTAATAAAATTTTGTATAACTACTTAATGAAGCATCCTTATCTGTCTAGTATAAAAAAAATGGATCCAAACTTGCATAAATATACAGGGTGATGCATTTGAAATTTTTGTGAAAAAGTACAATTCGCGTTTTTGACCACCCTGTATGAGTAAAAATGAAAATTCGAAAAAGCAACAAATAAGATAAAAGATAAGTTTTTTTTATACAAAATTCAGCAATCCAAATTTCAAAATGGCGGACTGAGGGGTTGCCGAAGTAGGGGGTTTTTATAGACAAAACACCTTATATCTCAGTAGCTAATTACCAAAACCCCTTAGCATGTTTTATAAATTTTCTTCTTTTGAATTGGTTTATCCAAATATGCAATAAAATTTGAGCCACTCCATTTGAAAAATCACAACTTTGATATGTAGGTCGAAATTGGGACATCCTGTATAATGTCCAATATTTTAGAAATGTGCCCCCAAATGTCATGCATAACATCCCATTAATAGATTTTCTCAAAATGTATTTGTTTATGAGTAATATTCCGTCCACATGTGGATGGGCCACCCTGTATATACAGGGTTATCCAACTTAAGTGTCTACCATTAGTAACTTTGTTATTAGTGAAAATACAAAGTTGTTTGAATTAGCGAACTAGTAGCATTTTTAACGCTGGTAAAAATGAGAAATAAAAAAAAACAATTGAGAGTCGTTATTTTGATTTTTTTCAGTAAAATAACATTTTTTTAAATAGAAACCCCTGTATATTATATTTTTTTCTGTTAAAGCATCAAATTTTAAACAAAAAAGCTTACAATAACTTTTCTCCTAGGTTACAAATTGTTGAAGTTATGGCCTCCAATCTGAAACAATTAAATTGTATCGACAAACTTTATTTTCAACATCAACTTATAATCTTACAAAATACAATAACAATTTTTTTAAAGAAGATGCTCGAAAACACCACCTTGTTCTTCAATACATTTTTGGGCACGTTTTTCAACTGCTCGAACTGTCTTAAGTATGGTCCTACCATCTATCTGGGTTATCTTTTCCCTAACTGCAGTCTTTAACGCGTCAAGGTTATCGTACCTTCGCTTGTAAATTTGGTTCTTTAAGTAACCCCACAAGAAGTAATCAAGTGGGTTTAGATCTGGTGATCTGGGAGGCCACTGTATTGGGCCATTTGTTCCTATCCACTGATCATTAAAAGTAGTACTTAGAAAATGATAAGTACCTCTGGAGTTGTGGGCAGGTGCGCCATCTTGCTGAAAATGCAGATGATGTCTACTTATAAGATCCAATTCGTCTAAGAAATTAGTCAGAATTTCTGTCCTAAATTCCACATATCTTTCACCAGTTAGGGTTCCCTCATAAAAGAACGGGCCAACAATTTTTGAACCAATTATACCGCACCAAACGTTGAAACTGAAACGGACTTGTGGGCCTCTTGGATGTACTAACAAAAGATTTTCTCTTGACCAATAATGGTGGTTTTTTCTATTAAACATTCCAGAATTTGAAAAATTTGAATCATCTGTCCATAAAAGGTAACGAAAGTTATTTACATTTTGGCGACAGAAGCTAAGATACCAATGGCAAAAAACAAGTCTTCTCTCTGGATCCCCTGCCAAAAGCGTTTGAACTGGTCAGTACTTATACGGAATAAATTTGTATTTTTTTAAAATCCTTTGAACAGTACCATAACTGAAATTAGAGTCCTTGAGAATATCTGCTATTGAATTCTCACGATAAGCTTCAAAATATCCAATAACTGCAATTTCCGTGGCCTCGCTTATTATGAATTCTTTTTTTGCCCTTGTTTTAGCAAAAACATTTTCGTGGCCCTAAATTTTCGATAAAGTCTCAGAAAATATCGTTCATACGGTTGAATGCGAGCGGGATATAATTCACTGTAGTATTCTCTTGCTCTCAAGGAGGATTTTCTGTACACTAAATAGCATTCTAACATATCACACTTTTCTTCATGGGAGAACATTTTTCTTTAAATTAATGACACAATAAAGCTTATAAACAAGTATTTACACTAATGTTTGACATTATTTGATTTTATCATTGTTTTCCAAAGCCTTCTAGTTGCGAGTATGTCCATTTTAACAATTTGTCGCTTATCTTAATGCTGTCAAATCGCGAACGCCATGTTGTTTTCATAGCCCTCTTAATATTATAATACTGCAAATAATTAAAAATATTTATCGTTATTTTGACTTTATTTTTGACTTTAGCGGAAAAGTCATTATGAACTTTTTTGTTTATAATTTGATGCTTTAACAGAAAAAAATATAATATACAGGGGTTTCCATTTAAAAAAATGTTATTTTACTGACAAAAATCAAAATAACGACTCTCAATTGTTTTTTTTTATTTCTCATTTTTACCAGCGTTAAAAATGCTACTAGTTTGCTAATTCAAACAACTTTGTATTTTCACTAATAACAAAGTTACTAATGGTGGACACTTAATTTGGATAACCCTGTATACAGGGTGTTCCTTAAAGATATGCGAATATTTAAGGGTGTGAATCTACATGAAAAATTAATGTTAGTTTGCTTTATAAACTATGGTCCAAAAATGTTTTCTTACAAAAACTCGGGGTGTTGAAGTTTTAGGAAAAAAATGGAAATTAATTAATATTTTCAGAACCGCTTCAGATATTTCACTGATATTTAGTACGTAGTGAAAGTTAATAAAGTTACATATTTTTCAATGAAAAGATAATTTGTATCTTTAACAGTGGCGTACGTACGGGTATTGACTTCGATATTTTTTAAGAAAAAAATTGTACGCCAATGGTTTTTTGCCAAATAAAAATTAGTTTTGATTTTCCCATTCAATTTAAAATAAATGATCTTTCTTGAGTTGCTTTCCTTCGATGCGCCATTTTTGAGTAAAAAAATAAAAACCGGTCTATTGTCCGAAAAATTTAAAGTAATAATTGAAGACTGCAATTTAGCAATAAATATCTAGTTGCTCTGGAATATGTCACTGGCTTTTGACATCTGACAAGTCTGTTCTCTGTGACATCTTTTACATTATTTAGTTTTTACAATCTTGTTAATAATGGTGAATTATTCAAATGCAGAAATGGCGGAAATGCATTACGTATATGGCCTTACCGACGGTAATGGTGAGCCAGCCAGACGGATTCATCACCAGAGATATCGCGATCGTGCTTTGCCAGATAGTCGAACCTTTTCTAATATTCAACGTCGTCTTGTTGAAACTAGTTCTGTCCGAAAAGGAACATCTGAAGGTAGATCTCTAAGTGTGAGAACACCTGAAAATGAGCAAGCAGTTCTGCACGAAGTCGAAGAACGTCGTGAAACGAGTACGAGGAAGATTGCTAGACACTTAAATATTTGCCATCAAATTGTTTGGAGAATTTTAGTGGATTTTTTGTTATATCCTTACCATATTTTAAGAGTACAAGCGTTACTTCCCATTGATTTTCTTTTCCTTTTGTCAAAAAATTACACAGAAACCGCAATTTGAATCAATGATTCTGTTCACGGACGAAGCTAATTTTTCTCGAAATGCCATACAGAATTTCCACAATAATCATTTGTGGGCAGAAGAAAATCCCTATGTCGTAACCGAACTCCATTTGCAACACCAATTTTCGGTTAACGTATGGGCAGGAATTATTGGTAACCACTTTATTGGCCCATCCTTCTTGCCGGGACGACTTGACGGACAGACTTACCTCAATTTTCTTCAACAACAGTTGCCTTTGCTGCTTGATGATGTTCCGTTAGTAATAGGAAACAATATGTGGTACATGCATGATGGTGCACTAGCGCATTTCAGTGTAGCAGTTCGTAATTATTTACAAACTGTTTATCCAAATCGTTGGATTGGCCGCGGTGGGCCCCAAGAATGGCCACCAAGGTCCTCGGACCTCAACAGTTTAGATTTCTTTTTGTGGGGCTATCTTAAGACACTAGTGTACACAAGGCCCATTAACATTGTAGAGGAATTAAGAGAAAGGATAGTTGCAGCTTGTGATAGAATAAAAAACACTCCAGGGATATTTCAACGAGTGCGCAACTCCATGTGAAGGAGGGCGGAAGCATGTATACTAAGTGAAGGGGACCATTTTCAACAATTTTGTAATCATTTCGTTCTTTTTAATGTTATGTTTATGTTCTCAGTTATTGTTGTTCATTACGCCTAATGTGTTTAGTTTTTCCAATTAAATTATTAATAATTTTGCAAGTTAGACAATAAAACGGTTTTTAATTTTTTACTCAAAAGTGGCGTATCGAAGGAAAGCGACTCAAGAAAGATCATTTGTTTTAAATTGAACGAAGAATTCAAAAGTAAGTTTTATTTGGCGAAAAACCATTGGCGTACCATTTTTTCTTAAAAAATATGGAAGTCAATACCCGAACGCACGCCACTGTTGAAGCTAAACATTATTTTTGCATTGAAAAATATGCAACTTTATTAACTTTCGCTAAGTACTAAATCTCAGTGAAATATCTGAAACGGTTCTGAAAATATTAATTAATTTCCATTTTTTTCCTAAAACTTCAACTCCCCGAGCATTTGTAAGAAAACATTTTTGGACCATAGTTTTTAAAGCAATCTAACATTAATTTTTCAGGTAGATTCACACCATTGAATATTCGCAGATCATTAAGGAACACCCTGTATTTTGATGTCCATTAGAACCTACCTATGGCCCTTCAAAATATTTTGAACCGTTGTTCGTGATATGCCCAACATTTTTTTTGGCCTAAATTTTAGGTTAGGAACAAGATATCAAGATGCTATTTCGCGACCTTGTTAAGACATCATTTAGCCAGTTTTTCATGAAAAAAAAATTGTACCAATGCATTTGATTTTTTTTAGAAAGTTAACCATTTTTGTCTAAACGTCGAAAAAGATATTACAAAGTTTGTAGCCCAAGAATAGCGCTTTCCAACTAGCCTTAGTTTGTTAAAATCAGCTCAGCCGTTTCGAGGATACAGGGTGTTTTTACGGAAACCTTTGGATACCCCCCACCACCTTATTTTTAGAGAAACAGCAAAAAATGTCAAACAATAAAAGTCAACATCATATCGACTTTGAGGATCAGGTATTTTTTTGTTAGGTTAATCCAAAATTCACGGAAACATCACTTTCTTAGATTGAAGATTGCAGCCACTTAGTTGCCATTTCGAAAAATTGAAAATATTTTCTAGGTTTTTCTCTTGGCCGTCTTAGTGAGATCTTTTTTGCCGCAAGCCTTTACGATGGATAGGTTATCAGATACAGTACGTCCCATTCTTTGTTGGCCACCCTGTACATGGCGGAAAACCATGTCCCTCATTTTCCGTCGGTCTGCCTGTCTGTCTGTCTGGCCGGTAAAAAATTCTGATTTAATTTATATGGGGGTTAGGGTAGTTTCCACCCCTCTCGAACCCTTTCCAGTTTTTTGTAAATGTCAAATAATGGACGTCCAGGAAAAAACATGTGTGCCAAATTTCATTCAAATCGAACTATCGGTTCCACAAATATCTGAAAAAAATGTGTTTAAAAAGATTCAACGCCCTCTAGCGGACAAACGAAGCACTTTTGCGAAGATGTAACTCATGATCAATCGACTTATTTTGAGACTAAAAAAAGTGGTACTTATATGTCCACGGGATATATCGACAATCGGAAACAAAATCTATAGAAGAGAATTTTTCCAGCTCAAGTGAACATGAATTTAGAATTTTTTGTAGACATTTAGCTGAAACCGAGTCTAGGAATGCATAGTAGACTAAAGCACAATATGTGATTTTTGATATAATTAAAGATTCACATACAATTTTTTTGGATCTAAAATCATGTATTTCTTTATTTAAGTAACAACAGATACCTTAGATTTTTAGGAAAAAAAAATAAGTTTGTATTTAGAAGAATTCAACCGGAGACTATGTTATGTTGCATAATTTTCAATAGAACTTAGATCCTCCATTATATGTGCTTTCGAAATTTCTAAATTTTCATGATTGAAGCTACGTTATGATTGTGAGTCGTCAACAAAAGACTGAATACTACATAATTTCACAGCCCTGTTTATATCTGCTATACATATAAAATAAAGAGAAGTGGTCCAAGAACTGATCCATGAGGCACTCCTGAGGAAATCAGACGTTCTGAAGAAAATTCTGAATCAACGACTACCTTTTGGGATCTGTTTATCAGAAAGCTGTGTATTAAACTCAGTGAGGAATCATCGAAACCATAATTTAGCAATCAAAAGACAGTCATTTACTGTATCGAACGCCTTTGTAAAGACCAAGAGAATTAATGGTGTAACTAAATGGTGATCCCACGCTCTGACGATATTATCAGTAAGATCGAGGAGGGCACTTGCCGTACTATGACCTTTCCGAAATCGACACTGTTTTTATCAATGTACAAAAAATTCTTCTGTATTTCTAGAGGATGGTCGGCCAGCGGAACAGCTCTAGGCAGATGGGCGCTACAAGAAGAGCTATTGAAGGCAGCCAAACGCCTAGCTGAGAACGTAGGCTGCGATTTCAAGGACACTGAAAAGATGGTGAAATGCTTAAAAACTCGTCCCGCGTTCCTATTAGTGGACAAAACGGGTCGGTCTTTGTATTCTTTCGAACAACTTCCATCTTGTCTTTTCTCTCCTGTCATAGAGAAGAGAGGCAAGAAACCTTTCCTTGCCGGCCACCCTTACAATCTTCTCAAACAAGGAAAATTATATGACGTGCCTTGGATTGTTGCGGTCACCAAAGATGATGGGTTGGTGCTCAGTGCAAGTAGGTGATCTTAGAACCCCATCCAATCTAACCACATATATGCTTAAATCCCTTTTTATTATTGTGATTGTACTGGAAAAAGCCGCCGTAGTGGTCGCAGCTTCGTACAAAAAGCTTATGTATTGGAAAATGGCGACTATGTAGAAAATTAGCTGAAAGATCAACGTTTCCAATGATAAAGTCGTTTTTTAAATCAAAAATTCCTAGTGCCTGAAAAAAATGTAGGAAACCTATTTTTGAGACAACCCTCGTATATGCACCTATTAGTTATATTTCTCAATACATTTGCCTTTAAAACTAATTTTATGGGACTGTTTGACTGACTTGATCGGTCTAATCTTTCTACTGTACATGTTCGTAACTAATTTTTTCTCGGAGGATTTCAACCTACTTGACGCCATTTTTTGGGTATGACATGACGTACAATTGTACATCACAAACAAATGGCGTCAAGTAGGTTGACTCTGTGCTTTCCACACAGCGTCATCAGTTCGGAAAAGGTTATGTACTTGGCTTAAGTTAGCCACTCGTAGAAAGAGGTTAACTATCAACTATATTCAGTGGATCAAGACAGTCATACAGGCCCATACATTTAGCCTCCAATCCCATACCATGCGTTTCTCCAGGCTGCCACCTGAAAGCTGCATATTTGGTATAGTAAGTAAAATGTCGGAGGCTGATACATTTCAATTATGAAGGTGTGAACAGTATAAAATCATTGCTAATGCAGCCAAAGGAGGTTAAAGGTAAGACTATTGCTACAAGGTACAAAAATTAACGTAAGCCCTGAAATTCACTCTTTGGTTGACCTGCTCATTAGTCTTCCACTTTTCGTGTGGTGAATAAATCGAATCCAGAAGATAAATAACCAACTTAACTAACCTTTTAACTGGTAGCTTTAGTATAGGTACACTCTGGAATAATATCTTAATCTCTTATATGCATATAGGACAGAAAAAATTATGACAAAAGTTCCTGAAAAAAACGTCTGTTACTGTTAACAGGGAGATGTCGCGCCCTCTACCGGACAGTGGAAAAACTACGCAACTATGTTGCGCCGCGGTGACGTGGTCGTCCCACTGTCCAGTAGAGGGCGCGAGAGCTCGCTGTTAACAGGGCTGGCCGAAGGATTTTTTGCACGGTAGTCACGTAAATAGAATATTACTGGATGCTGGTTAAATAATGAACATTATCAAGCAGAATTTTCTACAGCAACAGTGATGCTATTATTTTCAATAAAAGGCAGTACAGATATTTTGAGTTATTGCCATTTCATTTACTAGTGGTAAGCATAACAAAACGCCTCGAGTTCGAAGACGTCCAAATTATCACCATGTTAGCGACTTTGACAGGGGTAGAATTATTGCCTATCGAGATGTCGGCTTGTCCTATCGCGAAATTGGCCGCCGTGTTGATTGTACTGAAATGACGGTAGGTGCTTCAGACAACCAGCCCTACGAGACCGTTTTGCTACTAGACGTCAGATCGCTGACCATTGGTTTGGACAAAAAAGCCTGTTACTATGCGTACACTCTATCGCCGCATTCGAGCCTTTGGACTTTTTTCATACCGTCTACGGTTAGTGTTTCCTGTGACTGCGGACCACTGTCGTTTCATTCTCGATGACTACCTCATTGCCAAACAATCAAGTTGAATAATTTTTTTTTCTGGGTGTAACATTTCTAATGTCACTGAGTATAATTATTTGTTTGAGAGAAATACGCCTTCCCATTGCTTGAATTTGTAACCCACGGTTAAGTACAACCGGGCCTTAGGGGCCTGTATCCCCGAAGGGGAGCAACGATCATTTCATATACAAACTTGTAGCATTTTTTCTGTGTTCTATATGCATACGAGAGATTGACATGTTGTTTTGGGTCGCCCGGTAGGTGAGACAGTGTAAATACTAGGATTTTTTTCAGGCGCATTTCATGGTGATGAGCAGCCGTAACCAAACCACTTTCAGACGGAGACATAAAAGTCAAAGATGACTGTATGGATAGCCTCTATGCTTACGCTAGCAAAGGATAGGATAATATTGTAAATTTATATATTTTTATGTAACTAAAATCCAGACCGACGTCAAATTTAGCCGAATTGTACTGTGCCATTTTACAAAATAAGCATATCTTATGTACTTCAAAATATATCCACAATTACGTCTGTTTTAGAGTACTCAGCATCAAAAACACTAAATGGGAACCAGTGAAAAAGAACTTTGTGTATTACGATATCAATGGTCCAGATGATATCCAGAAACGTGTAGAAACATACTTCCATACAAAGAAGTTCTGGGATAGCTTAGGCTTTTTAGAATATAATATGCTTATTAGTAAAAAAGATGAATTGTAAATAAGTTTACTTGTACTGGTCTCGCTTCTGGTACAATGGTTTTTGGTTTCTTGAGAACTTTGGAAATCGGTGGTGGTACTACATATTGTTGTTTTCTTGTGAGCAGCGGCGGGTATGCTAGTAACGTCGATCCTTAACAACCCGAGGGATTGCTATGACCTATGAAAGTAAACTAATGGTCTGTAAAAATTTTATTACCCGTAAAGAATGTTTTTATTATTCTAGTAGTATCTAAATTATTGGCATTAATTAAACTGAATTTTCTGGAACGGGTTTAATTGAAAATAATATACTATCAAACTAATTTTCTTGAAAATAGCAAACCATGTACCTGTTTCATTAAGATGTTTAAATAATTTAGGTGATTTAGTTTATGTAGAAAAGTTACATTTAAAACTATTAAAAACATCGATAAAAACTGTTAAACTGTTTATTTAAATCGAGAAGCATTCGTGAATGATCGGGGGCTTAACATAGGCTTTATGTGCTTTTATTTTATATTGTATAACGTACATATAGAAAGCGGAGCGTTCTGTTGTTGTAAGCTTTGTAGTACTTAAAAATATCCTAGTTTGTTTAAAGTGATGTCTAATTTATTTATATATGTAAATGCGTTGAATGCGGGTAATTGCAATATTGTTTTATTGTTAGAAATACATGTACAATTTTTGTACACATAATCAAGTGGCCTTATTCAATTTTAGGTTTCCCTTTCCCTACTTTCTGAATTTAAAACAAAGAATCTCTTCTAGTGAATAATGGTATATTATAACCTGTCTCTGAACAAATGAAACTTAATCACCATCAATGAGAATAAAAAATATCGAATTTCGGTAGGGTTATAAAATTCGGAAGTTTTTATCTTGATTCGAAAGTATCAACTAACAATATCGAGTTTTCTCAGCTTTTTTGATATCTATAAGATTTGCAGAATATACATCATTCAATAAAATAGATTTTTTTTTAAATTTCAAATAATATCCAAATATCTAAAACTACAACAACTTGATCTTATTTTGTGTTTGTTTAAATTCAAGCCAATAAATTTTGTGTCAAGATTTTGTTGAAATGAACCTTACTTTGTTACCTTTGATCTTCGACAAAGCACCATCTATAACAGTTTCTCATATTGGTTTCATTAGTTAAATAATTTGATACGCTAAAAATCCAGTGGCGTCTCCAGACAAAGTCAAAAGAAGTCATTAAATATACTGTTGACATGATGAACTAGGAAGCCATCATTTATTCTAAACTTAAGTAAACGAAATCAGATGATCACGCCAAGAAGGAGCAAGTGAAGAGCAATGGGTACACTGGAAATGCTTTCGAAATGGAAAATGATCTACTGATGTTGACCGACCAGATAAATTGGCACTGCGTCATCCTTATTGGACCCGAGGATAACCTCATGTACCAATCTCATTCCGAAACTAACATCTCTCCGTACACCAAGCCAGACATGACCAACCGATAGTGGACAGAACAATAACAAGAATTGTAACCCATATTTCCACCCTTATATGGAGGTAAGATATAATTCTACCAGACTGAAAGGTACTCAAGGCACCAGGATTCGATCAAACAAAGAGAAAAACAAACAAATTTAGATACTGAACTTAAAGAACGTCTGTGACCGCCCCTATTTTTTCTGCCCCTGATTTCGGTAGAACATTTTACTTACAAACCGATGCGTCAAACTATGGTTTAGGAACAGTTTTAACCCAACAATTCGAGGAAGGTGAAAAGGTGATATGTTACCTTTCTAGATCCTTAACCAGACAGGAACTGAAACTGTCAGTTACGGAAAACGAGTGCTTTACCGTTATTTGGTCGGTCGAAAAGCTGAGACATTATTTAGATTGTGTACATTTCAAGGTAATTACAGACCATGCTTCGTTGTTATGGCTTCATAGATTAAATGATCCCCCAGGGCCGCCTTGCCCGTTGGCAATTACGTCTTCAGCAGCTCGATTTTGAACTAATCCATCGTAAAGGAAAAGATCACATAGTTCCTGACTTTCTCTCTCGAGCCGTACCCGTGCCTATTGATTCAGTGTTTTGTTTTGACCCACCATCTTTTTCTCCGACGACTATCAATGATAAATGGTATTTAAAAATGCTCCAGAATGTTGAAGAGAACCCATTAAAATTTCCTCTGTGGCGTACGCAGAACGGCATACTTTATAAGTTTGTTAAACTTTCAATCCCGAATCTTTCTTCTCCTTCGGATGATTGGAAGGACAAAAGAAAAATCATTCTTCAGCGCTAGCATGATGTTCCAACATCTGGTTATATGGGTGTCTTTAAAACTTTCGGTAAAATTCAGCAAACTTATTACTGGCCTAAGATGAAGGCTGATGTTGTAAATTATGTGAAACATTGTTATTGTTGTGCTTAGAATAAAGTAGAGCAGAAGTCACCAGCCGGTTTAATGGGCAAACGTCCGGACATAACAGAACCATTTCAGGCCTTAAGTCTTGACTATATTGAACCTTTACCACGTTCAAAGAAAGGTTTTTGCTATATCCTTGTTATTTCAGACTACTTCAGTAAATCAGTTTACTTTTTCCCTTGTCGGTCAGCTAAAGCTAAATCCTTAGTTGAAATTGTTGAGAGTTTCTTTCTTCTTTACGGAGCACCCATGTTTCTAACTTGCGACAATGGAGTTCAGATGAAATCTAAGGAATTTCAAGCATTGTGTAAAAAGTATAGTACCCGAATATTTTATACTGCCAATTACAATCCTCGTGCTAATCTCACTGAGCATCATAATCGAGTAATTAAGACCATGTTACGTACTTATGTCCGCCAGGAAAATCATAGGACCTGGGATGAACATCTTAATGAGATTGGTTGTGATATCAGAACCGCGCCTAGTGAAACCACCAAGTATAGTCCATATTTTATTTTGTTTGGCAGAGAACACAAACTATATGGAACTGATCATCTAGTCAAGTTACCATCACAAAAAATTGATGTGAATTCTTATGTTAGAAATCGTCAGGAGGGTTTCTTGAAATTGTACCAAGAAGTTAAGGACAGAATGAAATCTACGAGAACGCGGAATGCAACAGGTACAATCTGCGTTTCTTTTAACTGTGGAGATAAGGTCTGACGTAAAAATAAGGTCCTTTCTGATGCCTTTAATTTTTTTTTTTTTTTTTTCATATATCGAAACAGCCGCGCAGACAGAAGCCTAAATGCCGTAACACCGCGGCTGCTATGATGATCCCAAAGAAATTTTGTTAATACGATTTTTGAACTGCCTAAGGTTAGTAGAACTGGGAAGAGCTTCCTCCCGTAGATTGTTCCACAATCTAGACACCCTCGGGACAAAGGAGCGGTCGTATCGGCCAGTTCTGGATGTACGAAGTTTGACACGGTTAGGATGGGATGCCGAAGTCAGGCGGGTCTGTCTGGCAGGCGCAACGCGCGGCGGCATCATGGAAGAGAGCTCTGAGGAGCAAAGCCCGTTGGTGTAGCGATAGAAAAGAGCTAGATCGCCGACGGCCCGCCGGTGCGAAAGAGTCCCGAGACTGTCTGTTAGAGAAGAGTCATCGATCAGTCGGACCGCCCTCCTCTGGACAGCATCGAGCATGGACAATGTAGTCGGGGCGGCAGCACCCCAAATGTGTGAGCAATACTCGAGGCTAGGCCTTATCTGGGCCTTGTATAGAGTGAGAAGCTCATGCGGAGAAAAGTACTTCTTAGCCCTAAACAAATAGCCTAGCTTTTTCCCAGCAGCTGCAGCCATTGAAGAGATGTGTTCGTGCCAGATCAGGTCCTCGGTGATCTGGACTCCGACCAGCCGAAATGAATGGCTCTTTGGTAGAACTCGACCGTCCATCGAAACTGTATGAGCGCTAGGACGCTTTTTGTTCGTCAAGGTACAGTACTGTGTTTTGGAAGCATTGAACTGTACAAGATTGTTGCGTCCCCAAGCAGTGATAGCCTCCAGGTCTCTTGTCAGAGAAGAAGTCGTCGCTAGTCTTCTTTTTTCCAGCTCAGCGGCAGAGATCGGCTTGTCACTCTGAATTCCTGCATGTAGAGTGCTGTCATCAGCGAAGCTGTGGATTGGGTTGATCGTGCAGGAAAGGAGGTCGTTGATATGTAAGAGAAACAGTGTTGGAGCCAAGACCGATCCCTGGGGAACACCCGCGTTGACGTTGTGGGATGAAGAGGAGAATCCATCAATTACGACGGATATCTTGCGGCCAGAGATAAAGTCAGCCACCCATCTGCAAAGATTTTCTGGGAGGCCGTAGGATGGAAGTTTGCTTAAGAGGGCAGCGTGCCACAGCTGATCGAACGCTTTCGTGATGTCAAGAGCAACGACATGAGCCTCACCATGAGACTGGATGAGTTTACTCCACAGTTGCGTGACGTAAGCTAGGAGGTCCCCTGTGGATCGTTGGTGCCGGAAACCGTACTGCCTGTCGCTAATCAAGCTGTGACGTTCGAGATAGTCCAGAAGCTCACGATTTATGCACCTCTCCATCACTTTACTTATAACAGAAAGCAGAGCTATAGGCCTGTAGTTGTAAGGGTCGGTTTTAGATCCTTTTTTTGGGATGGGCTGTACATGAGCAAATTTCCAGTTTTCTGGGAAGGTGCCGGATTCATAAGATATCTGGAAGAGACGCGAAAGAACTGGAGCAAGCTCCGCTGCACATCTCTTCAGTACAATAGCAGGAATCAAGTCCGGACCAGAAGCTTTGTTGATGTCGAGCGACAAGAGCACTCGTCTTACGGTCTTATGCCTGAATGTTACTTCCCGCATAGTGTGGGGAACCCTTTGAATTGACGGCACTTGGGCGTTGGTGGGGACGTCCATGGTGGAGTTGGCAGCAAAGATCTTGGCTAGCACTTCCGCCTTGGCCTTTGAGTCGAATACAATAGTTCCATCCTGACACGTAAGTGGTGGAAGGCTACTGTGTGAGAAGTTCTTTTCAATCTGCTTGGCCAGCGTCCAGAAAGACCGACTGCCATTGCGCTGCGACATTACCCTGTGCCTAACTTTTATATCATGCTGGTTTTTGGCATTGCGAACCGCTTCGTTATATTTGTTTCTGGACTCGACGTCGGCTTGTCTGTTCTCTACAGTGGGGTTTTGTAAGTAGGTTCTGTGGGCCTTGATCTTCTGCTGGCGAGCAATGTCACACGATTTGTTGAACCAGCCGTTGGACCCTGGTTTAGGAACTTTCACTGTGTGAGGGATGTATTCCTCCATTCCGACGTGGATAATTTCGGTTATTGAAGAACAGACAGTCGACGCATCCGCGTCAGTGAAACAGACATCTCTCCAAGGAAAGCTAGAGAAGAAGTCTCTGAGCCCCTCCCAGTCGGCATGTCCGTAATGCCAAGTTTTGCGGCCTGTGCGAGTTTCTGCTGCCACAGCGGCTTCTGACCGAAACCTAACCTCCACAACACCGTGATCTGAATTACCCAGGGGGGACAGGACAGCAGTGCTGTAAGGGGCAGGATGCGTGGTCAGAAAGAGATCTAGCAGGCTACTGGCGTGTGACGAGACGCGGGGGAAAAAAGTAGGGCTCGTCACCAGCTGGGTCAGCCCTTGAGTAAGAGCGAATGCTTCGACTGCACGACCTGCTGCATCGGTCTTATTTGAGCCCAACCAAAGCTCATTATGGGCATTGAAATCACCGAGAAGAACTACCTCTGAAGCGGGGTGATTGATGTTCAGGAAGTCGATCTGGACGGCGAGGTATTCGAGTAGGTCATCCCAGTTATAGTTCGAGGGAGAGCGATAAAGGCAGCAAATAAATTTGGGTGATGTTTTGGAGTTGAGGCGAAGCCACAGAATGTCCTTCCGGTCTGATTCCAAAGAAAGATCCCTGGAGCAGGAAAGACTGCTGCGGACAAAACCACAACTCCCCCGTTCTTTCTCAGATTGGAGTGCACCTCGTAGTTTGGGAATTTAAGATGGTTAATCGGTGCAGACTATGAGATTTTTGTCTCCGCCAAGAAAAGTACGGCGGGACGATTGGATTGCAGGTAGTGATGAACAGCATCAATGTTGCTGTTGATCCCGCAGATGTTCGAAAAACAAATTTTATCTTCGATGTTGTTCCCTCGAGCCCACCCTCCACCCGGACATTCCGAGAGTGGAGTGAGTTTACGTCCGGAGTTTTTAGTGCTCGAGGGATCCATCATCATTAATTTCTTTGTTTTGGTAGATAACCGACTGCATAGCTTAGGTGTGGAAACATGCGGACATTTATAAAACACCCTGGGAAAAGCTAGCGGGTGGTACTGCCTCGGTCGACTGGTCCTTGTCTAACACCTTCTTTTTACGTGTTAGTGATGTTAAATAGACCTAAAGTGGCCCGTTGGCGGACTTGTACCGCCACCCGGCAATCGGTACTGAGGTATTCCTTAACGCGTGCACAATCACTTGGACGGGAAGAAGTTGTATACTGGATACAACAACTTCCGGAACAAGCATTTGCCACGGCCCTCGCTCAGTAGGGGATGATTAGTTATTTTAGTGCCAAGTTAGCACCAACATACCTCGGACCATTTATAATAAGACGGAAGTGTGGTTCTTGGTCGTATGAACTTCAAAACCAGCAGGGTAACCCTAAAGGCGTATGGCATATTCAGGATTTGAAACCATATTGCGATCCATCTTCCACAGACATTACTGACGCCGAATAGCCAACATTGTTATTTACTTACCTTACCTTAGTCTGTTCAACTACCTATAATATATTGCTGCTACTGATATCGTCGTATTACTTTCTATTATTGTACTTCTTTTTGATATTGTCTTATCTATTCGCCCTACGGGCCACTTTATAACATCTAAGCTCTACCATCTGAACAACCTGGCTTAGATAAATCACTACCGTGTTGAGTCTTAATTGTTGGATTTTTCCATATTTTTCCGCATATACTGAATATTATTATCCTTGCCTTTTACTAGAGGGATTAGTTACTTACTCTTGACTTACCTTGTCACATTCATCCATCTATGTCAAGGAGGGTAGGAGTTTGTCGATTGATAACTCCCTTTGTTCAGTATAATTCTTGAATTACGTTGTTTTATCTTATCTTGTCTCATCTTACGTTCTGTCCTGTAAAGTGGACAATTTGTTCTCTTCTGAGACTACTGAATGTTATGCTAAATTTGACTTATTCATTACTTGATTTAATTTACCTATTTCGACTATCTTTTATCTTCGTATTAATTACCTTTACTAGTTCGTTTATCTTATCTTACCTTTACGTTATATTTTCTTGCTTTTGTAGATTCATGATTTTGGACGTGTGATAACTCATGTCCCGATCTTGATATTATTACCTGATTTTGACTTTTTATACCGATTTTGACCTTTTATACCGATATTGACCTGTGTCAGGTTTCGATCAATTTCCTTTTTTTTGTATTCTAGGTTGATTCATTAAAGGCTGTGTTGTGTTGAGTGCCGACGCGTGTCAGGCCCCATTTTGTTGCCCTTTGTGCAGGTTTTATTCGGGAGGGTGTGCGTCGGGGGGCAATTGGTTTGGTGGCGTCTCAGAAACGTCCTGACGATGCCAAACACCCCGTTGCTACTGCGTTACACCTCAGCCCCGCTCAGTATAGCTTTCTGACGGATCGCCGGCAGTAACACATCACGGAACACCCTATCTAAATTTATTTTTTTTTCTCTTTGTTTGATCCTGGTGTCTTGAGTACCTTTCAGTCTGGTAGAACTATATCTTACCTCCATATAAGGGTGGACATATGGGTTACAATTCTTGTTATTGTTCTGTCCACCATCGGTTGGTCATGTCTGGCTTGGTGTACGGAGAGGTGTAGTGGGGGCTCTGCCTTAGCTTCGGAATGAAATTGGTACATGAGGTTATCCTCGGGCCCAATAAGGATGACGCAATGCCGATTTATTTGGTCGCCCAACATCAGTGGATCAGTTTCCATTTCGAAAGCATTTCCAGTGTACCCATTGCTCTTCACTTGCTCCTTCTTGACGTGATCTACCGGATTTCGTTTACCTAGGTTTAGAATATTTTTTTTGTTTTGGTGAGAATTTTTGTGTGAATTTGGATATTCTCTTTGATTTTGATAATCAGCTTGCTTCTTGTTCCTATAGGTTCTTGGTAGCTCAGTTTTATTAATTATCGTCGGTTATCCACA
Source organism: Acanthoscelides obtectus (assembly GCA_963669975.1). Lineage (NCBI taxonomy): Eukaryota > Metazoa > Arthropoda > Insecta > Coleoptera > Chrysomelidae > Acanthoscelides > Acanthoscelides obtectus. Next base: position 56,412,531 of record CAVLJG010000006.1, on the reverse strand, counting down.
CTGCAGATACCCTCCTTACTCATGTATTTTACATCATTATAAAGGGAATTGAAAGACCTTTAAAATGAGGTATCACTCGACCCCCCTTTCCACTTAAGATTTTGGGGGTGGTGTCACTCCCGATTAAGGGGCTGCACGTGCTAACATGATTTTTTGCCAAACTTGTGTCCCCCTCGAAAACAAAATCGACGGGTCTGAGCGTTTTTAAAAAAAAACTTAGCTGCCAGTAAATGCGTCTGCTTCGTTTTCGATGCGCCACCCTGTATATTACCACTTCTCTCATGTAAGATTAATATCTGACTTGTGAATAAAGTATTGTAACTGGTGACTGTGTGGCAAGTGCAATACCCTTGGAAGAACGTACAGATGGCTGTCTTAACTCTCTTCCAAGTAAGGAACCTTTAGGTAATTGGTATCCACTTATAATACATCACAGTGATGCCACGCATATCCACGTTTTCAGAAGGATATATTGAGAACTGAAGCTTTGCATGGCTACCATAACATCGTATTGGATTTTATATTTTTTTGATTGCCTATAAACATTCAAAATTTTCTCGAAAATCGGTATCTCTCGAATGAGAGAAGAAAACCCTCATATCAAAAGTCGACAAAAGTAGTTACCTATCTATCATGTACAACTCTCTAAATATTCTCGCTGGATCGTATTTGTCAAATTTCTCACACGAAGCTTTGCTCTTTTGATAGTCATCAACTTAAGGTAAAGAAAAGAGTTTATAGCTAACTGTGGAAATATTGTAAACCATAATTTCTAGGTTTTTTACACGACAATAGCCCGATTGAGACAGTGCTACCATCTAAATGTAAGGTTAATACTTGCAGTCTCACGACTTAGCTGTACTTTTCTGATCTTATATGAAAAATTTCCCCTCTGATGCATTCACTCAATTAACAAGTGCTAGCTTCCAAGCATATCCAGTTTCTAAGCCTTATCGCTAGAATCGTTATTCTTCAGATCTCACATGAACATTTCTTCCTCCAAACTATGCTCAAATGAAAAAACTACAGTAACCCCACAGGTATACTGCCATGACTTGCAGTTCCAAAGCAGATACATTAACCGTATTTCTGAGGTAAGGTCCTCAAACGATAACAACAAACACGCATGAGGTCATTCCTAGGAATTACGCTTCCCCACATTAAGTTGCTAATAATAAACCAGTAAGGCAGGCACGTACACACATGCACAAAACTCGTCGTTCCAAATCCTTCACGCCGTCTGACAATGTATTTGTATCAACCTAATTCAAGGCCAACTTTCGGATTGCCAAAAAACAAAATTTGAGTATACTCTCAAAGTTAACAGTATGCGGTATCCACTACTAAAAACCAAAAGTGCTTTTTACAACATATCTGTGACTATAGGTATAGCGTAAAGCATCTCAAATAAGGTAATGCAATAGATAGATAGATACATTTATTGTCTTGTAGATCACAAAAAGTGACATAAGACTCGTTCTAAGAGGGAGGTGCATAGTACACATAATGAAAAATAAAAACGAAACAAACATAAGTATTTAAAAAGTACAAACAGGGACAACTTAAGGCGTACAGACATTCACATATAAAAAAGTTTAAAAAAATATATCACAGTGCGAGGTACTCAGACAAAGAGTAGAAACATTTTTCGACTAATAATTTTCGTAGTTTATACTTAAAACTAGCAATACTACTGACATTCCTGAGGTAAGCTGAAAGTTTGTTATATATTCTGATGAATTTGTATTCCGGTAACTTTTCGAACAGCGTCAGTGTGTGTTTTGGAATACTCTGACTCTCACCTGCCCTTGTATTATAATGTGTGTTGATGTTTTTGTTCTGTATAAATTTTGTTTTGTGACATAAGCATTTCATCTTACTGTGGTACCACTCAGCCTTCTACCGTTTCTGACCCTCTTTCACCTAACACCGTCATTCCCTCAACGAGTCAATCTAATTGACGTCATTTATTGTTGCATGATGGAGTGTTTCACTCTCCCGCATAGACCACATTTCTCATACGCTCGAGAAATGTATCCTAATCCACCAAATATCATTATTCTATGAATGACGTTATTTTAATGTTGCACGATGAGGTGTTTCACTGTCGTGCATGGATCACATTTCGCTGGCTCTCACGAAATGTATCCTACTTCGCCCAATCACGTTATTCCTAGAATAAGTCAAGCTACTTGACGCAATTTTATTGTTGCATGGTAATGTGTTTCATGCACAGATGCTAACGAAATGTAACCTAATCCGAATATTTACGTCATTCCTTGAATGAGTCAACCTACTTGACGTTATTTTATTATTGCATGTTGGAAAGTTTCACTCTGTTAATGGATCGCAATTCTCAAACGCTCAAGAAATGTATTTTATCTGGTAATTATTAAAGCTATTGAAACGGTCAACAACTACCTGTCTCTCTGTCTCTCTCTCTCTCTCTGTGTGTGTGTGTTTCTCTCTCTTTTGCCGGCATCGCAGCTACGTATCAAATTAAGTGAACTTTGAGAAAAACCAGTTGTTATAGGCAACAATGTACGATCCCGACTAAGTGAGAATATATCCTGAAAGGACCTCACTTTGTTTGTTGTAAGTGTTTCAATATACGGACCTCGCTAGGTTAGGAGCTCGGTCGGTCCTCACTTTGTCCGTTATACAGGTCATAAATTTAAAATTGTTTTTTTCCGTGAATACTCGTCACTTTCAGATATGACAATGGCGTGCTATCAGATCATGCCTAAAACCACATTTGTAGCTGCATTCCTCCTGGTGGTCCTCACTTTGTATGGTATACAGTCACGTTGCATGCAAGCCTTGAGGTAACGAAATTGACACGTGTATACCATATTTTAGAGTAAAATTGACAGATGAAAATGTCAAGATGGCCGCCGGGCTTGGAAAAAAAAGTTGTATGAAAACGGGAGTCTTGTGGCACATCATTTTGAAGCTCCTGACGAGTACTTTATAATCCTAGAATAAAAAGTCAATACCCTTACCTACTACAAAATGGTGGTAAATTTAATAAATACTTGAACACAAACCCACTAACATGCATATCTCTACAAGTAATTGTAATTCCCTGCCGTATCGACAGCAACAGCGGTAAAAAATTGTTTTGTTATTTTTTGTTGACAGTGACAAGAATATCAGCATGAAAACAAACATCATTGTCCAGTTAAAATATTCTTATTTAGTTTTCGGTTTTAGTGCTAGATACTGTTTGAACTATTCTTAAAATGGCCAATTCTCGTTCATTGGAAGAAAAAATCGAAGCGATTTTTATTTATGGTGCGACGCGTAACTTTCACGAGACCGAAAGGATTTTTAATGATCGTTTCCCGAATCGTCCTATCTGTAGAAAATATTTGAGGGAACTTGTACCTAAATTTACAGCTACTGGTAGTCTAATCAACAAAAAGCCCCCAGGTCATCCGACCATCCCGGAAGCAAAGCAAGTTCAAATAATTGGTGAGATCATAGTAAATCCCCAACAGTCTACTTCCTCCATCGCGAATGTCTGTGAGGTTTGTCCTTCTACTGTATGGAGACTGAAAAAGAATAAGTAGCACCCATACAAAATTTAAATGGTACATTAGCTAACTGAAGATGCCTTGATCGAAGAACAGAATTCTGCGAGAATATGACGGAAACCATTGTGCGGCATCCTACCTATATCCAAAATATTTGTTTTAGTGATGAATGTACATTTTTTCTCAAACGGTAATGTGCATAGACAAAATTGTCGTTATTGGAGTCACACCTCACGTTTTCCGGGATACTCATACTCAATATCCACAAAAAATTAACGTTTGGGCCGGGATATTGGGAAATCATATTGTGGAGCCTCTATTTATCGAACACAGTTTAACCGTGGAACTGTATTTGGATATGCTGGAAAATACTATTGACCCTCTGACCACCTAAATCGTCGAAGCGAATCCTAATGAATTCGATACTGATATTGTATTCCAGCAAGATGGTGCTCCACCACACTACTCCACACAAGTTAGGAATTATTTAGATAACAATTTCACCGGTCGTTGGATTGGCCGTCGAGGTCCTGTGGAATGGCCAGCTCGCTTTCCAGCTTTGATACCTTTAGGCTTTTTTATGGGGCTATTTGAAGCAAAAGGTGTGCCGAACTGAACCTGCTTCAATATTGGATATACGGGTGAGAATAACAGATATTTATAGAAATATCGATGTTCCTATGCCTGAAAATTTTCGACGCGAAATTACGGACCGGCTGTTATTGTGTCAAAAAGTTTAAGGCAACCATTTCCAGCATCTTCTAAACTGAATTCAACGTATTTATTCGAATTATCAAGTTAAATGTCAATGTATTCAGGTAATTATTAAATGTACCAACATTTTGTAGTAGGTATAGGTATTGACTTTATATTCTAGGGTTATCAAGTACTCTCAAGAGCTTCAAATTGATGTGCCACAAGACCTCCGTTTTCATATCTTTTTTCCAAGATGGCGCCCAGCGGTCATCTTGCCATTTTCATCTGTCAATTTTACTCTAAAATATGGTCTCCACGCAACAATTTCATTACCTCAAGTTCTAATTTTTGAATTGAGCCGTTCAAAAAATCAAAGGGGAGGGGACATTAAAGAAAAGGACTGTATATATATATATATATATATATATATATATATGTTATAGGGCTACCCTGTATCCTACTAGAAGATAGAAGATGCAACTCAGCACTTTTACGCAGCGCCTGGAAACTAACGAGAATGTAATATGATATTTTCCTTTGTTTTAACATTCAAATGAACATTGTACTACTACATTTTGTAAATCAGTTAGAATCTAGCCTTCACGCTAATCACTACTTGTAATTTCGGAAATAAAATATTTTTTGAAAAGGCACTTACGCAAACTCGAAATATAAGTGGCGCAGCCAGATCGGATCTTTGGGGGTTGTTTACGGCTTATAGGCCAACCCTTCGTCGAGCGATTAACCAAAGACGAACCGAAAAAGTCTCGCGAATCGATAATTTCGACGTTCGCGTGAACTCAACCAGCTAGGAGAAGGAATTCCAACTTCGTGGATCGAGTAGCCAAGTGAGAGGACGTCAACCAAGGACCAAGGGAATATTGGACCAAGGCGAAATCTCTGAACCTGCAGCATACAGGGCATGGAACTTCTAGTGGTACTAGACTAAATGTCGTTTAGAGGACTCGAAAATATTAACTCTGAAAACAGTGATAGCGCGGAATTGGATTCTGACTCACCAACAGCCATTACAAATATTCAATTTTCAAGACCAATTCTTAGAGCACCAATTATAAATTTACCTAGTATTAGTGAAAATCAATTCAACAACGTAACAATGACTACCAGCTCAAACAATGTACCTTTCCTAAAACCTGAATACTTGAACATGATTTCTGATTTCTATCATGGACCAGAACCATTACCCAGATTTTTTGAAATTTCCGAAAAGTTAGCCACGGAATTTTATTATGCAAATAACCCAGATGGCTTTCAAAATGAATATTTGATGGAGATGCAGCTCTCAGTGTTTCTTCGTGTCACATAAAAAACTGGCAAGATTTAAAAAATACTCTTCTCAGTGCTTATGCAGATAAGCGCGATCTTTTCACGTTAAATATAGAAATGGTAGAATTAAGACAAAACCAGAGTGAAAATCCTTTCGAATTCTATAATAGGATTCAACAATTGTTAAATTTACAAATTTCATACTCTGTATCACATTTACCTGGAAATAGTTAATAATTAGTTAATAATTACTGTAGGAACCTGGCTTTAAGAATTGTATGGATCTTTAATGCGTACAAAGAATCTTGAGGATCTTAATCAAGCTTTGCACATGCTCACGAACGATTTTCAGTTAGAGGCAGAACAATAAACTCACTTTAAGCAGAGGTTTGGTCAAACACAAAATCCTAAGCCGAATCATTTTAGGCGAAATTCTCAAAATCCCAGCAATCACAATTCAGTCCACCCTTACATATCACTAATTATCCTCATAACCAAAATTATCGTAGCCAGTGCAATCCCAGACAAGCACAGCAACCTAATGTGTTTAAACCAAATCAAAATCAATCATTTCCTAAGCCTACACCTATGTCGGTATCAACTAGGAATACAGTTAGACCTCAGCAAAATCAATCATTCCAAAGGAATCAGAGTAATAATTATTCTAGAAATCAGAATACTTCGAAACCAAATTACGTGGTCGAGGAATTACTTAATATAGACCAGCAGCCACAGGTTGAATATCCAAATGACAATCAATTTGATTCGAATAATGATGTTGATGATAATTAATTTTTTCGGACAACAGCCTCGGATCAGTAATACCTTATTATGAGCTAATGAACACAAATAGCGATAGTTAATTACCTTACATTATATTTCCTAAGTTGAATTTGAAAATATTGACAGATACAGGTAGTACCAAAAGTTTCATTCGTCCCGAAATTGCGGATAAATATTTTAAGGATTCCATTAAGAAGAATCCATTTCAAATTTCTACGGTTCATGGAAATTCAGTTGAAAATTTCAGTACTACAATACCTTCTATTAATGTGTTCAACACAAAACTGAATAATAAGTTAAAGTTTTATCTGTTCAATTTCCACAAATATTTTGATTGTTTATTGGGAGTCGATAATTTGAAACTACTGAAAGCATTTATTGACCTAGATAATACAAATTGTATTACAGTGGATCCTCGTACAGAAAAAATAATAGAGATTCAAGTCTCAAATATTACAAATGGTGATGTAGTCATCCCTTAAACGAGAATAAGTAATTTAGAAATACCACAGTGTATTGCTACAGTGAAAAATGGAAAAGCCATTTGCACTATTTTGAATCCGAATGATTCATTAATAAAAATAAGTAATTTAGATCTATTTAAGGTAGATCAATCAGTTCGCGGATTACGAGTTGGTTACTGAAATCAATGATAAAAATTTACATAACTATTGTGCGGATCAAGCTAAGATACATTTTTCTAAGTTTAGAACCGAACAAATGAATTCAGAAGAAAAAACTGCGGTCATAAAACTAATTAGGGATTATTCACATATTTTCTATTTTGAAGGACATACATTGACGTTTACTAGCAAAATTAAGCATAAGATTCGAACCACAGATGAGATACCAATATATTCTAAGTCGTATCGGTATCCAGAGATACACAGGAAAGAAGTCCAAAATCAGATTAAAAAAATGTTAGACCAATATATAATTAGACCCTCAACATCAGCTTATTGTTCTCCATTATGGATAGTAGAAAATAAGCTTGACGCTTGCGGTAAAAGAAAATGGCGTTTAGTTATTGACTACAGACAGCTCAATGAAAAAACTATTGGAGATAAGTATCCTCTTCCAAATATTAATGACTTATTAGACAAATTAGGCAAGTGCCAATACTTTACAACTCTTGATTTAGCTTCCGGGTTTCATCAGATTGAAATGTCTGAAGATGACATCGAGAAAACGGCTTTTAATGCGGAAAATGGTCATTACGAATTTTTACGGATGCCATTTGGATTAAAAAATGCTCCAGCCACTTTCCAAAGGGTTATGGACAATATTCTACGTGGAATTCAAAATGAGAAATTTTCAGTTTACTTAGATGATATTATCATTTTTAGCATAAGTTTACAAGAACATATTGAAAGATTAAGGGAAGTCTTTGAACGTCTAAGACAGTCAAATTTCAAAATTCAACTGGGTAAGTCCGAATTCTTGAGAAAAGAAGTTGCATATTTAGGACATATAGTAACCAAAGATGGAGTAAAGCCCAACCCAGACAAAATTTTAGCTATTCAAAAATACCCGTTACCAAAAACTTAAAAAACAAATTAAAAGATTTCTAGCATTATTAGGATATTACAGAAAATTTATTAAAGACTTTGCGCAATTTTCAAAGCCTTTGGCAAAGTGTTTGAAAAAAGATGCTACTATCAATTATAATGATCCAGAATATATTAAATGCTTTGAAACATGTAGAAATTTATTAACGAACGAGCCTATTTTGTAATATCCGAATTATGAAGAACCATTTATTTTAACAACAGACGCTAGTAATTTTGCAATTTCAGCGATTCTTAGTAAAGGAAAAATAGGATCAGACTTACCTATAGCATATGCTAGTAGAACTTTAACCTCATCCGAAATCAATTATAGTACTACAGAATATGAACTTCTTGCTATAATATACGAAGTTAAATATTTCCGACCGTACCTTTTGGTAGGAACTTTACGATCGTTACAAATCATGCTCCACTACAGTATTTAATGAATCATCGATCACCAAATTCAAGACTAAGCAGATGGAGGTTATCTCTTGAACAATATGAATACAAAATTGTCTATAAAAAAAGGGAAATTACATAAAAACACGGACGCATTGTCTAGAATTGAACTTAATGCTAATGAAACCAATGATGTAAATGATAAACTTCCAATTTTGATTATATGGACCGATTCAATGATCAATTAGCATCCACTTCTGATGTACAAACACATAATCAAAATTTAGATCAGACGGATAGTCAATCAATGATTGTAGAGGCTAATGATAGCCAAATCGACATAGATATTGATGAATCATCTGATCAAACAATTCATTCTAGCCACGAACATCCAATTATAGGCATTCCTATAAGTGATACCCCAGTCAATTATGGTTAAAATCAGATTATTATTTCAGAAGTAAATTTTTCACCTGCTAACCCTTCCATCATCAGGCTATTCAAAGATAAGCAGAGAATACTCATTCAGTTTTCTAAAACCAACTAGGAACAAGAAATGGTAAATTTTATTAAAGAATATGTTGCACCTAAAGTTAAATATAATTTATTTTGAAGATCCCATTTAAAAACAATTCTGTTCAGCATTACAGAAATATTTCAAAAACTCTGAAATCAATATGGTAAAGTGCACGAAAAATATAATTGATGTCACAGACAATGATGAAGTAGAATCAATTATCAGAAATGATCATGAAGGGAAAACCAATCACAGAGGTATTGAAGAAACTGAAAAGCGAATTAAGGCACATTATTACTTTCCAAAATTATTTAATAACGTTAGAGATTTTATTAACCAATATGAAACATGTCTCATCACAAAATATGACAGACATCCTCTTAAATTACTATTTAACGAAACACCAACAGGAACAAGACCTTTCCAAGTTTTGCATATAGATAGCATAACTTTGGAAAATTGTAAATTTTTAACAGTTATAGACTCAGCGCAGGCTATAGAAATAGCTAATAAATTGATCAAGTATTTCACATACCACTGTATACCTAAACAAATTATATCAGATAACGGTATAGAATTCAAAAACTCAGTTATTAAAGGACTTTTAGCAACACACAAAATTGATATTCACTTTATTAGTTCTCAACACCCTGAATCTAATGGAATGATAGAAAGATTCTATTCCACTTTAATTGAAAATATTAGTTTGTTAAACAATCAGTAAATTTTCAAAAAGGAACCTATAGAAATTAAAGTCAATTATGCCATTTTAGCATATAACAATACGATTCATTCTGTTACAAATTTAAAGCCTTATGAGATTATAACAGGACATTTAGGTACTGAATCACCATTCAATCTTGATGTAGAGAATCAGTTAGTGAACAAATATGTTCAAAACCATAAAGAAAAGATGAAAATTTTCTACAAAAAATTAAATTCAGATTTGCAGCAAAATAAAGAAAAAGTTATTAGCAAGATGAACGAAAATCGTGAACCATTGCCTTCTATTTCAGATAAAGTGTATGTAAAGAATAAGCAGAAACAGAGTAAAAAACGTAATAAGTATAAGCCTGAAACTGTTTCTAAGGTAGACAAAAATCTCAAAACCGCAAAAATTAAGCCAACGCATGGCAACCGACAAAATTCATTTGTCAAATGTCAAAAGACCAAAAAAAGTTTTTAAGACTAAAAAATCATTTACAAGTTCATCACCAGCGCACAAGCTATCCAAATAAAGGATATCAGCCAAAATTTGGGAATACTACCAATAAATTTAGGACCAGCTAAACTGCAAAGTTCTGAGCACAACACTATTATAGATTAGGAAATTTATATAAAGAGTATAATAAGTTAAATAATCAATACTATGATTTTAAGCTTAAATATTATAAGTATAGTACATAACTTGAATATTATGAGCGAATGATTAATATAACCCAAGAATCTATTTTAGAAAAGATAGAAAATATTCGTATACATTATGCTACTAGTAATAGATCACGTAGAGGTTTATTTAATGGAATTGGTAGTGTAGTTAGACTTATTACAGGTAATTTAGATTCTTATGCTGGAGAAAAAATTTACAAAATCATTAATCATATGCAGAACAATGAGAAAAGCATTGAAAATTAATTGAAAATGCAATATTCAGTTAATCACAAATTGATCGAAAATTTTAATTTTACTATTCAAAATATTCAGCACAATGAAAATTTATTGAAATCACAAATATTGCAACTGAACGAAATTGCGCAGGCAAGCAATATGAATCAAAACATTCTTTTTGCTAATGACATCAGTCAATCACTTTTAATGCTTTAATGCTTTGTATTCTCAGTACATTGCAAGATATAGAAAACTCTCTTACATTTTGCAAGTTAGGAGTTATGCATCAAATATTATCAGACCAAGCAAATTACATAAGGAGCTCTCGAAATTATCTTCCTAATATAAAAACATGGTTCCTTATGATGTCAAACTTGAAAATATGTTAGATTTTGAATCACTCATAGAGGTACACTGTAAGATTGATTTTGATCAAATCATTTATTTCTTATCTATTCCAATTGACTTCGAGGATACATGCGAATTATACTACATGCACCTAATAAATATAGGTCAGAATTTATTTCAATTTTTCCAAATTTTAAATACTTTTTGGCATCGATTGATAAACAATCAATCAAACCTCTAAATGCCATTTTTACCAAAAGCAATATATACCACTGCCGTCGTCAAGCCCAAGCAAGCATGAACATATCTTGTGTACCAAGTATTTTGAAAAACAAGAACGCAAAAAATTGCTATTTTACCAAAGTCAAGATAAGTGAAAGTCACATTGAACTCATACCAGAGATCCACCAGTACCTAGCCGTTTTTCCAGATCAAGAAAAGTTAGAGTTTCGCTGTCAAAACCAAATAGAATCAATGTTCTTATCAGGCATATTCTTGATATCGCAATCTTGTTTAAAAACGAACCGATTACAATTTTGGACAAAAGTTTTGGCCAGCCGTTGTTCATAGAAACGCCAAATTTCACTTACATTCCTGGAAGCCAGAAAACGAAGTTTGAAATCGAGCTGAAGACTTTAAAGATGAAAGACATCCCATTCCAGTCATTCCGTCTAATTGACCCTGAAGATATCGATTATACCACACCGAGTGCTTGGACGATTTCCATGTACATTTTCCTCACAATTCTGGGCATTCTACTTATTGACCGAAAGTTCAAGAATAATAAGAATCCCACTCCCATTCCGAAGAAATCACCGAGAAATAATCGAGAAGAAAAGGAGCTACCTTTAAGAAAACTGAACCTTCCAGGAGAAGCTTCATTCTAGGGGTGGAGGAGTTATAGGGCTACCCTATATCCCACTAGAAGATAGAAGATGCAACTCAGCACCTTTACGCAGCGCCTGGTAACTGCGAGAATGTAATATGATATTTTCCTTTGTTTTATCATTCAAATGAACATTGTACTTTACATTTCGTAATTCAGTTAGAATCTAGCCTTCACGACAATCACTACTTATAATTTCGAAAATAAAATAATTTTTAAAAAGGCACTTACGCAAACTCGAAATATAAGTTATATATATTAATATTCTTATGCAATGCCGTATGATTCTGAAAGTTGAACAAAAGTGTGAGCGCAGGCAGAAGCCTAAATGCCAGAATACCGCTGTTGTTATGAGAATCCCAAAGAAACTTTGTTAATTAGATTTTTGAACTGCCTATGGTTAGTATAACTAGGAAAAGCCCCTTTTTCTGGATTGTTCCAAAATCTTGACACCCTAGGATAAAGAAGCAGTCGTATTAGCCAGTTGTGGATGTACGAAGTTCGGCACGGTTAGGATGCGAGGCCGGAGTGAGGGGGGTGTGTCTGGCAAACACAACGTGCAGAATCATGGAGGAGATATCTGAGGAGCAAAGCCCGTGCCACAGCTGATCGAACGCTTACATGATATCAAGAGCAATGAAATGCGCCTCATCATAATCGCGAGAAGTAAGCTAGGAGGTCCCCTGTTGGTCGCTGGTGCCGGAAATCATACTGCCTGTCACTAATCAAGCCGTGACATTCGACATGAGCGAATTCCCAGTTTTCTGGGAAGGTGTCGGATTCGCAAGATATCTGGAAGAGACACGAAAGAACTGGAGCAAGCCCCGCTGTACACCTCTTCAATACAACGGGAGGAATCAAGTCCGGACCAGAAGCTTTGTTGATGTAGAGCGACAAGAGCACCCGTCTGACGGTCTTATGTCTGAATGTTACTTCCCGCATAGCGTGAGGAACACTTTGACTTGATGGCACTCTGGCGTTGCACAGTGATTCCTCTGTAGGTTAAAAAGCCCAAAAACTCATGTGTTTATAGCGGTCTAAATGAGTCACTAAGTTATCAAGTAGACACGGGGTTTTTAGAAAGTACGAATAACAATTCAATTAGTTCAATGTCATTTACTTTCGTCCATCGTAAGTGACAGCTTCTCGAGTCTAATTACAGGGACGTGCAACTTACTTACTTTTTTGTGGATTGTAATTTCAAGTCTAAAGTGTATCTAACGAAGCTACAAAGTAATCGTAAACAGTGGTTGATTCGAGATCAACGCGTGATCGGTAGCCATGGCGCTCTGTCGGCCTCTTCCTGATTGGCTTGTAGCGACGAGCCTCCAGACAAAGTCGCACGGTTGCCACGCTCGGCGAGTTTTCGCCAGAGTGGTTGATCACATTCGCATGGATCACAAATCAATCTGTTGGTGCAATACGTGCAATAACTGTTGTAAAGGACATTATATAACAATAAATGGCATCACAAAGGTATATTCCAATTTGATCTGCAGCAAATTATGAACAGCATATACGGAAATGCGAAAACAAGCTGAAAAAGGTGAAGAAAATTTTTGTGCAATCTTTATAGTTAAATTTTTCCTAAGAGATAGCATCAGTGAGGGAATTTTTTTCTATTGTCTTATTTTTCACATTAATGCGATGTCGAGGTATGTGGCCCTATCGCAATTGAAAATAAGGTTTCGATAATCCTTCCATAAAGTTTCGATGAGTACATCTGAAATAACCTTGAGATATTCTTCAGGGAAATACAAAAATCTCCTTTTGTGTTTTTTTGTGCAGATTCATCTATTAAAATCCTATCCGCAATCTATTTTCCGTGCACACACCTTCAACCGAATGTATGCCATATATGATATTACCGTTTCCAACTTTCACCAAGGTTAATAGGAACCATAACAGCTCCCTACCCTTCCCCCCTATAAGAATATCGATTTGTAGCCTCACATTTCAAGGTTAGACTTCTTGTAATGTTTCTGTTCAACATTCGGCGATTTCTGACAATTTTCCCAATAAAACATGATCATTGTGACATTAAGCCTGGCAACGCTGCATAGTAGAGGGAACTCTCAGCGTCACGTTCATGGTTCGTCACCACGCACAGGATTGTAATCAGTTACGGATACCCGTTTATGAGTGCGAACGTTTTATGCACGTCTTGACTTGATTTTTCTTGCGGAAATTTAATATTAGTCTAAAATGTCTGACACAGATACAGCTGATGAAGTGGTTGAAATCAGCTTAACGCGACCCAGCAAAAGGGCTAAAAAGCTTCATCTTAGCGCAGGTGAAAAACAAATTATTCTAAATATCTACAAGAACCAGATGCAAGAGAATAGTGGATTGGCTATAGAAAATATCGTATGTAAGGTTGCTGAAATTTCTGGAGTAGGTCGATCAAGTGTTTACAAAATCTTGAAGGAATATAGACAAAATCACTCACTATCTGAGCCAAAAACATATCCAGCGAGAAAAAAAATCATCGAAAAAAATAGATGACTTTGACAAAAGTGCCATTAGAAGAAAAGTACATCACTTTTTCTTCAGGAATGAAATACCTACAATAGATAAAATATTGAAGCAAGTGAATGATGATGAGGACCTGCCAAATTTTAAAAGATCTACGTTCCATAAGCTGTTGAAAGAACTAGACTTTCGATTTTTGAAAAGAGGAAGGAATAGTTTATTGATAGAAAAGGAGGAAATTGTTATCTGGAGGAGAGAATACCTTAGAAAAATTAGGCAATTCCGCGCTGAAGGAAGAAAAATTTATTATTTAGACGAAACATGGGTGAACGCGGGGCATACGCAGGGAAAGGTTTGGGTAGACAGTTCTGTGAGGTCCTCAAGGAAGGCTCTTTTAGATGGCCTTTCGACGGGATTGAAAAATCCTGCAGGTAAGTTTCGAAGTATATGAACTTTTTTGGATGCAGATAATTCATTTTCTGATCGAATCAATGATTTGGAAGCTCCGAACTCAGTTTTGCTATCTCATCCAAGTTTCTGAGTATTTCCTTCACCCAAAAACTAATCTAAGACCCTATCCTACACTAACCTAAAAAGAGTAAGTTGCTTAATTTCCTCATTAAGTGCGCTCGCTGAGAAGTAAAATTATAATAATTACTTTCAGGCAAGGGAAAACGCCTGATCATTTGCCACATAGGTAGCGTAGATGAATTTGTTCCTGAAGCATTGTGGGCATTTGAATCCAAAAAAACTGGAGACTATCACGAAGAAATGGATGGTAACTCATTTGAAAATTGGTTCAAAAAAATTTTGCCGACACTTGATGATAACGCAATTATTGTGATGGATAATGCCCCGTACCACTCCAGAAAATTGGAAAAAATTCCAACAATGGCCACCAAAAAGGCAGACATTCAACAGTGGCTTGTCTCAAAGAAGATCGACTTCGACCAAACAATGGTCAAAGCTGAGCTGATAAATATAGTCAAGCGACATAAGTATAAATATGATTTAAAAATTGTTGACGAAATGGCCAAAAACCAAAATAAAACGATTCTCAGGCTGCCTCCCTATCACTGCGAACTGAATCCTATCGAGTTGATTTGGGCCGACATCAAGCAATACGTGGCGTCAAATAACAGCACTTTTAAGTTTTCTGACCTTAAAAAACTGTTTGATGTTGCTGTCGATAGAATTACGCCAGCAAAATGGAGAACATGTATTGACCATGTCCAAGAGAAGGTTGAAACCAAAATGTGGGATATGGACAATATCATTGACACCCAAGTTGAACCCCTTATAATTGACATCAACAATTCTGATGATTCAAGCTCCTCGGAATACAGCATATAAATCGATTGATACCATTAAGACTGGCAGTTTAACGGGCTTTTTGGCAAGACAGGTAAGTTCATTATAGACTGCAATCAAAGTGTAAGTTTCTAGTTATTAATGTGGAAATTCCAAATTTATAATTACACAAAATTAGGGTTAATTTAGGAATTCCAAAGCATAATAGTGCCATTTTGACTTTCTTCCTATTTCTCATGTAAATTTTAATAGCAATCAAACTTACAAACTTTATGGAGTCTGTAATAAACTTTTGTACTACTACTACTACGTCTGTAGTTTCTATTTGCTCAAAAAAATTTGCTCTGCATTGTGAATAGAAGGTTGATTTGTAAATATTATTGGGTATATATCTAAGTTAATAATAAAATATGAACAATTTCAATTGAGATGGTCCACAAGTTTTTTTCGTGTGCGTTTTAGTAACATTTTGCTGAAATGGTGAATACAGAATTTTTTGCACTGATTCCTAATGTCGAAATATGATTAGAAAGGCGTGGTATATTCCTGATAATTGACTATGCTTTTGATAGAATTTACAGCAACACATATCTTGTACGACATTTTTTGATAGATCAGTCACAATAGCTTGATACGGCCCTGTAGCGTCTCCTACGGTTAAGTTCTTGATCACGTGCAATACGGGTGTATATGTTTGATTTTACTTTGTTTCTTCGATGGATACAGTTTAGTGTTTTCACGTAGTGATAATATGGAGGTGCAAAAATATGGTATGTACTCTTATTATTTACATGTTTTATGTAAAAACATGCGTCTTGAAGTTTTACATACATTTTTTGGTTTTGCTAGATTTTTTCCTACAAAAATGATTCATTTCGAGTTTGGCAGCGCCTTGCTGCAGATGAGATAAATGTTATCTTAAAGTAGAGAATGTCTAGATTAGGGGCATATGGGTTTCATCTGCATCTTGCTGCCCCTTCTTAGGTTTGTGAGGAGCCGAACCATATATGATCATAGTACAGAAAAAAAGGTGTTTTCCAAGTCCAATTTTGATGTTGTTTCAGGTAAATTTTTTTAAGTATTATGTTTGTAGGAGGACTATTTTTGATATTTCGCACTCTAAGGAGGGTAGTTGTTTACGAAAGTTATCTGTTAAAAAAACATATTGTCAAAATCTGTATTGGATTTGTTAAGCTAATTGTTTACATTATAAGCATTAGAGTTTATATTTATTAATATACCTTGTTTGCCCTTATTATGAACTGTTTTATGTTATTTCTTTAATATAAGGTTGATCTAGAACAATATCTAAAAGAATATCTAAAAGAGAGAAGAGAGAAACATTTTTAGTACCTACCTAGTATTTTTTTTTCTAAAAAAGAATCTTATAAATTGTATTTTCATGTTTGTACAATTGTATTTTAAGGTTTAAAATGCAGTGTGAAAGGTTAAATCTAAGTTGTGTATTTATGGCCGCCCTATGGAAGGGGAATCACTCTGCGTTGGGGGACGTCCATGGTCGAGTTGGCAGCAAAGATCATAGCAAGCACTTCCGCCTTAGCCTTTGAGTCGGTTACAATCGTTCCATTCTGACACGTATGTGGTGGAAGACTACTCTGTGAGAAGTTCCAAGTAGTACATATGTTCTAGTTTTCATGATACTTAAACCTAGTCTGACATCAATTTGAGTGCCCATCTTGTACTAATTTTGTTGTGTTGGGAACAATAACACAGTAGCGTCATCAAAAGTAACGAAAGACTAAATATTGATTAAAATCTACTTAAATCTTAGCAGGCTTGATTCGTTCTGATTGTGTATTAAAACTTTCCTATTTGCTTTATGTAAACACAACTCCTACTACAGCCTCGGCGTCGCCAGGAAGTACAAAAGTGAGAAGACGAGAAAACGTTTAAAAGCTTAGCGAGTTTGATTGGGAGCGAAAAGTGAGCTTGAGTGAAGCTGGTGGTTTGTTGCCGGACATCGAATCAGGAAGAACGTAGACTAAGAGAACGGCCTCATACCAAGATCGCCGTTTTAGGATTTTTGGCTCTACGGGACCGCTTCTCATTCATAAGGTCAATTGTGGGCCAATGGTTTGGAGAGCATGGAAATCCTATTACTCATAGGCACAGAAGTGATCGACTGGCTTGGTGTGGAGAATGGCTGAACTGGGACCTCGCATTGTCTTTAGTAATGGATTTAGATTCTATTTGGAAATGCGTGATGGCAGAGGAAGGGTGAGAAGGCGACGACGTGAAAGGCGAGATTTTCGAGTTTTTATGGAAACGCATGTGCACCACACTGTTGGAATTATGGTGGATGAGGTGAGTGAACCACATATTATGAATTTTATATGGGTGCTCACCAACCCACTTTGCCAGTAATATAATGCGCGACCATAATATGTACGGTGCTTCAAATTGTGATCTCAGAAACTGTAAGAGATACGAATTTGCATAAATGGGAACAAAGTTGCATATTTAGGTGATGACAAAATGCCGTTTAGAAAGTTTCGAAATCGAAGTACTTCCGGAAAGAGACAAAATTTTGCCAAAATCGTTTTTTCCTGACTTTATTTATAGTAGGGGTTTCAAAATAAATTGCACATTAACATTGCCGCTGTTTCTCCTCTAGAAGATGGCATAATCAGAATTTCTTCTCTTCTTCTCTTGTTTTCCAGCATCAACTCTATTTTTTCTTATGACGCCATATTGGATTTTTGCATAGATGAATAGCTTTTATAGCCAAAATTTTACGACGTCATCTTAAGAGGAGAATAAGTAACAATGACAATATGTAATTTTTTTAGAGATCCCATCTTAAATAAGCTTATGAAATAATAAGAGTGAATTTGGAATAAGTCTGGTATACGAAACAAATGACTATCTAATAACTTCAAAGCCTACCTAGGAAACCCTTTTTTTGTAATAACTAAGATTTGGCAATGTCAATGTATAACGTATTATATTATACATTTTTGGAATCAGAATTTAGAACTCTATTCATCTGTGCAAAATTCCAATATGGCGCGCATAAGAAAAAGTTGATGCTGGAGGACAAGAGACGACTGGTCATATTTAAATTCTAACTATGCCAAATGGTAGAGGAGGAAAAGTGGCAACGTTGATGTACAATTTATTTTGAAATCCCACTACAAATAAAGTCAGGTAAAAATCAAAACGATCTTGGGAAAATTCGTTTTTTTTTCGTCTCTATCCGGAAGTACCTTCAATTCAAAATTTTCTAAGCATCAAATTGTTTATTACCTGAATACGCAACTTTGCCCCCAATTAAGCGACTTCATATCTCTCACAGTTTCCGCGATCCCTATGCTGAGGGTCGAATTTGAAACACTCTGTATAACCCATAATTACGTTGGTCCATTTTGAAGACAAATAATCGATTTGTTGCTCTAGCTTCTAGATCTCCAGATCTTTCACCCATTGAATACGTTTGGGACATGTGGAAAGATTATCAGAAATTTTAAACAAATACTTGCCTAGCCGTAAGAGGCACGTGCACAAAAAATTGTAATAAATTCAGTATTGAGTCATTGAGTTCTTTTTTATATGTCACCTTGTATATTTATTTCTCGTCACATTTTTAAGTGCTGAACTGTCGTAAAAATAGCATAGAGGTGTGGTGTAAAGCACCTTTGGATATGAGCACTCTTAACTCTAAATCAAACTATACATTTTCTAAAAATAAATGTACTGTGCTGTGGTCGTGGACGGGAAATATTGGGATCCAGGATTATTTCGATAATCACCCTGATTTTTTCTATGGATGTTAAAGTAAATACTCTAAATCATCTCAACTGCACATTTTATTTTCAAGTGTATTTATAAAAATTGTACAAATTAAAACAAACGTAGATATGTTGATTGGAAACAGTACCTATATTCACAATAACGTTTACAACTCCCAGTTATAGGAATGATTATCATTTCATTGTGTTTAAGTTTGACGGAAAAAGTATAAATATTGTCTGACGGCTTTCCATAGGAACATATCTACTAGACTAGAAAAAGCAGTCATGAAGATATAAATAAATTATAAGTAACAAATTTTTATATACACAATTTAGAAACTATGATAACAAGTACATTTATATAAATTATTGACTTATCCTAAATTCTCGCCATCCACTAGGTCTCTCATATTTACACTTTTAACAATTCTAAGGCACGAGTTTTAGCATATACCATATACTTAATATGTCACTAGTACAAATATTTTTATACAATACATAGCGGAGCGCGTAAAATGCTGGAGTAAATAATTAATTCGGTTGTTGTCCGTGGTGCAAGTCTCGAGCTTGAGGGACTTCAGGATAATTTGATGCAGCTTTCTTACATTTAACAAGCACAACTACTATGCAAATACAATGTTTACAAAACACTAAAGAGTAAAGAGTGAACTATTCAAAAACAATAAGTTGTATACAATGCTAATAAAACATTATCAAAGCCATAGCAAAATATGTAAATGTTAAATAAAGAAGCAAATAATAACTTTACCATACTGTGTTAGTGTGGTTTAGGTAGAAATAAAAGATGCCAAAGCCAATAACATTTTCATATGAGGATGCTCCTTGCGCATTTTGCATTTTCACATTGTGTTTAAAAGTAACTTGAATTTATAGTCAGAATTCTGATATAGCCTCACTTTAGAAAGATGTGTATGATGGTGAATGCAACATGTAGCTGTACATTCACCAGCTTTACGAAATGTTCGGAACATCCACCATCGGTTAAGAACAGTCCCACTCACTTTATGTCGTAGAAAATCTACCTGTATAATGTCAAACGAATCAGTAAAATATCAACTTCTGCACACCGCTAATGCGTCGCTAAGCACCGCTAAGTTCAGTCCGCGCCTAATACAAGTCAGCCTAAAGTCAATGTCAGTTAGTTCAATTGCGACATTTTATAGGAAAACCTATTTAATGCCATAAAAGCTTACATGATGTCATCTAAAATTAATATAATGTCACTTTTTAAGCTACGTAATATGGATGCAGCAATTTGGCAAGATAAAATTGAAGCATGAATGCATTTTGGATAGTTTTTCAAATGAGATGGTTGTTATGCGATGCGTGATTTTGAAGCTCCTTATCGGTATCTTATAACTGTAGAATATCAAATGGGTATCCTTGCGCAGTTTTGTACATTGCACCGCTTTTAACTCGACAATTATTCATCAAAATGCTAGAGCAGGCCCAATCCTCATTTTAGAGTGGTCTATCGCAGCAATAGAATATGGAATATTTCGTTTGAAAAATTTTACATATTTTTGAATCAAGTGTTCCATATTCTATAAGCGATTCACGGTACAAAAGCACACAACTTTGAGAGGCTATCAGTCCGACATTTTGAAGGATGCAGATATTATATTTTAGGGGTATGAAGTACTCACAAGGAGCTCCAAAATATGGTGTCACTATCCATTCTATTTTAAGAAATGATCCTGCATGGCGCCCAGTCGTCATCTTGAAATATTTAACTAATATTTATATCCGAAAAAATAGTATTCATACCACCATTTCATTATCCTAAATGTCAGCTTGCTATCTGCTTTTAGGGAAAACCATTTTGAAAAACACTGTATACATATAGAGGATGTTCATTCACAGACTTTACAAATAATCCATCATTAGGCCCTTGTGAGGAAAATAACCTCGATTCTGGCATGGTTAGTTTGACACGAAATCTATGATCAGGCTTTATCGGTATTCGAAAAAAAATCACAAAATCTTATTGGCTGATTGCTCCAACGGAAAATACGAGGATTTCAAATAAATATAGCAACGTGTCGTATTTTATATGTACATACCGAGATGGTAATCCGGCAGTGTGGCATTGCACTGATCGCTGAAAAAAGTGAGAATTTTCTATTTGCCACGTGTGTACGTATACTTTCGAAGCAGCCAACCTAAAAGGTGTGACATCTGAAACTTACCATGCTTGTTTTTAATAACGTTTCGGCTATCTCCTTGTCCTTTTTTAAAGTACCCTTATAGGTTAATAAATCAATGTTACATGAATTATCAAAAGGCGAAGTATTCTTATATTAGTTTATATAATTGTCTCATCAATTTAAAAACACGCACTAATGGACGTCCGGAACTTCTGATAATTTCCCATCCTAAGACCACGAGCTTGTATAAAACTGTCTATTTCAATAAATATAACCTGCTAAATATTTAAAAAGTCCTCGTTATCTCCAACTATGTAAAAATCAAATTTATCCCCCGTTGCTAAACGGTTTACACAAAAGTGATATCTGGAATTGTTTCTGTCGGTACCTATCCATCCCCTCGAGCGGGTCGTAAATATAAAATCCATTAACACAAACCTTGTGGTCGCCGAAACGAAAACAAAACCATCCTGCGACAAGCCGCAACGGACCATATAACCTTACCTTACCCTACACACCGGCACTATCCGTCATTCACCCTTAAGTAGGTATATTTATTTTGACATTTTACCTTTTCTATTCCCGGTCAGGACAGAGCCGGCTTAAGATACCGTAGAGAAAAGTTCACATAATTTGGTTGGTCTATCTAGACAAGATTGTATTTTCAATAGCTTAAACAGTTTGTTTACATCCATGTTCCAATGGTAATTAGGATTTTTCGCTCGTGTGGAAAAATAATTTGAAATTAGAAAGAGAACTCATTCAAAAAGTATATCTTCTGCTGATATGATTCAATTTTGATTCCCTATTTCGACCGACCATGACCATACATTCAATTTTAAGTTGTCAATATCTGAAAAGTAATTTTCCTCACGTCTGGTGGAAGCCTAACATTTATGGTAGAAGTTGCCTGTCATTTTGAAGGTACGTTAAACTTATTACGAGATGCTAGACTCAATTTCAACACGTTAAAACTTTAGAGGGCAAGTTTTGCCTCTTTTTGTCCATAAGAATATACTTTTTAGAGGCAAAATGCTTATACTCTGTCAGAATAGAGGTTTTCGAAAATATCTTGTTTGGCCTAACTGATTGAAGTAGCAAAACTTGAGTGACAACGTGAATGTACGACTGGCATCTGCAATAAGTGAAAATACCGTCTTCCATGTCCGTTGTCCCTGTTTTCCCAAAAAATTAATTTATTGTATGAAATCAAAGAAGTATTATAACTTATTATATACGAGAATTATTATGCACTGTTTTCCAACGAAACGCAATAGATACTTTCGTTAAGGTCACAGATTCAGTACCTAATGTAATATGACTACGATGAACCTTAATCGACTAATTGCTGGCCAACCGAAATTAGTTCTTTGTTCCTCAGTTATATCAATAAATATAATAGTTATGTGGCGCTACGACATAAAAAGCCCAATAAAAACAATACACTGAATTTGACATTTCAAGTTTTATTCCCACTATACCATATCATAATGAGATCATGTCATGACATAGCGTAACCTTGGTGACAGTATGCTTTGAGACTGATAGGCGACGATGATGCAACACGCGTGCGTTTGTTCGATAAGTATACTTGTACACACTTTTTGGATGCATTTGGTACAAACGGCATTGAATAGTAAAACTTTAAAGCAGAACGATTTACTGAACATGCTATTTTTGGCTCATTTCAATTTTTATCTTAAACGAAAGATAAAAAGACACAGTCTGGAGAAAACAGTGACATACTACAGTCTTGAAATACAAAAATATCAAGAAAGTGGAACATCGATGGTGTAATTAGTGTCCTATCAAAAAAACAGCGGACACATCAAATAGTATGTCCATTTTTGTAAATGCCGTCTACTATCGATTCAGGTAAAACTAAAGACTGAAAATGGCTGTTATGATTCGCTTGATTAGACACGTAGCAAAACGTTGTGATTGCATTTAATTTAATAGTATTAAGCGTCTTTAACATTGTAATTTATATCGGTCAGTTTATACCGACATATGGGTAATCGTATCAGCCCACTCACAGATCGGCAAATTTTGCCGATATGCCGATAAATATATCGGTATCCGTCGATAGTTAAAATATAACAATAACAAAGATTTATAGATGAAACTGTTAGCAATGGTTGTATAGGTAAGAATTACACGTTTTACCAGATGGCATCTATTTCAATTAGTTTCCAGTTAAAGACTAAAAACCATTTCTGTCCGGTGGATCCTAATAGTTGTTTTTTTACCTGTGCGGCACTGACTGAGGACACTGTAAATTAACACGCCTTTGTTTGCGCGTACGGTCAACTTAAATGCGACCGCGTGAACAGAAAAAGAAGAATGGGACGAGCGAGGCAGCAATTCTTCTTCTCGGATTGAATGTTTGGAAGGGCCGAGTCAAAACAAGGCGTGCAGGGCGGTCGAGGCCCTTTTGTCAGCCGCCACTTTGATCTCTAGCGCACAGTCAAAAAGCCGAATTCCACGCCGCCAAGGGAATGGAGAAAAGGCATTTTGCAATTGTAAAGCGAGTGATCTATGGAAACAGGATGTGGGCCAAACAGACATACAAGTACAATGTGACCTTAAATCTGTTTGCTATTGTTCGGTTTCAATGAAAGTCTCATGGATAGGTAAACAAGTTTTGTATAAAATGAATGTTCCTTTATTTTGCCGCCAAATGTACAACACTCCAGATTTAACTGTGCGGTATGAGGCACGTGACTCTCTAAGCAACCTAACATGAATGATTTGGCTAAGAAGCTTAAAATTAAATAAAGATTGAAACCGTTTATGTTTGGAAAAGAACTAATCTATTTTCTACTTTCTCAAATAAAAAAATTACCAAAGTTGTCATGATGTTTCTATGATCCATCGCATTTATTTCGGTCCATCTATACGAGAAAAGTACTTTGGGAAATTTGGATATTTTACACTTCAGTGAAGAAGAATTTGCATTTATAAAGAGAGTATAAATGAAAACAGTATGTGGGCCAAGCAGACATACAACTACGGTATGGCCTTAATTCTGTTTGCTATTGTTGGGTTTCTATGAAAATCTCGTGATGTGGGAAAAAGAGCTTTGTGTGGAATGAATTGTTGTATAATTTGCCGGCAAAAGTAACAGGTTATCAGCTTTACAGATCATACGATATCAATCCTGTTCGTACAGGTGTCACCAACCTGTCAGTGAAGGTGTTCAAGATCTCGCCACACAAAATTCGTTCACTCTGCTACGCTGTATAGACGGATCACAGTTATAGTTACCGACAAGTTGTCGACACTGTACGAACAAACCTTTCAGGTTATGAGACATGTGACTATCGAAACCATTTACATGGTGTCCCAATATTCGTTTGTCCGTTAGGGGGCGTCAAAGTTTTCTTTTTAAAACGCATTTTTTTCAGATATTTTTGGAACCGATAGTCTGATTTGAATGAAATTTGGAACACACGCTAGACGTCCTAATATTTGACTTTCACAAAAAACTTAAAAGGTTTCGATAAGGGTGAAAACTACCCCACATAAATTATGGCAGACTTTTTTCGCTACTCTCCCAACGGCTCTGATTTTTTTATTTCAAAGATCCTTTAATTTACTCCAGTCCTTGTCATTTATAAAAACAGAGCATCTCGTATAGATTTTGAGAATAGAGATGTTTTTCAGATCTGGTTTCTAAAAAATGTTCTTATTACGTGAAGTGTTAAAATCTAGTAGGCATCTAGTTGGCGGAAATGTGGGATGTTAAGACAGAGGCATATTATTTTTGACAAGTTTCATAATTTTCAAACTAATGAGTAATGTTTGAGTTCATTATAGATTGTTAATTTGTCGCCTGTTCTTCATAAATTTTGAATTAATTAACGTTGGAGATTATTTTTAGTTATGTCGTTTTTGTTTCTTTTTCTCGTGAATATGGAGTATCATTTTGACGAGCATATTGATATGTTGTTAGTACTTGCATTATGAAGCTTGTTATCAATAATAATCTGACATTGTCATAATATCCCACATTTCCGCCAATTACATGCGAATTAGATTTTAACACTTCATCTAATAAGCAAATTTTTCAGAAATCAGATCTGAAAAAACAATACAAGATGGCCTGTTTTTAGAGACAAAGTAAATGAAAGGATCATTTAAATAATAAAATTGAGAGTCGTTGGGAGAGTTGCAAAAAAATTCTGCTATACTTTAACTATGGGTGGAGGTAGTTTTAACCCTTCTCGAACCCCTTCGAGTTTTTTTTATAAAAGGGCGTCTAGCAAAGCACAAGTGTTCCAAACATCATTCAAATCGGACTATCGGTTCCAAAAATCTGAATAAATGTGTTTTAAAAAGCCTTAACTCCCTCTAACGGAAAAAACGAAGCATTTTTGCATAGAGGTAAATCATATCCAATCAACTTATTTTGAGTCTTAAAATACGTGATATTTCTAAGTCCACGGAATATTCGAACGCCCTATATATATATATATATATATATATATATATATATATATATATATAGGTGAAAAATTAAAGCTTCCGCCTTTTGTTGGGTACTTACTACTACAAAATTTAAGCAAAGAGGACTCTTCATACTTTTATAATTCTCTCAAGTTATATATATATATATATATATATATACGATCAAAGATTTGATTAAGAAGCTTATTTGTTATTCTGTTTATTATTGCCCAATAATTGAACATGTTTATAGAATTTTTGTATATTTTCTACTTTTTCAAAGTAATAAGTTTCTGTGATCCGTGGCGTTTGTTGTGATCAATCAATATGAAATGAAGTACAATGTGACGTTAACTCCAATCTGTTCGCTGTTGATGTTTTTCAATAAAAGTGTTATGACGTAGGAAAACAAGCTTTGCGCGGAATAAATGTTTGTACACTTTTTCATAAAACACACAACAACAAATATTTAAACAGAAAATGCCATTCATTGCGCTACATCTTTAAACCCGATATGGTTGTCAAGACCAATTTCAAGTAAATTTTTTTGCAGGGTCTGACATACAGAAAATCAATGGGGCAAATTTGGTTGTGTGTATTAGATATTCAGTGAAATTCTAATGACCTGTTTAGCGTCAGTGCTGTCAAAACATATGAAACATCAATTTATTGAGTTCATTTATTATTTGTAGGCATGTCAACCTAAACAATGTTTTAGTGCTTTGAGATACTTTATGCATTTGTCCAAATATTTTAACACCTCTATCTTGTTCATATCTCAATTATTTTTACAACCTCAACGTGTCATATTTTACTATGGTTTCTATAAAATGTCGAGCTTTCTGTCCACTGTTTGTGTTTTCTTCGCACTTACTCAATCTCCTATTTCTTATCTCAGACTTAAGCCTAGTTTATACAAAGCGTCTTTAGACACACGTTACATCTTTGACGTAACGGAAGGGGATACATTTAAGCATATATTATAAATACTATAAATGAATATAATACATTATGTACGTGTTGATATAGGGTGGTCCAAAAAAATCTCTCCAGTGACATCGCTTTGACGTAAAATTGAAATTACAATATACAGAATAATTTACACTGGTTCTGTCATTCTAAATAATAATTCTAAATAATGTAGACATCTGGAAATTCATGCATGCATTTTTATACCTAGTTAATAGAGTCTGGGCGATGACAAATACCACATACGTAAATGTTAATTAGCCTTATAGATGAAATTTATCACACAAGAGTTAGGCTTAAACGTCAAACGTTAACGTTGCCTGCGTCACCAATCTTTATTATTTAGTAATATTTTGTATGATAATGCAAGCAATTGATTTTTGAGGCAAGTGGTGTTTAGGAAATACAGGCATCTCCATTTGATATCAATAATATTTTACCAAGTAATATATGAAAAATACTGAAATAGTTCAGTAAATTTAAGGTTTCAGTTGCACGAGAAGTATGCCGTTCAAATCTGTATGAAATATCTGAAATCATATCATATAAAAACTAGGATTCATTAACAAAGAAACTCCAAGCAAAGGTACATTTGACGATGTTGAAGCCATAGACAATGCTTATACTCAAAATACGATACTTGCTCACATCTACAAAAATAATATACTCTAAAATACCAGTGAAAACAGATCTGCTAGAACTTTAGCGATGACTCAAAGTGAATTTGTAACTTTTTTGGGGCCACCCTGTACTTTGTTCACTGGCCAATAAAGCGAGAGGTTGAAAGCAAAAGTAAACAAGACCGTCTGTATGCTTCACATAGTATCTTTTAGATTGGAATTTTTCAACCATACCTACATTTTAGAGAAAGTAAGGCCAACGAGTCAAAAAGTTCCTATAAATATGAGTTCTGTTATGTCTACTTACCGAGATACATGGTGATGCAGTTATAATTTCTAAATCGTGGTTTTTGGAAACTCATCAGCATGGTCTAGACTTGGTCTCTGGGACAACGAACGAAAGCATAGCAGCTATCCGCTATCCAGGATATAAGGTCTATGGCGCTCTTATTTCGATAGGGTCTAGCTCATGAACTGATGATATATATAGAGTCAACTTACTTGACGCCTTTTGTCAATGATGCATTTATTTTACAGACTTTCTTGAGGCAATGTTGTGAGAAAAATAGGCTTAAATATTTCAGCTAAAATTAGCACAAACAAATTAAAGATGTTATGGTTTGATAATACCTTGACATGGTTATTGGAATATTAATTTTCTATGTGTAACCCGATCCCTAATTACTGCCGTCAGTGGCGTAGGTATTTAGAACGTCCTCCATTTCGGCAATGTGACATTTTGGGGCATAAAATAAGTAAGCAGGTAAGTACTTTTGATAGCACTGAACGATTATTCATAGTGCATCAGTTCAGTTTATTACGTAGTGATGTCGTATGATTAAGTTGTAGTTCCTGAAAATCAAAACGCTTCCGTAGAGGATGATTCATTTCTACTCGTTTCATTATTCTTGTCAGTAACTAATGTTGATTGTTTTTCTAGATAATATTTTATAGCATATACATAATTAAACCGTCACCATTTATTACACGTCCTTTTAACAATGTCCTCCAGCAAAACTCGAGGCGACTTTCTCTAATAAATTTCTTTACGACAATAACATTATGTGCAGAGGTGTAAACCATTCAACAACTTGCCAGTCTTTTAAGTTATGAACAGTTGTAAGATATTACTAATATTCAAAATAGGATATAACTATGGTCTTACTTACTTTTGCTTCTACAAGAATATAAATACGGTTAAGATTTGTCAGAACATATAACAATAATGCTGCTTCTGATAAAGCGAATAAGGGTTACAATGCAAATGCAAATTTAACACTATACTGACAAATATATCAGACTAAGTTGGTAAGCTTTCTAGAATAAGTTCATATTTTACCAACTTGTGATATATTGTGCCATTCTATCCTCGTTCCTGGACTGTGAATTATTTAATCTTTTGTATTTTATACATTGGACGGAAGTGGTAGATTCACATAAGTACAATGTATTAGGCAAGATAGTATTTAAAAAAACCACATTGGGCTTCGGAGCTACAAGAACCTGAAGGGCCTGAGTGAAAACTGCGGTTTCTTAATAAACCCTGTATTATACTGCAGTTAAATTTCTACAGCATACTATCCGATCAATGCCTCTTATGGCGGTATCTGAGAAAAAAAATTAACACCTTTAGATCTTCAGGGATGGACTAGCTTCAATAAATTATTGCTAAACTTTTGTGCTTGATCCTTTAACTGGGAAACATGTATTCTTGTTTTTCTGGGCCCTGAGTCCTAAAGAAAGCCTAAAACTGGGTTTGATATTCTGAAATTTTCCTATATCTGGAGTTTTTGTGCGTCGCCGATTAGGATTATTACCAAAATTTCTAGGTTTTTAAAATGGCGGAACCAATAAATCGGAATCGGTACCATAATGACAAAATAGTAGTAAAACAAACAGGGTTGATTTTATTGATACAGGACTCTGTTTACCAAATATGTTATCATTGCTTGTCGCCATATAGATCGTTAGAAGTTCAGCAATACGTCCCTGACTTCTGAAACAATAACCTGTTTTCTACGGATATTGATAGACAGTTTTTAGTGTTCTTATTTTTGTGCTTCGTTATGGTTTTAGTTATTTTGATTTTTCAGAGTAGCGACACAATTCTTTGATCCGTGATCAAAATAAGAAGTTATTTACGGAAAATAACGCGTATTTAGCAAGGTTGCCGAAAAGCTTAATTAAAATATTTAAAAGAAATATAACATATAAAAACAAATGCAGGAATTTAATAGGCAGTGTTATAAATGAATCAGTTGTTTTGTTTTCCGACATATGCAATGTGGTAGATTTTATTCAAGTTCTGCTGGTTTTGTATTACCTGTCGTTTCGCGGTTCTATGATTCCAGACTTATACATTGCTTAACCGGTTTGGTGCAATCATAACACAAGTATTACCAAAACTTTTCCATGAAATATTTTCAGTTTTGGAACTTTGGAGTTAGTTTCACGTCAAAATGAAACCTGTCATTATTGTCAATAGTCAGTACTGTGAAATTCGCACGGTTTACTTTGGTGGTCATAGAAATTCTTTCTCGAGCCACTTTCATTTGATATAGCTGTCAAAAAACACAACGCGCGATTTAACGATTTCTTATTTTTGTTGCTCTGAAAACTTTCTATTTTTTGAAAAAATCTCATATCTAGTTCTGTACTTAACGGGCCTATACTTTCGTAGAGGAAGCACGTGGAACTTTTTATAGGAACTTTTAGATATCTTTTAGTGTTATACATTTACATTACTTCTTATATTTAGAACTTTTTATCTAAGTCGCATACTAAATTAGGTCCAGAAATGAGAACAGATCTTCCTAGTCATCGGCCCTACTACTTCAATTCTGCAACCTCCATGGAATCAAGTATTCTCCTATCCTATAGAGCACTTTAGCATACCAATGCACACCTACCATATACTCTTGCCTAGCCTGTTTCTCTCTCAAAGGGCTACTCCAAGACCTCAAAGGCCTACTGAAGACGCTCCATATCCTCCAAAGGCCGTGCCTCAAGTTGGAGGTTATTCTAAGTGGTAGGAATGCCCAATGGGCAATTTGTTGGCTATCTACTGTGGCGTAGCAAGAAGCTGCAACTCCATCCACCACTACCGTGCCGGCAGAGGTTAGAGGCGCGTATACGCCTTTCGCGAGTACGGTTTCTATTCGGCTGACAAATTCTTCTCGCAGGACATCTGGAATTCAAAATATGGCATTAATATAACTTCCCAATGTAGCATATTCGAAACACAATGGCACTATTCTTAGATCAGAAAGCTTATCCAAAAATAACTTAAAAAGCTTTTATTTGCCGGGTGCGTGATGATAAAGCCACCCAGCGGATGTTGGTCTGAAATATTTGTGCTTGTGGATAATAATGCATATATAGCAGTCGATTTGAGATTAGGAATAATTTGAATTCCAAGCCGACAATTCTCTTATGATCTGACAAATGATGACAACGCGGTGGACAAGAACGGAGACATCGTCGGATATAATATAGGTGTGGTTCCTATGATGGAATCTCAGCCAGTTTCTTAATTTACAAATACTATTGAAATTACATTTTTCAACTAAAACGCAGGCCAAAATCTTTCTCTCTCTCTTAGACTGTCGAACTATTTTCGCTTCCTACGCGAGTCGACGAGGAAGTTTTGTAAGCCCGAAAAATTTCGAAATTAATATATTATCACGAGAAAACGTGTCACTCATTTCCGTCGGCCCGTGTGCCGCACAGGTATCATCTAAAAAACCTATAAAACGTCAAAAAACCTATAAGAGGTCGACTTGCAGACTAGGTAGTTTTTAGGGCGCAAACAGTCGTTCCACGTTTGCTCACTAGGATCGTTGTGAACGTCCATCTATGTAGGAATCACTCAACTAAACTACGCATTATTGGTTGCTTAGTTTTGTGAGGCTGAGTGATCCGGGTCTGTAGTTTTTATCTCTGAGAAGAAAGTTGGTTGAATAGCAAGATCGCATCTGGATGATTATGTGTATTGGTCTGTGTATAAAATCAGTGATAGTTGCTGTGTGAGAAAATCATTACTGAATATGCCGAATATGACGGGTTACTTATATGTTGTGCTTTCTGAAGAGAGGTTATGTTCAAAGTTATAAATTACGAAAAACTGAGGAGAACTACGGGAAATCATCACCGCGCCAGCGTTGTGTGCAATTACTGTTAGCATGTATATGGCGTGTAATTCGACAGTGTACAGTGATTATAATTATTTCTTATCTCTCTCATTTTTTAAATTCAGCAAATTTGTTTATGTAATTTCCGGAATGGATTAGAAAAAGTGGATGCGTAACTAATTTCTAGCTTTGAATCTCAATTAAGTGTATTTGAGACAAGAACCCAATGTAATTATCATCAACACATACAACTTACAGCTTAGACCTCCAGTAATGCCATCTCAGAAGCAGATTTTACATCACATCAGAGCCAAAGATTGATAACAAGCCTCATGACGTTTAGGCAACACGTACAACTAAGTGCTAAGTTAACATCTTGTAGAATAACCTACATAATGTCAAAAAAAAAACAGCATAATGTGAAAAAATCGGCATAATGTCACTTTTCAAGATACGTGATACCCGTGCCCGGTCTGTCCGCGAATCCTTGGACCGCCTATAACTTGGTAAGAACCTCTCTAATTTGGATGCAATTTCCACACAAGACGAAGGAAGGACGAGGATGTCAAGGACGAAAAAGCCAGTTTTTGAAAATTGGTCCAGGTGGAACTAGAGTCAAAAACATGAAGAAAATAAAAATCCTCAAACTTCGTTTTTCGACGATTCAGATGCTTCTGTTCATTTTCAGAAAATTTTTGGAAGAGGTCGAAATTCAGAGGTAAGACGTTGTGGGAGCAGGGGGAGAGTATATGAAAATGTTTTGATGTTAGTATATTTATACGCTCCCAACCCCGATAAATATATGCATCTATTAGCCATAAATGCTACACATCAAATCTTTCCCCTTACATTTGGGTTTAAAACTTGTTAGACAAATGTTTTTAATCCGCGTACTCCTGCTATCTTTGCTCACCGCTCGGCGTAACGGTTCGGATGGTTAATCTATCTGTACTGCAGCGCACAAAACATATACACGGATTGGACGACAGATCGCTGTAACGGTGCCGCGGTAGGCGCTTCCGCGCAGTTGTTGAAAGGAACAATGTTTCCAGATGGACATTAACTACCGGTAAAGCAGGGAAGGAATGTCTAAGGATTAGTTGTTTTTCAAATACGTCAGAATTTGTTGGTAAGCCATATCCAGCAATTTTCTAATTTCCAGTATCTTCTACATTTTGCTCTGAAGTCTTGTAAGTACAACTTCAAATGATCCCATAGCGATAACCAAAGTTATATGTATAGTCTGTTAAGTTTTAAAATCAACAATTTTCCTAGATTTGCTGAGGGAGTTCCGTATGATACAGGTAGAGCAGTCTTTGGTCTTATTGAGGAGCACATAAAACCAATGTATAACTATAGAATAGCTATCAACAGATCGGAGGGTTTTTGAGCTTTTAAAGGATTAATATTATTTCTATGGACATTAGAATGTTTAAATTTTTCCATCCCTCCAGTATGTAAAGCTTACAGAATATGGAGTGCCGAAAGTACCCACAAAACGGCATAAGCATATTGTACTTGTTTTTTGACCACTTTACCTCTGCTGGAACATTCCACAAAAATATCGAGTTCGTCGGCTCTTATGATATCACTAATAAATCTTCTGTGGAAATTTTAACAGGGTCAGGTAATCAGATTAGTAATTCTGACTACAAGGGATTAAAGGATTATCGGAGAGAAAGGCAGACTGACGCACGCAAATTACATGGCTTTTCAATACCAGCAAACCTACAAGCTTCATGAAACATTCAAAATAATAATAATGGGATGAAATAGGACGACTAAAAGAGGCAATCTCCGGAATATAATGAGATAAAGATTAATTCTAAGCCAATTTGAATTGCTGCAGGTGTACATGATCTTTGGGATGACCAATCCCGCATCAATGGCGTTACTAGCTTTCACCAGGCTCAGGACACTCAGCCCACAGTCGTGTAGAAGCGATTGCCGATTGTAACGTACGACCACCGATGATGTCGCTTGACCATGGAGTGACGACGTCACACATATCTTCACCCGAATGTATGATATATTTCTAAGTTTTAAGGGTAAATGCGCGGGGACATCTATGGTGAGTGCAATATGCCTAATAAGAGCGTAGAATTAGTGAAGTTGGAAGCGTACAAAATATCTCAACATCAAAAAATTTAAATATATCCTCCCCCCTTGCAACCCCTAGCTCTCCATTTTCCCAAAAATGATCAGGATCGTCTGAAACGTCAAAAAACAAAGTTCGGCACGGGTATCACGTATCTTGAAAAGTGACATTATGCCGATGTTTTTTGACATTATGCTGTTTTTCTTGACATTATGTATGTTTTTCTACAAGATATTAACTTAGTTATACGTGTTGCCTAAATGTCATGAGGCTTGTTATCAATATTTGTCTTTGATGTGATGTAAAATCTGCTTCTGAGATGGTATTACTGGAGGTCTAAACCGTAAGTTGTACGTGTTGATGATAATTACATTGGGTTTTTGTCTCAAATACACTTAATTGAGATTCAAAGCTAGAAATTAGTTGTGCATCCACTTTTTCTTATCCATTCTGGAAATTACATATACAAATTCGCTGAATTTCAAAAATGAGAGAGATAAGAAATAATTATATTCACTGTACACTGTCGAATTACAAGCCATATACATGCTAACAGTAATTACACACAACGCGGGCGCGGTGCTGATTTCCCGTAATTCTCCTCAGTTTGTCGTAATTTATAACTTTGAACATAACCTCTTTTCAGCAAGTACAACAGAAAAATAACCCGTCGGGTACAGCCGGTAGATATACTTCATTGGCAGCATATTCAGTAATGATTTTCTCACACAGCAAATATCACTGATTCTATACACATGCAGACCAATACACATAATCATCCAGATGCGATCTTGCTATTCAACCAACTTTCTTCTCAGAGATAAAAACTACAGACAAGGACCATTTGGCCTCACAAAACATATGCAACCAATAATGCGTGTAGCTTAGTTGAGTGATTCCTCCTTAGATGGACGTTCACAGCCATCCTGGTGAGCAAACGTAGAATGACTTCTTGCGCCCTAAAAGCTACCTAGTTTGCAAGATGACATCTTATAGTAGGTTTTTTTGACGTTTTATAGGTTTTTTACATGATACTCATGCGGATCAATTTTAATTATTTGACCTTTTTATCCGCCGCCACTGGACCGAGTTTCAAAAACTACAATGCTTTTGTATCCTTGGCATAGAAGTAATATAGCGAAAAAGTTTAATCGAAATCCGAGCGACACTTCTCTAGTTATAGGCGGTTATGAGATTAGCGGACAGGCAGGCGGAAATGAGTGACATGGTTTTTCGTGATGTACAGGGTGGCCAACTATGAATGCGAGGTACTGTATCTCGGAACCTATCCAACGTAGAGGCTTGCGGCAAAAAAAGTTCTTACTAAAATCCTGGAAAATAATTTCATATAAAAATATTTCTGAAATGGCCGCTAGGGGTGTAACTGCAATCTTGAATAAAAAAAGATGTTCATATTAAGTCCGCTATATTAAAGTGGTGTTGGAGGGGGTATTCAAAGGTTTCCGGAAAAAATACCCTGTATCTTCTAAACGGCTGAGCTGATTTTAACAAATTTAGGCTAGTTGAAAAGAGCTATTCTTGGGCTACAAATGTTATTCCTTAAATTTTAATTCTTTTATCTAATTTTTCTGGAATTCTTTCTTGTTCATCAGAATAAAATCACCCTTCAAAAAATATTACAAAATATCGCTAAAAGGTAAGTAAGTAATGCTAATAATAAAAGGAATATTTTTTGTTTAAATTCATATTCACTATGGGTATATACGAAAAAGCCAACTAATAGAAGCAGGTCATAGAATACAACAAAATAAATACCTAATCAGAGCATATACTAAGTGACATATAAATCCGGACACCCAGTTTAAATGGTTTTATTTTAATAAAAGTTGGTGAATGTATTTATCTTACTGTAAATAACAAGTGAAAAAATGTTCAGCCTTATCAGTTGGACATTCCGGTTTTTATACTGCTTTTTTTTAATTCACTAACGCTCTAAAAATGAATATTTCAGCCGCAGTAAAGAATCAACGTTGGCGGATTTTGGTTCTTGATATCCTTTACGATCGGTTACGATGCCTAGAGTACGGAGACCTGTACGATTTCGTCAACTTAGTGAGTTTGATAGGGGCCGTATAGTGGGACTTCGGGAAGCTGGACTTTCTTTTCGGGCAATTGCAGTTAGAGTGCAAAGAAGTGTAGACACTGTGGTTAGGTGTTGTCAGGCATGGCTTCGAGAACGCCGTTCGCAAAGAGCAAGGGACACTGGACGCCGCCGTAGAACAACAGACCGTGAAGATCGCCGCCTAAGATTATTGGCCTTAAGAGACCGTTTCTCCACTACCAGGTCCATTGCAAATGAATGGTTTGCAGAACACGGAAGACCTATTGGCATGCGAAGTGTTTGCCGACGAATGAGAAGTTTTGGCTTGTTTTCATACCGGCCACACTGGGTCCTCCCTTTAACTCGAGAACACCGACGTAATCGCCTTGAGTGGTGCAGACAACGGTCACTCTGGGATCAGGAATGGAACAGTATTGTCTTTAGTGACGAGTCTCGATTTTGTTTAGGCATGCACGATGGTCGTGCCAGGGTTAGAAGGCGACGTGGTGAAAGGAGGAATCTACAGTTTTTTGTTGAAAGACATGTTCATCACACTGTTGGAGTTATGGTTTGGGGTGCTATAGCTCAGAGGTAACATGAACGCGCAGCGTTATATCCACGAAGTTCTAGAACCCCATCTTTTACCCTATCTTGACACCCTGGCAGATCCAACTTTCCAACAAGATAATGACCGACCACATGATGCAAGAGTCACAATAGACTTCTTTCAACATAATGATGTCACATTGTTACCATGGCCACCAAGATCTCCCGACTTATCCCCAATTGAGCACGTGTAGGATATGATGGCTAGGAGATTGCTCAATTTGCAACGTCATCCTCAGACTCTAGAAGCACTTCGAGAGGAGTTGGTGGTTGCCTGGAATGAGATACCACAGGAGGACATTGACCACCTGATCAGAAGCATGCCTAGGCGCGTTGGAGAATGCGTAGCACATCAGGGTGCATCCACACATTATTAAAGGTCAAAGGGCTTTAAAGCAGTGCAATCATTTTGAAATTTTTATCATTTACTTATTATGCTTCATTAAGTACTTATACAAAATTTTATTAAAATAAAACCATTTAAACTGGTTGTTCGGATTTATATGTCACTTAGTATAAATACCTAATCCTCAAATTGTCAATAGTTGTCAATAGTTTCGCGTTACTTTAAGCAATTTTTGTGCTTACCAAATGCATTTTATGAACGATGAAGCTGGTAATACTTTATTTTGAATGTCTTCAGAATGCCGCAGTAGGAGTTTACTCAACTCGATATCCAAATCCAAGTTATAAATTAAGGAAAAGATTGCGTGACTCTCTTGTTATGTCAATCTTAAATTATTGCGATATTCTTTACTATGTATGTCTCGACCAGTTTATGAAGAACCGGCTGCAAATTATTCAAAATAATTGCATCCGTTTTATCCATGGGCTGAGAAAATTTGACCATGTTAGCGATAAGTACCATCGTATGAAATGGCTAAAAATTGGCAAGCTAGTTGAGTACAAGTACTGAATATTTTTGCACAAGTTGATAGCTACGTCAAGGCCCGCTTATTTGAGAGGTAAGATTATATTTAGTCATGAAGTTCATAGCATAAGAGACTGTAGAATAATCAGAATACCGCCTCACTCTATGACACTTTTCAAGCGTTGTTTTTCGTATAATGCTGCCATACTTTACAATGCTTTACCAGGTAAATACAAGAAAATGTCTCCTGCCAATTTCCGTAAACAAATAAAACAATTTGTATTTACCCTTAACAGATATTGCTGCAGTATCTTTTCTTATGTATCTAAATATTATAGGTGTGTATGGGTGTATATATGTATATGTGTGTGTATATATATGTATGTGTGTATATATGTATATGTATATATGTGTATATGTATGTATTTATATATGTGTGTATATATGTATCCATGTACATCCTGTATATAGTTTTGTACTTTAGTTTATAGTATAGTTTAGTTATAACTATAACTTTTTTTATAACATCTTAGGCAACGCACATTACATAGTGCTCTGAATGTACTGACAAAGATAGTTAAGTGTAAGAGTAGCCTAGGCTAAACTTCGCTATCTTTGTCCCTCACCTGTATAACAAATAAAGCGTTATTATTATTATTATTATTATTATTATTATTATTATAAATCGGCGTCTTTGCGATGTGAGAGTTATTTCCCGATTAGTGGCGAGCTTATCAGCCAATGGTAGTTTTCGGCCTACGTTTCAACGGCAAAGAGTTGAAAGAACACAAGAAAATAGTAACCGCATACTGGGATATATTTAACGAAATCCATGTTAACACAAGGGCATTATCCCTTGAGTTGGGCATATCATGAACAACGGTTCAAAATATTTTTAAGAACCATGGGTAAGTTCTAACGGCCATAAAAATATAGGAATTTATTTGAATTTAACTTTTTTTAATTACTTTTAGAATGCATTCATATCATATCGTTTTGCTTCAGTCATTGAAAGAGGAAGACATTAATCTAAAACTTGCTTGATTTTTATTTATGGGGACGGTTAAAGGACATCGTGCTTCAGTCTCAACCTAAAACCAGAGAAGATGTGAAAAAATGGTTTCGTAATGCAATACGTAACATGCCGAGAGCCGAAAGTGAAGCTGAAGTTTTGTCTACTCATGAGGCTTCGGGAATGCATAGAGCGTAAGGGTCAACATTTACGGAAGCATTTAAATTGATCCTTTTTAGGGCCACAACTCATTAATAAAAAGAAATTCTAGAAAAATTAGTTTGAAGAAGTAAACATTTAAGGGATCTTAGGTTGGGAATAAGATATCGAGATGCGGTTTTCGAGAGCTTCCCTTAAAAATCATTTAGCTCCTTTTTACAGGGTGTTTTTTATGGTAACATTTGAATACCCCCCAAAAATTTATTTTTAGATATACAGCAAAAATTGTCAAAAAAGGGGTATAGTATATGTCGCTTTGAAACCAAACATAGACGTTTTTCAAGGTATTTTTCAGAATAGTTAAGATGCCGATACGAAGTTATAGTACATCAAAACATGGTTCTTTGGTCGGTTCACCTCATGTATTTCATTTCGACGTTGAACCTGTTTTTCTTGGGCTGTAACGGAAATTGATTATACGCTTGATATGGGCTGAAGCAAATTAAAAAACAATTCTATTATAGCCTTACCTGCACTATTAATTAACAACCTATCTCCGACTTTCACGTTTCCCGCAAACTCTACTTGTCCCAATCCTTCCGAACTGAGTACCAAATGGTTGGGGGTTACAGTAAACGTGCTCCCAGAGATCAAGGAAAACCTCACGAACTCCCTTTTCTGATCCGGATTGTAGTCTATGAACATCAGCATCTCGCTGTAGAATGCCTGCTGGGTGTACGGGTCTACAGCCAGGATGAGATCACCGATTTGCAGATCGGATAGCCGCTTGCTGCCGGTAGGAGTGGTGACTGTTGAGTTTGCAGTGAAGCACCCACCGAATTTCGAGCCTACGGAAGATTCTGGAATAAGAAATTAGATATAAGAATGAAGCCAAGGTTGGTAAGCGCGAATAAAGCTGTGAAATAAAGAATAATAATTACAGATCTATCTATTTTTGATAATCAGCAAGTGTTCTTCCTACTAGGATGAGGACGCATAATCTTGTGATATGAATTACAAGTACCAAAAAAGAATCCTCCAATACGGTACTTATCCATGTGCATTTTAATGTAAATTTGACATTAGTCATTGATCAGTTAATTATGACTGCTACAACTTATTAAAAATGTTATTCTGTGCCTGATTGCGGTGAAACCACTATTAGTGGGCCTACTAAGCTCTATATCGATGGTCTAGTGACAATACTCTACGTATCATCAAAATTTAAAAAAATTAGTTTTCGGTATTTGTGAATCCATCTATCAGTAAGCTATCAAGTTGAATGATCAGCAGCAATGTACGCTCATAGAATCCTTTTTGCGTGACTATCTATCTGTAATAACAGGTCAGATATCACTAATGATATACCAGGTAGTATCAATGTTCTGTTAATTTTCGAAGATTCAAGATTTTTCTATTTCTAGTTGTTTTGGTGTATGGATAGAGAGTATTTTGCTTGAGTTAAAGCGTGCTTCTAAACGTCTTTTTAAATCGAAATTTGTGGCTAATTATTTATGATAAAACTAAACACACAAACAACAATCCAAGGTTTGATACGTATTAGTTTTGATAGTTCGAGGATGAACCTATATTAAAAAAATGGTTTTATGCTTTTCCTGAAAAAGTAGCCTAATGCTTGATACGGGGTTTTGCGACTAGACCATCGATATGCATGTTCTTGCAATACCAAGTATGAGAAGAACGTGAATGGATGTGGACGACATGTTGTTCTTTGCCCGATGTAAGTAACAAACAAACCTCTTCAATACCACAACTATTCTTAATACTAACATTTTCAGCTACAAATTTCACATTATTTGAGATTGTGTTATATGACCCAATTTTTTTTGAATAAGGGTAATGTTCTAGAGCAGAAATTATATTCTAAAATGAATTGAATTTTCCGAAAAACATTACTTTGACGAAATACAGAGTGATTTCTACGTCACTGATGGCTGGGACAGGGGACAGAAGAAGAATAATCTCTAAGTAACTTTGTGGCGATGTGTTAATTTTTTCCCGGAGCGTTTGAATAATTTTTAATGTCATATTTTATAAACGTCAGGGTACTTCACAAAGATATTTCAGAATTGTGTTTTAAACACTCCACAACCCTTCATAAAAATGTCGTCAAGTAAGTTGACTCTGTACTTCCCACGCTACGCCGTCAGCAGTTCGCAAAGGATTATGTTTGGCATAAGCTAGCAATTCTGAGAAAATAATTAGCTTCGAAAATGTATAACAAAAAAATAAATGACTTTCCTCCTCCACCTGAGAGGAATTGCTGCAGGCGCACATCGTCGTTGCGATGACACACACAGCAACGCGGAAGCGATTGCCGACTGTGACGTACGACCACCGAAGACGACCCTTGTCTATCGGGGGACCTCGCCGCTCGTATCGACACTCGACTGTAGGAGATATTTTTAAGTTTTATGGGTAAATGTACGGGGACATATATGATGAGTGAGATATGCCTAATATGTGCGTAGAATAACTGGGGTTGGAGGCGTATAAATACATCATCAAATAAAGTATTTAGAAATAAAAGGTTTAGCTGTGGAACTGACATAATTAGGTTATCAGGATGCAATTTTACATTACATACATAATTCATTTATTTATTTTTTTGTTATAATTATGTATTTATCTAAAGACAGAAAAGGTACTTCTACGTTGTATTCAAAAATCCCAATTTTTCGGGTTAGACATTCAAGGATCCAAATGTCTCTATGTAGATATATACAGATTAATTTTTTTCGATTTCGTAAAACACATTTCATACTTTGTGTCTTGATAAAAGTACATTTTAGGAGCCATTTATTGGGAACTTTTGTGTTTCTGTTGGACGTACTTTTGCCATAGAACTATTTTCACTGTCTTTTGGATCATCACATAAACCCTAATTATTTGGATCATAGCACTGGGCTGAGGTAATGCAAAATTAGTCTTTGCCGAGATCCGACTCAAGTCGACAGCTTTTAATTTCCATACCTACTGGCGGAGAAGTATTGTAATCGCATTTTTTTAATGAGATATTAGGTTTTTTGGATATTGTATGTGTACATCATTGATTTCTGCCTATCTATCGGTCTGTCCGATAATCTTCTAACCGCCTATAACTTGAAAATTATCGCCCGGATTTCGATCGAAATCGTAAAAAATATTACTACTACGCAAAAGCTTTGTAGTTTTTGAAGTTAGATCCAGTGGCGGCAAAAAAAAGGTCAAAGACGAAAAAGAATAAAAATCGCTAAACTTCGTATTCTGATGCTTCAAAGGTTTCGGATCATTTTTAAAAAAAAATTAAAGGTAAAACATAGGCTTGAGGATTGTAGGGGGGTTATTAGGGTTTGTCTCAATTTTTTGACGTTAGTACATTTATACGCTCCAAATCAAGGTAATTCTACTGGTGAGGCAGGGAAAGAATGTCTATGGATTAATTGTATGAACTTGTTTGACTGACCTTTTTCTTAGAGGGTCTAGTTTGTGTTGAACATTAATCCTTTATGAACTGATTACGGCATTGCGGGGGAAATGCAGAATCAACCTACTGGACGCCATTTTTTGTCATTAAAAATAATAATGGAAACAAGAATGAACTTGAATCGTCAGAAATAGCCCTAGGGTACATCCGTGATGACCTTCAGTGTCTGTGACCTAGGCGACTCACGAAAACCATGAATCAGACTTTATGCTAAGCGAATGGTTATTAAATATCGGGTTTGTGTCATTTTTGTCACAGACGATTTATTATTTACTGGAGACGAGACACGAAAGAAACATTTTGCATGACACAAAATCTGTCATAATGTTCCGGAACATGCACGAATAACTATGCGAAAAAAAGGACTGTATAACACGGACTGACCGACCTCTTGAATATAATACCTGTAATATGACATGATTAATAGGATACAAATGGCGGATAATTTATATAAAGCTACACAAACATTGTTGCTGTCGGTGCTTTATGGGATGATCTTCGAGAAATAAACGATGTTTGGCGAAAAAGGAAAACCTTTGTAAAATGTATATTTTTGTAACGTAAACGTGGGTGTTAAGTCTACTACGATTTGTCAAAAGAAAACAGATCAAAGTCTGAAGCATACCCTCCAGTAAACGGTTCTCTGTTTTGGCACAGTGCTATTTCAGAGGTAAATCCAGATATTGTCAATTTCAACTGGCATTCGACAAAAGTCATCTATAGGTGGTTGCAGAAAAATAAGTTGAAAAACTTTTAATCGTCCAACATATGTGATGCTGTTGCCTGAATCGACTACCAACTTGAGAAGAGTATGATAGACAAATGTTTCAAAAACATTGAGCAAAAATGGAAGGGACGATTCTACATACCATTCTAAGACTATTTTACCTTTTTATCGATATCATTTTTTAAGATAACCTTTGAACTACATTGCGTAATTTAACTAAATTTTGACAGTATGATGTCTATGGAAAATCGTTAACTCGTTTAGACGCAAGCGACTGACTAGAACTAAAGCAATCTTGCTAATTATCCTTTATCTGAAAATGTATTCATGTTCGAGTCCAACAAAATGAATCTCTTTCGATGTCATCGCTCGATTCATAGTCTCCAAAAGAGTTCGACAAAAGGTGCAAACTGGCTTAAGTGATTTGAAAATTTATATCTGGGGCCTATTTTTCAGCTGAAGAATCAGGCTTTCGAAAAATATAATTTTGAGCCATTATTAAACAGGAGGTGAGGAAAAAATTGAAAATGCTTTTAGAATAGTG
This sequence comes from Acanthoscelides obtectus, assembly GCA_963669975.1. Lineage (NCBI taxonomy): Eukaryota > Metazoa > Arthropoda > Insecta > Coleoptera > Chrysomelidae > Acanthoscelides > Acanthoscelides obtectus. The sequence continues at coordinate 56,369,484 of CAVLJG010000006.1, read as the reverse complement.
CAAAGAAACCCCTTGAATTTTTACATGTTTTGGAAATACACCGCATACACTCTTATGAAAAAGTGAAGGATATTTATTTTTGCTTCGTACGCCTCTGAGCAAGGAAATATCTATTGTATTTGCGAAAAATTTCGAAAAGGAGATAGATATTGTGTTTTCTGAATTTCATATAACATGTACATTACGAAAAACCGTGACCCTCACTTCTGTCGGTCTGTATCACTTGATACCGTTCGGATGGTGACGAAATTTTCACACAAGCTTACTATGCCAAGTAAGAGAGAGTTTTGCAGTTTTTGAAAATCGATTTAGTGGTGATGGAGAAAGAGGCCAAAAACAAAAAACGGGCTCAAACTACATTTCTTTACGTTTTAGAGATTTTCAGAAAAACATCTGTAAGGCTGAAATGCGGGGGGTGTAGGGGGGAAGGTACATGAAAATTTGTTGATCTAAGTATATTTATATACTTCACATATTTCACACATCATATATTTCCCCGTAAATTTACCTTTAAAACTTAGAATGATAGAGAAATGTTCTCGATCCCCGTACCCCTGCTTAAGCTCACCGTGCGGCGAACCGAACATATACATATACACGGACCACGTACGGAACCAACGACAAGTCGCTGCAGCGGAGCCGCGTAGATGTGTAAAGGGACAATGTTGCCAAATTGAAGTGTGTTTGACTGACTTAATTCGTTTAATTTATCTATTGTGCATGTTACTGACTTTCTCTCAGCGGATATATGTTGCGTTGAACTTAATCCTTCATGAACTGCGCACGGGGTTGCTTAGGAAAGTGTAAAGTCAACCTTCTTGATGCCATTTTTTGACCATGCTGAAGGATAACATTAGGTTTCATTGCGCTGAACGAGTCACGTCTCTACGTGCGTAAAGAGTTTTTAGTTATTGATGTACCGGACTGAAATTCGTATAAACGGGCAACCGAATCAAACGCTTAGCGGGATGGTTCTAATGACACAGATAACCCAGAAATGATGTCTTCTGTCATACGGTGTGCTTAGATGCCGCACATCATTCAACATTGAGTTACATATTGCAAAAATATAATCGTACTAGTAGACACATTAGTTCTTGAAAAGTATCGGAGAAATCAATCCTCTTCCAAATGTGATGCTTATGACATTTAGCACGCCACCCGGAACATCGACCGATGTGTAAATTGTTTGCAAACAAAACGAAAGATAGTAGCATAATACACTTTACGCCACTGTTAGCGCGTCGCCACTCTCTATCTTTTTGGTACCAGACTGTAGCACCGAATTCAATTCGAACGGAATCTCATGTAAACGTAATAAGTGTATTGTCAACGCCGCGCATTTAGCGTCCGAATAACATGAAATAATTCGGGAACCTTTTTAGGCTAGTTATAATATGTCACATCACAAGGTCGCCTGCTGGTTTCTATACATTGTGAGATTGTGCATCCTTGAACAATAGTTATGCAACCGGTCTAGGTAGATGTTACCCTTATTACTAAAAATCAGTACTCATAAAAATAATGTCAGAATACTAGATATTGGATATTCGTTCTGATATGTTTGGGGTTCACGTCCGATCCTGACCAGTCATCGTCAGTCAGGCAACTGGTTCTTCAGCACGACTCTCACGCGCATAACACGTAGCCTTATCTCCGGACAGAAATATTTAATTTCGAAACAGCACCCAATTCTATTAAGGTTGCACCGCATTATCGCAGCCAGCGTTGGTTCGCAGACCGATGAGCGACAGTCATTTGTTACTCTCCGTCGTCACAGCAACCGCTGATGCCGCTGCCATCTCCACCGAAGAACCGGAATTCCCATCTTTCCGGATCAGGGCCGTAACGTTGTAGGAATTAAATTTTGAATAATTCCACTATCACAAGCGTTTTATTCAAAAGCTGTCTTCCATGTTAATAAGCTCTAATTCCGAAGGTAACTGACAGTAGCCTGTATATATTTTTTTCAAGTTAACTATCCCATAGTTGCTGATAGGGCAACGCTACTCCTACGGTCTCAAATACCATGTTCCGAGCATTTTGGTGCTCAAGTTTGTGTCTGTTGTCATCCTGTGATTGATAACTGATGCCACTATTAAGCAACATGTTTGCGGCTTAGTTTCACTTAAATAGCCTTACAGTCCTCTCATCAAAGTCCACTGACATTGGAAAACACAAGTGACTGCTACATAGAAGCTGAGGTGATCTTCTTGATGTGAGTTCTAAATTAGTCAGTAGAAGAATAAAAAGTATTTGGTAGATTGTTACAAATTTTTAATAATGTACCAATAAAGCTGGGCTGTAGCGGCCAGTTATTCATACACAGAGCTCAACCGAGTTGACAAACATAACAAGCAGAATCATTCACTGATAGGCCTAGATTGCGGTGATACCATGGAGAAGAGTTCAGAAAGCTAATACCGTTAATAGACTTTTTAAGGAGTGTCATAATATGACATTATGTTTACATTTTTGTGCCGAGTTCTGAAAAGATGGAGCCAAAGTACCAACTTCTTTTGAGCACGTTGCTTAAGCTATACATGTTTGAGAGAAGAAATGAAAGGCTTGTTCAAGCATCGAAATTCAGATAGTTTTGGACAGTTGGTCATAGTTTTCCAATCCCGAAGAACACCCAGAGTTGACTGATAGTTCTTTGACAAGCTGTTTGGTCAAATGAATTTGCAAACCATTTGATAATCATTACTACAGCATGCCTAATGTTGACATGAATTTCAAAATGAATTTTGTAGATCATTCTGTGCTGCAATTTATTGAAAGAGTAATTGCTATATCATATGTCGGATCAGTAAAAATAATATTATGTCTATTATTTCCCCAAAAGCTAATGATCCATAATCATCTCCATGATCTCTCTGCGAACGCGTTCAACTGTTGCGCCGACATCACCCATTATGCACAAAGAATCTCATAATCAGCAAAATTACTCAAGTCTGTTATGGTAATATGAACAAATAACACAACGCAAAGTGGGAAAACCTAACAAAAACTCAAAAAACAAGGTAACGAGTATTAATGAAATTTATTACCTATTTCAAGGTTAATATCTCAAATTGTAAGTTGGGTTTGGGAACGTAACCTTATTTATAGTACTGTCATCACAGCAGACTTTCAATCTTGAAGTTGTGACTATCATTCAACGCTACCTTTTAGCAAAAAAATTCTGCCGTCCCGTATCATCCATTGTGTTGAACATTTATGAGCATATCGAGTTTGGATCATAATGGAGAGGATACGAACATTCATCTGATGTAATAACAATCTCTAATTATTATTGTTTCAATGTACACCGTGAGTTGAACAGATTACTATTTTGCCATCACTTTTCATGTAAGTATTATTCAGAGATGTTTATAATAACTTTCGGTTCTTTGGCCAAATTGAAGTTAACGTTTCTGGACCTTTAAAGCTACTACACACAGTGCCGGCGGCAATGCCGCCGGGTTTATGCCGAGCGGCGATGCCGTCGGCAATACAAGCCGCCGGCACAAGCCGCGCAAAGCCGCCAAGCATCATTCCGGTTGTGACAGTCACATAGAACGATAGTGAAGTGCATAATTTATGGTTGGTTGGTTAAAATGGAAAAGGAAATCATCATCACAGCCGCCGCAGTTGTAATTTTTATTTTAATAAGAAAAAATACAAAAGGACGAGAAGGTTTTGGTTGCACCCAAGTTTGCAAAATAGAAAATGGCGGAACGGTACTGTAATGATAGAAGAGTATAAAAAAGATGATGTGGGGTGTCAGCGTTTGCGCAATAGCATGTTTTTTGGGTTTCTATACATCGTCTATGCCTGCACCAGATTTGTGCAACTGTTCTAACTTCTTTTTTTCCCGAAAATAATGAGAGGTTAAATTTTTTAACTTTCTCTCTACTTCGCCTTTATCAATGTCAAATACACTTGCAATTATGTTCAATGCGTCCATTTGTTTGTTCCTATTCTTATAGTCTGCATTTCTGGTATTCCATAATATATCATTTTCATGAAATTTTTCAATTAAGAGCAGCACAGCTTCGTCGTCCCAATTTAACGACATTTTAATTTGTTTAAACACACAAACCGTACAACACTACCGCTCGAATGCCAGGAACAGTGACGCCGGCAAGCCGCGTAACCCGCCGGCACACCCCGGCGGCAATGCCGGCGGCTCCTTTGCGCGGCAAGGCCGGCGGCTTTGTATGCCGCCGGGTGTACGGAGGGTTAGCCGGCGGCTTGCCCGGCGGCACTGTGTGTAGCAGCCTTTAGAAATTGCTAGATAATCTTTAGAGTCAGCTTTTGCTAAATTAAAACTATAGAGTAGTTTATTTGTGTATAATGCTATATTATTTTGTGGGATTTGCTATATGAATGGCCTTAAAATGTCAATCAAATGCCTGCCTATAGACAAGCTGATCTCTGATTAGAACAAAACGACCGCATAAAATCTACCTGACACGCGCATGGGCTCGATTGCTGCTTATTTTGAATTTGTCATTGAAAACACTGGAATGACCTTCAGACGCTCTCATAGTGGCTGATTGACATCTGTTTCGGAAACAGTGACCATAAAAACCCAAATAACATGTGGTTAACCTCAATTGCTCGTCTTCTTTTGAATCAGTCTCTGATATGGCCTTGTAGTGACCTTCAGCTTCTGTCATAGAACAAACTAATCGCAGATTTTGAATCAGCAACTCAAAAGGCCCTGATGTAGTAATAGAGTGAGATAAAATTATTCGCTTACCAACACATACAACATGAGTAGCAGCAACGAAATCGAACTGTACGTGGACCATAACCAGTTTCCATACCGAACGTTCGAGTACAATAGAAACTATACTTAAGCAGTAACGCTCTGACCCTGATTAAGTTTCATGTTTTTTAACATTTCTATAACCTTTTCGTTAATGAAGTGACACAATAAAACGTCAACTTTTAAAACAAATAGCGTCAAAAAGAGATGGTGATGGTTGGGGTTTACCTTTTCAGATGAAACGTGAGCGAACAAGTAAAAAAGATAAACGAAAAAGTACTCACTGTTCAGTTGAATTGAAATTCCAAGTACGGCTCTTCCGTAAAATCCGAGGAGCACATGTAGCAAAAATAACAAAAAAGAGATCGAAAATATGACGTTGGTGTCACTTTTTCTTGGTGAACGTATTTTATAAGTACTGTTCGAAGTAAATTAACAGCATGTCGACTAGTTCGCTATTGGTGTATGAGTGAGCCATTTTGTTTTTATTTTTTGAACAAAATGGGTTACCAATGTAATTGTTTGTTGACCTACACTACCGGCGTCTAGGTTAGGTTGCATACTAGCGTATTTACATCGTAGTCGTACGTACTATAACTGTACGCGCTGGCGCCGTGGACGTGATCGAGGGATAGGACCGGCTTCAGTTTGGTTCAGGTTTGATTGAATTTGCGTAGCCCAATATCTCGGTTCTTTTAAGACATTGGTGCATATGCTACTAAGAAAATCCGCTTATTTTCTCAAGCTCTACACGTCGTGTAAAGGAAAACCCCAACGTTGCGGATACCCGTATAGTGTTCAGGAACAAAATGTTGGATTTCATTGAAACTTGACAAAAATAAAAGATGCTGTCAGAAAAAGACGGGACTAAGGATTATATTCAGCACAAACTAGACCCTCTGAGAAAGAAATCACTAAACAGGTCCATACAGTTATTCCATAAGCATGCATTCCCTGCCCCAACGGTAGTGACGGCATGATCAGAGCATAAGAAACATTATGCTGTGGCGCGGCAAAAGTACGTGTGATAGCGGCACAACGCCGGGGGCAGAAGTTGCGGCCGGTAGGTACGCAATCCGTGTGCCGAGAATATTTTAACTCCTAATATAGAGAAATCTATGTGTGAAATATGTTTAAGATGCGTAGAAGGTTGACAGGGTATAAAATTGAGATAAGCCCTCCTCAACCCCCTACAAATCACTTTATACCTCTAAAATTTTTTTCAAAAGTGATCGAGATTTTTACTTTTTTCATTTCAGGCCTTTTTCTCTTCCACCGACTTCCACAAATTTTATCGTTAGTCCGAGCTGTTCTTTTAAGGTTATAGGCGGTTATACCATTAGCGGACAGACCACAGACAGATAGATCGACGGAAATGAGTGAGGTGGTTTTCCGCGATCCACATGTCATATAACATCCAAAAAACGTACATCATTTTCTAAAATTTCGCGTTTAAAATACTTGCCCGCCATGACCACCTTAATATGCATATAACCTTCCAGTAATGCCCATATATCCCACCTATGCGTTCTGGTTCTTCTTCTGTTGATGAAATCGAACCGTCGGTGACCGGTGAGCCGTCGAGCGGTAGGGCGAGATGTTATCGCGCCGTCAGTGACATTTTGCTGCTAGTTTAATAGCTTCAAATTAACGTTACTAGACCTGTTTATCTGGGTGCTTTTGTATAAATAAAGCCTGTGCCTGCGCCCGCCGTGCCGCTTTCGGACTCTGCCTGAGTCTGAACGTACTACAGGGTGGTCCCATCCGTCTTTGACCAATGGGCCACGTGGAGATTTATGTTGCGAGCGCGAGCGGCGATAGTCAGGGAAAATTAGGGCATTGGTTGGGAGGGTGGTATATGTAGAACAAACGGAAACATCAAAGTTCTTTCCCACTTTATTGCCTTATCAGCATCGTTTTGTTTCTGAGGTGGAGGATTTTTCTTATTATAACGCTATAAGCTCGACGAAAATATAGTGGAATTGAAGTAATAGTAGTAACTACTACCGCTGTAGGATATTCCAGGACTCGTATCAGTAGCAATAGCGGGAAACCATGCAGTTTTAGCTTGATCCCAGTACATTGACGGATTTAGAGGGGGGCGCGCGCCACTTAGACGTCCAAGTATGATTTTTTTAAGAAAATCATAGAAATTACTGTATCTTAAAAATTACCTTGCTAGCATTCTATAATTTTATTCAAGTCTTCAAAAGATTTATTATGCACAGTTTTGTGGAGCAACAGTGAGGCGAATTTACCTTCAATAAAATACTCAGTAATGGCATTATGTCAATCTATTGTATTAGGTTTGATTCAGAGCTGCTTTCCAATGGCCCTCTTGAGGTACTCCGAGTAACTCAGTTCAGCACCTATACCGTTCCACTGACGTTGTATTCTCATGCATTGATACCGCAACAGTTCGAGAGCGTATCACTCTCAAAGCAAAAACCACTGGAAAGCAGCTCATGATGCGAGTAGTCCACAAATTCTTTTTGAATGATAAAATTTGTCCATATACAAATGTTATATATATATATATATATATATATATATATATGTTATATGTATACAGGGTGGCGCATCGAAAACGAAACAGACGCATTCACTGGCAGCTCAGCTTTTCTTTGGAAAAACGCTCAGACCCGTCGATTTTGTTTTCGAGGAGGACACAAGTTTGGGAAAAAATCACGTTAAGACGTGCAGCCCCCTGGGCGGAGGTGACACCAACCCTGAAATCTGAAATGGAGTGATACCTTATTTTTAAGGTCTTTCAATTCCCTTTATAATGATGTAAAATACATGAGCTTCAGTTCAGTAGTTTTGAAGATTTATTGATTTAAAGCTGAAAGTAGACTTTAATAGGTACATCAGATTAGTTTGTACTACTTTCAGAAGAAATTTGACTAAAAGAATTTAATTAATAAGTAAATGCTTTCCTTCACTACGCCTAAGGTTTGTTTATCATTTTTTTGTTGTTATTACATAAATTAACCATGGTATATTCCACAGCAGAAAGAGTTGAAATTTTTCGGAAATAATCAGTGCGCTAATAGAACAGCAGAAATATTTAATGAGCGACATGAGAACAGTAACGTGCATCAAAAATATGTTCTAGAACTTGTAGCTAAATTTTGGGAAACTGGGTCAGTCGCCAATAAAAAACGCAACATTGAAAATCCCATAAGGAACGAAGCAATAGAAGTGGGGGTTTTAGGGAAAGTTTATGTAGATCCTACGTTAAGTACCCGTAAATTGGAGACTGTGTGTGGTGTTGGTCGACGTACTGTCCAACGGATTCTAAAGGCCCATAGTTTTCATCCGTATAAAATTCACCTGGTACAAGAACTTAATGAAGACGATTTTGATCGGCGATTACAATTTTGTGAATATATGAGTGAACGAATTATAAACGATTAACAATTTCTATTCAACACTTGCTTTTTCGACGAATGTTCCGTTTTCTTAAATGGCGTAGTAAATCGTCATAACTCCCGATATTGGTCCGATTCTAATTCCAGAATTTATCATGAGGTTCATACACAGCAGCTACAAAAATAAAATGTGTGGGCTGGTATTTTTGGCGATCATTTATTTGGTCCTTTTTTCTTACCTGGAAATTTGACCGGTGAAATGTATTTGCAATTACTGGAAGACGCCATAGATCTTGGATTAACAGCCATAATCGAAAATCAGAATGATCGGCGGTACATTGCGAATAGGTTGATGTTCCGACAGGATGGTGCCCCATCATATTAGGCATTACGTGTTTGACAATATTTAGATCAGACGTTTCCAGATCGATGGATTGGTAGAAGAAGTGCCATTGAATGGGCCCCAAGATCGCCAGATTTATCACCTTTGGATTTCTGTATGTGGGGTCATTTAAAAAGCAAAATCTATGCTACTCAGCCAACATCATTAGAAGACCTGCGACAAAGAATTGTGAATGTGTGCCTTCAAATTACTCCTCAAATATTGCAAAATGTGCGGCAACGTTTTGAGCAAAACCTTTATTATTGCATGGAGAGTCATGGTTGCCATTTTCAACATTTACTTGCCTAACGGGTCAGTTCATTCTTCATTTTTAAATTACTTTGCTGGCAAATGTATTGACCTCCACTAATGATGATGTATTAGTTTTATTTAAGCTTTAAATCAATAAATCTTCAAAACTACTTAACTGAGTTACATTCATTTTATATCATTATAAAGGGAATTGAAAGACCTTTAAAATAACATATCACTCGACCCACTTTCCATTTAAGATTTTGGGGTTGGTGTCACCCCCGCTTAGGGGGCTGCACGTGTTAACGTGATTTTTTTCCAAACTTGTGTCCCCCTCGAACACAAAACCGACAGGTCTCAGCGTTTTTCAAAAAAAAAAAAAACTGAGATGCGAGTAAGTGCGTGTTTCGTTTTCGATGCGCCACCCTGTATATGATGAGATACGTTTTTGTAGCTAAATCTTGCGATATATATTTCTTGATTTATTATGAAAATTGGGAGCCCTTCTTGCACAAATTGTATAATTTTTCTCTAATTTGAGATATACTTTACAAGAAATCGGCCAAATTCATTAGATCCATTAGGTACCTGAAAGACGCCTTATTGATCCAATTTGTACTAGATTCGCTCAATTTGATTACCGCTGGTCAATACTAAAATCGGGCCTAAAAGTAACAGAAAGCAAGAGCATAGAATTATCAAAGAGCCGTTTTTGGTAATTTATAGATACTTTTAATTTGCACTCGAGATAAAAGTAAGATCATACTTCTTCTCACCCTATATCTTACAGCAGCTTGTGTTTTTAGAAGCTATATCATTTTGTATCAGATAACGTATGAAGGGTACAGGGGAAAACAGATGAATGTGACAAAAAGTAAGTTTCGAGAAAAGTGAATTTGAAAGTTTGAAGACTCCTAGATTCGTTATACCGGCTGGGTCAAAGATCTGACGGAGTGCCATAGATTCTTTATTATGAGGAATTTAAAAAAAGTTTATTATTTTTATATACAGGGTAGGTTGGCGTCCATGCCGGAATTCAAAGTTTTTAAGATATTGAGGTTAGAAATGATCCCTTCGTCATATGCGACACCCTGTAACATCTAAGGGTTGATTAACCAGCAAAACGCCTATGTTGGGTTTTACGACCTGTTCATATATGATAACTATCTTAACAGGAACTCTACTACACAGGGTCTAGAACATGAGAAAAATTTGATTTACTAACCTCAACAGCTCAAACACAGCATATTATTTTTGAGTGTTTTTTTAACTGAGACAGGAAAAAAACAATGAACCAAAAAAGCTTCATTCAAAAGAATATAGAACAAACAAAACAAAATTAATGGTAACTGCTTAAAAATGATGGTTAACGTTTATTTATTTCGTCACAGATTGGTGTATGATAAATTGTTGTAGTAGCTACTAGTTTCGGTGACGATCAATCGACGTTCATCTTTTTCCCTGCAAGGCAAGTTTTTAATTGATAGGAGTAACTACCGACTGACATTGTTTTTGCGTGTTTTTCCGATACTTCATGGGATTGTACAGCATTAAGACTACATGTTGCCGGGTCTAACTACAAAACATCAAATTTGTGACATTCATCTTTTTTCCCCTGTACCTGTCAAATTATGACAGAGGAAAACTTCCATAGCCTCTGAGGCAGAAAAGCTCAGCTTTATTTGTTCGTGTTTGTGTGATATTATCCGAAAATAACGCGTATCACTAAAACCCAACTATGAATTATTGTATAGAACCCTATCCTAAAGCACATTTGCAGGAATGACCCCAAGGCGGTTTCCTCCCATAAGACTTCTGAGGCTTGGGAATGGAAAATCTCAAGTTTCTTGGAGACCAAAGTCTTACACTGTTATCTCCTAGATTGCCGTTTTTTGCATTGGCGACATATCATTGGCGTATTCTGTCCAGTGAATTTTTAGAAGCATTTTCTCCTTATAACCGCACCGCAAAGCATGTTCCGGAGTGATGGTCCTAAGATTGTTCCCTGACAATATCCTACAGGGCTCTCGGGATCCAAGCATAATAAAATCTCAAGCTTCTTGGAAACAAAAGCCCTGCACTATGACGGCGTATCTTCGCGTCCCATTTTTTGCATTGGCGAAAGAAAAAACGGTGAAGTAGAACGGTTGGGATGTTGTTGAAGAGAACGATCGATTAATTAGTATAATTAGCGGTGCGATGGGAACGCGATTTTAATGATAAAAGTATTTAACAGGTGCCTAAGATTCTTCAGCTCAACATTTTGTAGGTGGTTGAAATTCTTCCGACCTAAGAGTGTATAATACCGCTATTGTTATCTTGATCTATTTTGTCTGTCTGAACAAATGCAAATGAGATCAATTTTTAACTTTGGTATTTATGAGTTTACACTTACGTTATTAGACCACGGATGCTTTTCTTTCTGCTTTCGATAAGTCTTTTGTTCGCTTAAACTACGAGTATAACGCCATCGCTGCGCTGTCCAAAAATTATATTAGCCAGAAAAATGTATGTTCACATATACGAGTATACAGTCTTTGAAACGGTACAAAAATTCATGGGCGAAGATTTGGTCTATCCTGACAAGACTCCTTTGTTTTTTCACGGTTTCTGGAAGACCGCTTGCTTTAAATATACAGGCGAATGAAAATAAGTAAAATAATAGTTTTTGTTAGCAAAAATCAGCTCCTTACTATATAAAAACTGTTCAAAGTCACGGTGATAATCTCTAGGTCTACTAAAGCCAATTTTTATTGAGGTACTATTAACCTCCTGCACGTTTATCCCATGTATGACCGCTGCAATGCTGAACAACATATTTTCCCCATCAAAATAATGAGGAAATGACTTAACATCTGTTATATAAGCAAACAAAACTCCTTCCGCTAAACAGCTATCCTATATCAAACTATACGTCGATCAACTTTTAATTATATCTGATCTAGACTCTTACAGTTTTAACAACATTCGATGGAAATTTACCATAAATAGTTAAATAATGATTGTGCGTAATTTATAAATGACCGGAATATTTGTTCCGCGGTACAATCATGATAAGGTACAATACAATTTATGATTCTATTCATCATAATCAGCTATAGGTACTACAAAAAATGCGGCGAGCATGTTTACTAACACAAATCTTGTAAAAATGTTGAACAATGCAGGAATAACAACAAGTATACGTGTTATTTGCTGAATTTAGTAAGTACCTACTTGCGATTATTAATAGCCGCAGCAGTCTTTCCTGCTCCGCAGACGTCTCTCGGAATTAGACCGGAAGGTCATTCTGTGGCTTCATCTCAACTCCAAAATAATCCCCAAATTTATTTGCTCCCTTTGTCGCATCGGACCAAAACTAGGATGACCTACTTGAATACCTCGCTGTCGACTTTCTGAACATCAATCACCCCGCTTCAGAGGTAGTTCTCCTCAGTGATTTCAATGCTTATAATGAGCTTAGGCTGGGCTCAAACAATACCGATGCAGCAGGTCGGGCAGATGAAGCATTCGCTCTTCCTCAAGAGCTGACCCAGCTGCTGACGAGCCGTACTTCTTCCCCCGCATCTCGTCACATGTCAGTAGCCTGCTAGATCTCTTTCTGATCACGCATCCTGTCCCTTACAACACTGCTGTGGTGTAAGGGACCCCATGGGTAACTCAGACCACGGTATTGTGGAGGGTAGGTTTCGAGCAGAACTCGCCCAGGCCGCAAAATCTGACATTACGGACATGCCGACTGGGAGGGGCTCAGAGACTTCGTCTCTACCTTTCCTTGGAGAGATGTTTGTTTCGCTGAAGTGGATGCGCCGGTTGTTTGTTCTTCGATAAACCAAATTATCCACGTCGGAATGGAGGAATACATCTTTCATACAATGTTAGTGCCTAAACCAGGGTCCAACGGTTGGTTCAATAAATCGTGTGACACTGCTCGCCAGTAGAAGATCAAAACACACAGAACCTTCTTACAAAGCCCCACTGTAGAGAACAGACAAGCCGACGTCGAATCCAGAAACAAATATTACGAAGCGGTTTGCAATTCTAAAAACCAGCACGATATGAAAGTTAGGCATGGGGTAATGTCGCCGAGCAACGGCAGTCGGTTTTTCTGGACACTGGCTAAGCTGATTGAAAAGAACTTTTCACCAGTTACGTTTTAGGATGTAACGATTGTAACCGACCCAAAGGCCAAGGCGGAAGTGCTTGCCAAAATGTTTGTTGCCAACTCCACCATGAACGTCCCTGCCCCTACGCACAAGTGCCGTGGATTCAAAGGATTCCCCACACTATGCGGGAAGTAACATTCAGGCATAAGGCCGTAATAAGAGTGCTCTTGTCGCTCGACATCAACAAAGCTTCTGGTCCGGACTTGATTCCTGCCAGTGTACTGAAGAGGTGTGCAGCGGAGCTTGCTCCAGTTCTCTCGCGTCTCTTCCAGATATCTTATGAATCCAGCACCTTCCCAAAAAACTGAAAATTTGCTCATGTCCAACCCATCCCAAAAAAAGGATCTAAGACCGACCCTTACAACTACAGGCCTATAGCTCTGCTTTCTGTTATAAGTAAGGTCATGGAGAGGTGCATAAATCGCGAGCTTTTGGTCTACCTCGAACGTCACGGCTTGATTAGCGACAGGTAGTATGGTTTCCGGCACCAGCGATCCACAGGGGACCTCCTCGCTTAAGTCACGCAATTTTGGAGTGAGCCCATCCAGTCTTGAGGTGAGGCTCATGTCGTTGCTCTTGACATCACGAAAGCGTTCAATCAGCTGTGGCACGCTGCCCTCTTAAGCAAACTTCCATCCTATGGCCTCCCAGAAAAGCTTTGCAGATGGGTGGCTGACTTTATCTCTGGCCGCAACATAACTGTCGGAATTGACGGGTTCTCCTATTCATCTCACAACGTCAACGCCGGTGTTCCGCAGGGATCAGTCTTGGCTCCTACACTGTTCCTCTTACATATCAACGACCTCCTTGCCTGCACGATCAACCCAGTCTATTGCTTTGTTGATGGCAACACTCTACATGCAGGCATTCAGAGTGATAAGCCGACTTCATCTCTGACGAGAGACCTGGAGGTGATCACTGTTTGGGAACGCAACAATTTTGTACAGGTCAATGCTTCCAAAACACAGTACTATACCTTGACGAACAAAAGGCGTCCTAGCGCTCATCCAGTTTAAATGGATGGCCGAGTTCTGCCAAAGAGCCGTTCATTTCGGCTGGTCGGAGTCCAAATCACAGAGGACTTGAACACATCTCGTCAATAGCGGCAGCTGCTGGGAAAAAGCTAGGATATTTGTTTCGGGCTAAGAAGTACTTTTCTCCGCATGACTCTACACAAGGCCTAGATAAGGCTAGGAGTATTGCTCACACCTTTGGGGTGCTGCCGCCACGACTACATTATTTACGCTCCATACTGTCCAGAGGAGGGCTGTCCGACTGATCGATGGCTCTTCTCTAGCAGACAGTCTCGGGACCCTTCCGCACTGGCGGGCCGTCGGCGATCTAGGTCTCTCCTACGGCTACACCAAAGGTATTTGTCCTTAGAGCTCTCTTTCATGATGCCGCCGCGCCGCCACGCGATGTGCCTGCCAGGCAGACCCGCCTGACTTTGGCCTCCCATCCTAATCGTGTCGAACGTCGTACATCCTGAACTGGCCGATACGGCCGCTCCTTTGTCCCGAGGGTGTCGAGATTGTGGAATAATCTACAAGAGGAAGGTTTTCCCAGTTCTACTAACCTTGGGTGGTTCAAAAATCGGATTCATAAAATTTCTTTGGGATCATCTTAGCAGTTGCGGTGTCCCGGCATTTAGGCTTCTGTCTGCGCGACTGCTTCGGTAGATCAAAATTTCATTTACCGCGAATTGTCTATCATAATGTGAACGGATGAAGATTGGGTGGGTTAAGCATGCAGTCTTCGTCATTGAGAATAATATGACAAGTTTCTTCGGTGTAAAAGCCGCCTGTTACGGTACGAAATTTTATACATAATTCTGTAACAGATTTGTTTGAAAAAAAAAAAAACTGGCGCTGTCATCAGTTCGTAAAGTATTATGTTCGGTATAATACGGTGATTACAATACTTCCTCGGCAGTATGAGGGAAGTAAAAAATATGTTACTGAATTTAGCTCTCAATTTTCAAGAGAGAAATCTGCCTATCTAGGAAATAAATTTGTAAAGTACAGCTCGGATCTTGATGAAATTTTCAAGCAAGATTACTATCGTGACAAGGACAAAAAAGCATTGTAACTTTTGAAAATCGACCATGTGGCGGCAGTGTTAGGGACAAAAATCTAAAAAAAAAAAATTGCCTAAACTTCGTTTTTTGACATTTCAGAGGATTCTGCATCCGTCTTATGTAACATGAAAAGTGACATATCGATTTTAATGACATTATGTAGATTTTCCACCTTTGAACTAGCTGACGTTCACTTCATGCTCACTTGTGTTAGGAGACGGAAGAACTAGTACTCCACTAGCGGTGGGGAGGGTATATCTTAATTTTTTGTCGTTGATATACTTATACGCCTACAGTCGCGGTACCTTTACGCACCTATCAGACATATTTCACTCACCATGGAATTCACCGGACATTTATCCTGCAAACGTTAAATGATGGAGAAATATTTTTGACCCTCGCGTGTCGATCATTCATGCTTCGCGGTTCTGTCGATGCATGTGTTTAGCAGTCGGCCTGATACTTTCGTTGATCATCATCCACGCCAGATGTATACATTGTGCGCCCACAGGAATTTCTACGAAAGGCCATCCATCGGTAAACTATAACTTTGTGTGAAAGCGTACCTGCCTTCAAAACTCATTGAACAGCGAATTGTAGCATATTCTCAGGGGCCTAGATCTTGAAGAGCCAAAAATTGAACAGAAAAGCATTTTAAATATGCAAATTTTAATTCTGTGAGCTTGGTTGGTCAACTTGATAATTTTTTACTATACATTTTTACAATATTTGAACCATTTTTCTTCTCAGAGATGCCAGCTTTTGAACTGAATACAGCGTTGCGTAGGAAGTACAAGACGCCACCTTTTTAATAAATTTCGTATATAATCATGCGCATTTGGGTAGAAAAGGCTAGGTATATTTCTGTCATTTGTTACTGTCATCCATCCCAACTGCACCTTTCATTGCGGTTTTGGCGAGATATTTTCTTTTCAGTTTTGCCGTAAGCCGTGGTTTTTGAGGTTTTTGTACTACTGCTGCACATTGCTTATCCAAAATTCAAACACTATACAGTCGAAATGCACGGTATGCCGCAGCGCACCTTTAGTGCCAAGTTATTTACAACAGGTTCTGAAAATGTTTGAACTACAAATGTTCATGCAAAATTATGTACTAAATGCTACGTTTATACGAAATTTACTGTACTAAATTTAGCAGAAACGCTTCGAATTGCAACAGTAAACGTAAACAATTATTAGTGGTAACATATACCTAGCAACAACTTCTAGAGGTGAAAAAAAATACAAAATACTAAACTTAATACGATCTAATCTATTTTTGGTACTATTTGTTTGTACAATGATCAAAAAATTAATACATTAAATAAATACATTAACATCGACTTACCTAACTTAACGGAGCAATGTATATGTCCCCTGCTCTCGTAATGTACCCAGTCGAATCCAGCTTCTACAGCTAACCTGCAGATGTAAGGCTAATTAGTAACCATCAACAATGTTGTCCTTACAAGCGGAATTACCATTCGATGCTGATAAAGACGATGGACAAGAATTCAAGCAAACAGTTGTATTCGCTCGCCGAAAGTTATATTTGGTACCCGTAAAACTGATTTTTGATGAATGATATCGATACACTGGGTATCAAAATCAAGGCCCTATCACCTTGAAAGTTTCTCCTAACTACTTTCGTCAAATACGAGCCCCTTCCAACTTCAGTTGGCCCAACTATTGAAATCTTAGTTTTTTTCTTAACGAACAATAAAAATGTAGCAGGGTGTTATAGGTTTAAAATATTAACAATGAATATTTTGATAATATATAGTAGAAAACACCAACTTTATCACTCCCTAAGCAAATTTGCAGCATAAAAATAACATATGTTGCAATTACAGCATATCAACCTATTTTCATTTCAATGCAAAATAAGTCTATAACGCATAGGTGGCTGTGAAAAATAAAAGCCATGACAATTGTTTTTAGTGAGAAAATTCGGTTACTGATAATTAAATTTTTTAATTCTGGGACATCAGATTCAGAAATTGCAACTTTGTTAGACTTATCGCGGTACAGTGGGAGAAATATTGTTAGAAGATATAACGTAACTGGTTCAGTTAATATTAAGCCACGATATGTGAAAAAAAGTAATATCACAAATGCCGACCGAAGAGCATTAAGAAGAATCATCGTGAAAAACAGGCGTGCCAATTATTTACAATTAAGTGCTCTGTGGAGTGACGCTGTTGGAAGGAGAATTTCGAGGTCTACAACTCATTGAGAGGCCCACAAACTGGGATTTAGCACTTTGCAAGGTAAGTTTTCTTATTAAAAAAAGTGAAGTAAAAACACTAAAGTTGCACAACTTGTTTATAGGCCAAAGAAAAGCCACTATTAACTCCACTGCAAAAGAAAAACTGGCTTAGATGGGCCCCAACAATGGTGTGCAATACAATGGAGTAATGAGGTCCGATTCGAAGTTTGTGTTGGTGACAATCGCAGTAAAGTTATTCGCAAAAAAAAATTAAGCATTCCATGTTGACTGTCTGAAGAGAAAAGTGAAATTTCCAGCATCCATTATGGTCTGGGGCAGAATGTCATCAAAAGGAGTAGGAAAACTTCATTTTATTGATGGAAATGTGGATACAATCAAATATTTGGCAATTTTAGAAGAATCGCTTTTACCAGTGATGGAAGAATGTTTGACATCCGGCCAAGATTTTGTGTTCCAGCAAGATGGTGCAGGCTATAAAATGGATGGAAGAAAATAATGTACCACTTTTGAAATGGGTTTCTAGCAGTCCAGATCTGTCACCTATTGAAACTTTGTGGCACGAGAAGAAAAAGGTTCTACGACAACATCCTGCTCGTACAATCACCGAACTGAGACAAAAGCTTCAAGAAATATACGATTGTTTTACATTTTGCACCAAATTTTTGCCAAAACTTGGTTAACACTATGCCCCAAAGAATTTCAGCCGTAATAAAAAATAAAGGTGACGTTACCAATGGTAATATTTCAATTGTTGCTTTGTTAACTTTGCGCATTTATTCACACATTGTTTATTTGTTCAGATGTTCTATTAGTTATAGGTCTAAGTGATTTCAAATATGTATTTTTTACGACTAGAGTGTATCTAAAATGTTTTTGAGAAAATATATTGTTTTAGAAGTAAATAGTTTCGTGATGTTTAGTTTATAAAGGCATATTTTGGTACAAATCTTGAAGTGGGCCAACTGAAGTGGGAAGGGGCTCGTACTTCATAATTGTATTTAAAAAACCATTACCAGAATTGCAGGTAACCATATACGTTCCTTACTTGGAAAATATGCTGCTGTCTATGGGGTGATTCATAACCAGGCGACAATGCAGACATTTTTTAAATGGAACACCATGTATGTCCCTTTTATTATGTTCAAATTTAAACTAAGAAGCTGATGAGGAAATTGGCGCACGGATAAAACATTTTGGCGTGAAATGGCAGTAGGAAATTTTAGGATGGTGGTGGACGTTTTTTTAAAGGCACATTTCGTTTTAAAGTTCCTTATGCTTACTTCATATCCCTAGAATATAAATCCATCTTTAAAAATGGAAAACTGACATACTGTAAAATCTAAGCTTATATCCCAACAAGTAATCATCTGACTCTCACTGTATGTTATATCAATATTCTTGTTTTCTAAGGATCTATCCAAACATGTAATAAGATTTGTAGCTTTACATTCAACAACGTTGTTAAAAAATGAATTTGATTAAACGGAGTGCCCCATATTTTAACTCGCGCTGAGATGGAGTCTTCCAAAAGTAGTATGTTGATATACTATAGCGTTTTGATCGTTTTCTGTTGGGTTATAAGGGATTAAATGTACAAAAATGCTTAGCTTTGAGAGTCTGCCAGTTCGACATTTTTACAGATAGTGAATTTATTTCTGGGGTTGTAATATAAACATACGAAGCCTAACTTCTCATTGCGTTTTAAAAAATGTTTCAAGTTAGTGGTATTTACTCCAGAATGTGCATCATCTTCGATGCTACTCAACCGGTAAAAAACAAAAAGTTTTCATTGCAGAAGAAATAAAATCATCTAAATCAATAATTTCTAGTGTATCACAGGGATCTATTTTTGGGGCCACACTTCTTCACTCTCTACACGAAAAACTTAATGGAGCATGTTAAATAATGGCATACGCTGACGTTTCCCAAACATACTTATCGCTTGACCCACATAATTATGAATCTGCTACTTTGAAAATAAATACTGATTTAGATGCAATATATAATTATACACATAGCAATACTCTTAAACTACATGCAGACAAAAAGCGATTTTATTAGGCCCACAAAAATACCAATGATTTTCTGAAATCAAACATGCGATTATATATTAACAATACCCAGTTAAAATTCACCGAATGTGTGAAGAATCTTTGTGTATTTTTTGATGAACGTTGAGATTTCGAGAACATCATTTACATAGCTAGAAATTGTTTTTCAGAATTAATGCGTTTCTGCGAACAAAGATTTTAATGAAAAAGTTTATCAAAAAATTCTATGTGAAAGCTTAGGAATTTAGAAAATTCCTGATTGTTTATCATTATACTATCCTTGTCAGATCAAACCACTGCCAAACGCTTACATAAATCCCAAATTATTGTTGTCGCCTTGTGAATAATTAAACCACATATGCTCATACCTCAGGACACATTACTAATATGCGGTGGTTAAACGTTAATAATTTGTTTGTATAATAAAATTAAGTGAAATACCTTTATATTTATACAAAAAGCTCATAAGTCGGAAAGATATAATTCAATCTACTAGTATCATACGGTCTCCGTATTTGTTCATCACGCCCCAACATAAAATAGGGTTATATACTAGGTCTTTCACAATTAATAAAGTATCCTTAATTCTTTGTCAAATCAATTTAAAGGCATGTCGCTAAATAAATTTTGATGTAATTTAAAACATATCCTTCTGCACATATAATCGTATGACTATTTCTTTTTTCTCAATGATTTTATTATTATTTTAGTAGCTTTTTACTAATCTAAATTCGAAGTAACTATCACTATTTGAGGGTTAAGTGGAAAAATAAACGTGGCTAAACTTCGCCCATTTATAACTTATTTTTAGTTATTAATAGGTACGTTTATTATTATTATTATTATTATTATTATTATTATTATTATTAACTTCATCATTCAGAATTTCAGCTTGGTTACTTGACTAGATAAAAAGATAAGTAGAAGGGGCCTTTCTGAAAAACATTGTATATTTTAACGTTTTGAATTTTCCTTTTCCTAAACTTTCTATATTATCAGAAAATTAATATTACATCATGATGACATCCGGTAATCATGTACCATGGAAGCGTTCCAATGTCACTTTGAGCGCAACCATAGTAGCAAACGTTTTTATTACTTTTTCGTTTTTCACTGTCGATGGGTCCTTGAGAAGTATTAACTTTGTGTGCCAGACTATGTGCAATAAAACATACTTATGGGTTGTGGGAGAACTGTATTGAAATCTTGGTTGCCCAGCGTCACTAAAAAAACATTTAGCGGGGTTTAAACTTTGGAGTTCTGGTCCACTGAATAGATTTTTTGAGATTTTTAGTGAATTGCATTTAAAACGCTGTATATTAACAAGTTTACTTATTAGTTTAGTGCGTTTTTGATTATAATTTGTTTTTAATTTTTAAAAATGTATGTATATATGCGGTTATTTAGGTTAATAATAGATCTTATTACGAACAAAGAAATCCATGTCAACTTATGTATCTTTCTTACTGTTCTAATCCATTTCTTATAATATTGATCTTTTTAATTCATTTTAAATTCATTGTGTGATTTAGATGGAACTCTGTGAATCATCGGTAGGAATTAAGGAACTTAACTTGTTTTGGTTATATCCAACTGAATTACCCGAGAGGCAGCCCCATCTAATTTTAACCGAGTACTTCGAATTTGTAGCTATACAAATCAATCCGAGGTAAAACTCAACTAAGTCACTTAATTAATGCAAGATAAGTTAAATATATACAAACTAAAATATATGACTTTGACACCATGTATCGCATTAACGACGCCGTAAAGTACATACGCTTAAAATCATTTTGTTCAGTTTAATCGGGTGCATAAGCTGGTCTATTATAAATCTGACCAATCGTATACACAGAGAAGTGAAAGTAACATGGACCCCCTTTAATATACAGTATTTTAATCGCATTCTATTAAACATCTCAAAATCCGTCCAGTGGATCTGGATTCCAAGGTCTTCATGTTTTCACGTCTGAAGTACTTTAACTAGTTGGTGTCCTGGGGGAGGGATATGTTCTCTCTTGTGACACTAGGATTTTATTTTTTGATTCGTGCCATCGTTTGCCACTGTGCTTTCCTTAAGCCATATGATTTTAAGACGGCTGTGAGGAAATTCTGGTCAATAACGAGAAAAAGAGTAAGCATCGTCCTACTTTGTCATCTGAAGTTTTGTCGAACAATGAAAAAATCTCTCGCCATCCATTGTCGCATGGTCTTAGCCGCGCTACATTTTTTCGAATGAAAAATGTCGATTGCGAGATTCAAGAAGGCTTTTTATGACTTTCGTGTGACATTTTATCTATATCGTTCGACATGATTGACCATTCAATTCAATATTCGTGAACACCCGCCGGACTTTTCGGTTTTATGCTCTAATCCTATAATATATTTACCTAGCAAGCATCCCATACTTCGCTCTATCCCTATCCGATGTAGTTACGTCGACTGCCCGGCCTTCGTAGTGTAATGAATCTGGAGGATGGTATCCTTCTTCATCCCAGCCTTCCGTAACCACCAATCGCACGCCTGGCCACTGGTTCATAACTGATATTGCTAACGTGTTCAGTTTTTCGTTGCAGCGCTAGAAAAGAAAAGCAAAAATGTGTACATCGACAAGAAAACTAATCTGGAAAGTGAAATGGATGACTAAGGAAATAGTTATTTTGTTGCAAGCGTGGTATACAAAGTGTCAATGAAATACCTAAACTTCCAAAAGTGACTTTATGAAGAGAAGTTTGAAAAAATATGGGTCCAATAATACCACGTTTCTGAGATACCTACAGAAAGTCAAGTTTCTTGAATGAAATCCGGTGGTTTTTTAGATGACAATGGCAATCTGTGGTTAAAATCTAGGCGTGTTTCTTTAACGACTCCAGTCAAATCGAGATTACGTCCGTACATGCTTTATTCAACAAATTTTAACTGTATTGTCTGAAGACTGCAATTTTTTATTCGGAAGAACGTATTCGTTCTAAAGTAATAATCGCCATTACCTTCAGCTAAGTATGTTAAAAATTGTTGCATGTACAGAGGTACCGCAGGAAATTTAATTAAACTAAATAAAGAAAAACGCTCTATCAAACCCACACGTGGTTATGGTTATCTAGATTACTGGATTTATAATTTTACTTCCTACACCACTGGGCGAAAAGGTATTGTAGTCGCGTAATATTTCGAAAATGAAGTTTTGTGTTTTTTTGATGTTATGTGACATGTACATCATAAAAAAAACATGTTCCTCTTTTACGTCGGTCTGTCTGTCTACCAGTCGATCTGTCTGTCAATCTGGCTGTCGGCCTGTCTGTAGGTCTGTCTGTCTGTCTGTCGGTCTGTCGGTCTGTCTGTCTGTCGGTCTGTGTCGGCTTGCCTGTCGATCTGTCTGTAGGTCGGTCGGTCTGTCGGTCTTTCTGTAGGTATATCTGACGATCTGTCTGTCGGTCCGCTTATCTGTCTGTCCATTAACCCTTGGCCCGTCTATAACTTGAGAAGTACCGCTCGGATTTGGATGAAATTTTCACACAGGGTTGCTATTAAGCGAAAGTCGAAAAAGCGGCAGAGAATAAAGTCGAAAAAATCTAAAATTGCCTAAACTTCGTCCTTTGACGTTTGAATTTTTGATGATTTATGCACTCCCGGCTCCGGTAATTTTATGCACCTATTAGCCATATTTCACACATCATAGATTTCACCGTACATTTGCTTTTAAAACAATGATAGAGAAACGTTTTCGATCCGCGTTCTCCGGCTATCTAAGCTCACCGCCAGGCGGAACAGTCCTAATATATGCGTACTGGAGCGCAAACATATACACGGACGATGTACGAGATGAACGATAACTCGCTGCAGCGATGTCGGGCAAAGATGGAAAGGGACATCGTTGCCAGGTGAACACTAACTACCGGTAGGGCAGGGAAACAATGTCTCTGGAATGATTTTATGGTACTGTTTGACTGACTTAATCCTCCTTAATTTCTGTGTTGTGCATGTTTGTAACCGACTTTTTTAAACCTACTTGACGCCGTTTTTTCTTTTGGGTACTGGTCCTTTCTTCTCATCTCAAGTAACCAGCGCTACGTTTGTGCATACGAAAACTTAATAACTTTCAACAAAATTGACTGGCTTTTTCGAAAAAGACTAACACACTGAACCTTGAAAATGAAGTATTCATCAGTTCAAAATTTATACAACTTTCATCTGAACCTCTCAAAAACAGAGCCCTTGAAGTTTGGCAGGTTACTTGATTAGCACCCTTAGTGATTTCTGTAGAATATTTGAGCCGTCTAACTACAAACACTGCCAAGTGCAAACCATACAGTTCTAAGGAAAACTCGGAAAACTGTTTTGCGTAATACTATTCACGAAATGAATTAACTTTAATATTTTCTTGATGTAGATACTACTTCTTAATACAAACGAGTATCACTCATCGTGTTACGACAAAGAGAGTATTAGCTCCGTAAAATAAGATAAATAAAATGCAGTTGGCGAGGTTTGAAAATAAATGTGAAAAATGGCGGGCTTTGCAGGCAAAATCAAGTGTATTTAACCACAATTACGAGAATGCGAGGAAATGGCACGAAACCCTGTGAATCGAAACACACGGTCATGAGACCAAAATACGACTTTCGTATTGGTCACACGCACTTGGCGATTTTTGCAAACAAACAAATCTACAATTGGCGATATATTGAAAGTGAACCGAGTTTTTGATGCTCGATAGTAATGTAAATTTGAGAAATAACATTTTTGTATTTGGCGGGGTTTTCAGACCAATATGGTGATGTTAGGGCATACGAGGGATGTCTTTTAGGTTTTGTATAAGCAAATAAAACAACACGGTAGGTAGTTTTAAATGACTTTATTGTTTTTCGAAGTATTCTCCACATAATACACATCTGCATGCGCTCGAGCCAATTTTCGAAGCACTTATTCCACTCGTTTCACTGGCAGATCCAAAACGGCATTTTTTAATGAGTCAACTGCTTCTTCTGGTGATTGGAACATTTGACCATGCAGTCTGTTTTTAATTTTCGAGAAAGTAAAGAAATCGTTAGGACTTAGATCTGGCCTATATGGAGGATGGTCCAATAATTCCACTTTTCTTCCGTTAAATACTGTCTTGTTTGTTGGGCTATGTGCGAGCTTGCATTGTCTTGGTGGAGGATGATTCTTCTTTCGGGGTTGATTTTTCGAAGCTCGGTGATGACTTTTGGCAAACAAATGGTGGTATACCAATCCGCAATAACAGTTCTTTGCTCATTAAGAGGAATTGTTACAATATGACCTGCTTTTGACACAAATGTCGTGACCATCTTTTTCGAAACACTTCGAGAACGGATGACTTTTGTTGGCTTTTCTTCACTTTGAAACAGCCAAACAGCCGACTGTCGTTTATTTTCTGGTTCATAACAGTAAATCCACGATTCATCACTATTAAAAATGCTGTACACATTTTTTGAGTTTCCGGAATTGGAACGGTCAAGCGTTTTTTGATACCAATTAACCATGGCTGCTTTCTGCTCTTCAGTCAACAGGTCAGGTATCCAACGAGAAACTAATTTTCTTAGTCCTAATTCTTCATGTAAAATTTTTTGAACTAAGGTCTTTGAGATCTTCAAGGACGCCTCAATCTCGCAATATGTCACATGTCTATCTTCAATGATGAGTTTTCCTGGGTGACTGCCGTTTTTGGTCCACCCACCCTGGGATCGTCGCTAAGAGGCACCCGTCCACGTTTGAATTCTCCATACCAACGGGAAATTGTCGACTGATGTGGCGCTTCGTTGCCGAAAACAGACAGTAACACAGCAAGGTATTCTTGTTGCGATAGGTGTCTCTGAAAGTTGTAATAAATTATGGCGCGAAAATGTTCTCTGTTGAGTTCCATTTTTCTAATGACTTGGTGACACTTAAAAATTCACAGTAGTGTTGTTGTGAAACTTTGAATTTAAGTTTACTAAAGAGTGAGGTTAAGATTCAGTACTGACGTTCAATCCGCGCGGCCTAATATGTTACACTCGTACCGAAAAGGATACGGTGAATGAGCTAGCCCGAAAACGTGAGGCTAAACGTCTTATAGGTCCAGAGCCCTTTTGTGGCGTGAGGAGAACATGCATCAAGGAACCCATAAAAGATGATTGAACCAAGAAAAGGTCCTTGGAATAGTGGAACGGCCAATTAAGTCAAAGAAATAATTTGCCAAAGAGCAAAAACTTGCATTCACTAAGGACCTGCTTGGATTTATTAGGAGGACCCAAAGTGGATGTCGCTGACATGAAACTGTTTCTATGGAGAACATGAGAAAACCCCAGTGGGTATCTTGTATCACTGGCCTGAGAAGACTAAGGTTTCAGATATTAGGAATCTAAACTGTCTAAACCGTCTGACCACTGGCATATTCACCCTAGACGAAGAAACACGAACCCACATGCCTTATTTTAGTATGCTTTACTAGTAAATATTATGAATCCGCGAGATGTGCACTTTATATGACGATATGCCGTAAACACTCGCAAAAATACCAAAATGGCTCCGAATTTCGTTACTCTTTAATTATAGCCTTTTGCCTAGTAAAATACTTTTTGCAATGTCGCGTTCGCTTTCATCTATTGTGAATGATCACAAAGACTACAGCAGCATTCCAACAAGCATTGTTTTCTTCTTTATTATAGTATCAACACCACTGACATTCTCACTCAATTCCATTTTAACCACATAGTCAGTGCTACTTCAAGTAATACGAGATAACCTGTCTCATTTTTGTTCACTTTAATGGTTTTATGAATACATGAGAGGTGTGGATTGTACTATTTTATGCGACGCAATAAAGTTTTATTGTCTTTTAATATACACTATCGGTAATGTTAAATGTCCCTCACCGCAGATGATTATCATCATTGCTCATAAATCATGATATTTTTTCTTGTTAACATAGGATGAGGTAGAAAGAAATGTTTCTATGAATTTCAAATATAAACCAATAAACTTAACTGTTTATAAACTGATATCATCACCCACGGACCTGACCGGAGTAGCGGTCATTAATATCTAATGCCCAGCCTTTGAATGGTAATGTGGCTACATTTTAAGGGTCGTTTTGTCAGTGTAATGGTCGGATGCCTTGGAATGTGACAGATTGACCATTTAGGTGAACACAGTTCCAAATGTGTTTCACGCTCCAACAAAGAATGACCTGTGATTTTTTTGTCTTACACAACCAGTAGGTGCGATCGCGAGAATTTTCGGTTGATAAAATTTTTTTTAGAAACCATATCTTACAAGGTGGAGGTGGTATCGTTATTTTTCAATTTCTGTGATACTTGATATCGTTACTATCTTGGTGGTTAAACAGTCTGACCTGATTACCAGATTCGACTAACGATAAGGTTATGAGCAAAATACCGTGATGAAATCGAGTGGAGCAGACAAACACAATCTATGGGAATTTCAAATTAAGATCGCATCGCCGTGCGGCGGACATCTTGTACATTGATACATTAACCTTATTTTTTAGCTTCGATTTGAAAAGGTGTTTGGAAGTGATTTATGCTTAATTATACCGGTTCTGAGTACCTTTATTTGTTTACTGTGTTGTAAATACTTTGATTTCATTTTGGCCAACAATTTTGTTGTCATTTTTAATAGGTGCAAACTTGGTATAGGTATTAAAATATCTGTTATACACATAGTTAAAGGCCGTATCGTCAGTCGTTCTTAAAATTGTAGGATGCCTTTATGGCCTCCTTGATCTTCATAGTTTTCTATTGTTCGGTGCTAGCGCTTTTTTTTCAGGTTATGTTTCAAATAACTACATTAAATTGTTAATGCTTTTGATTTATATCAACTGTTATATCAGCCTGAAATTTCCTACAATTCAAAAGGAAAACAGAGCCTCCAAATAGGAGAGCACTGACACGGAACAGTAGAAGTCTAGAAATAACACAGCCTTTCTGAAGGAGAGAAAATACTGTGAAAATCAAAGAGGCCATAAAAGCGTCCTACAATTGTTGGAACGACTGACGATACCTCCCGTAGACTTGTTTAATTTTAGAGGATTTTTAGGTGCAAGTGGCTTCATAAACATAAGTTTAGTAGAGTATATTGGATATACTTATTGGAGGCAATACAAATTCACGATCTGATATGGAAGGAGAAGAATATGATGTATCGTAATAAATAGTTTTGTAAAACCTTACCAGTTTATTCGAATAAAACAAATAGTGTTTAAATAATGTTTTATTTCAATCCGATAAAGAATTTTACAGAAGACACACGCAATCCGCCATAATGGCATCCTCAAATAAAATAGATATTTCCTCAGCAGGAGGGAAGTAGATGCAAGGCTCTAAAATTTTACTCAAAACAAAAAGAATGTCAAACATAATTGACTAGAAACATTGAAAAACACACCTAAAGTGACATAACTGAGATCTAATTTTAATTTTGCCATTGTGAGAATTATTCTGTCATGCATGCTAAGCCTATGAGATCTTATATCCTGAAGGAATTCTTACACCTTTGCCACTACACATTCAAATATTTCAAAATTGTTAATTCCTGTGAAACTTCTTAAAGCACTGTCTGTCATTAATAGCTCACTCAGTGTTAACTTGAACTTCTGAATCATTAACTAAAAGTTGCTTATTCTGAAGAACACCATCAATTCCGCTGTTACTCATGTCTTGGTCTAGGTTAAATAATTTATTGTAGTAAACTTTGAGCAGTTTGAACCTCCTCTGCAGAATACTGCAACTCTTTATGCAACTCAACCTCACATGGGCCTTCTTGGGATGCTTCCGTTTCCAGTTTTCTCTTTTTATATAGTATGTCTCTGAACCAATTTTCACGTAGAGAATCGGAAATGAGTAACGTTTGCAAAATTTATAATTTCCAAGCGATAGTTAAACGTTTAAATCAATTAGCTTCAAGATGTTACATTCTCTTCCTAGCCTGTGCTGCACTTTATGTATAGTTAAGTGAACTATAACTATTTTCTGTTGAAAAATAGGTCACTTTATAAAAAAATCGTTCAGTATATCATGTAAAACGATACTTCAAAGCTGTCAGCTGACAGTTTCGCGTTCACTTCAGTTTTTGTTAAATCTTAGAGCCACTCTTTGAAATCAATCCTTACTAAACCGGATATTTATTAAAACGGTGGAATGGCAACGGAAGTCGAACGTTCAGGAGATGCTCCCGACGATCTAGAATCGCTCGACGATGAAGAAACTAGAAAAACAGATGAAGACAATGATCTATTTAGCAATCAAATTCGGGTTGCTCTTCTGCCACCTCCAGTCAAAAGACGAATTAAAGCTTTGAAAAAGTTGCAGCTGGCAACCACTCAGATTGAGGCGGAGTTCTTCAAAGAGGTCCACGCTCTTGAGTGCAAGTATCATCAGATGTATGTGCCGTTGTATGAAAAACGTAATGCTATCGTGAATGGTGGCCATGAACCTACTGACGAAGAAGCGCAGTGGCCTTCTGACCTCGAAGATGACTTGCCCGAAAATGTCAAAGAGAAGATTGCAGCTGAGAGGGGCAAGCAGAAGGAGACATCAGGTATTTGGACAATTTTATTGTTACAATTTTCAGCCACCATAATTACTATTTATACTTCTGTGCCAAGGAAGAAGAAACAAAAGGAACATCTTATATAAGTCGTTAATAGCTCAACATTGTTCGTCCTATTTTGTCCAGCAGAATTCAGTCTCAATCATAACGCTGTGTCTCAATTTTCATGGAGTTTTGAAAAACGCATTTTGACTAGCTTCAATAATATCGACAAACTAATTCGTAATGCATGGGCCCCACGATATTAATATCATTAGTTAACGTGAAGATAGCCAACCTACCTATAACTATATTCGCTCGCTATGAGAATTTGTCAGAGTTATGGTTGCCCACTTAGAAACAATTAGAAATCTACTTTGAAACGGTTAATGTCTTATAGATGACGATGTAGCATACATATTTGCCTCAGCGTCAAACTAGATTTCTGATTATTACGGAGAGCAGAATCAGCTGTGACAAGTTCTTGTAGATGCACTTCTGATAACTAATGATTTCATGACATACCAATTATTCCTTTCTGCGCCATTTCAAAAACTATATTATTTAGTTCCAGAAGACGCCAAAGGCATACCAGAGTTTTGGCTAAACGTGTTCAAGAACGTCGTCTTATTAGCTGACATGATGCAACCGTACGATGTGCCCATTCTAAAGCACCTAACTGACATCAAGACTATATGCAGGGAGGAGCCTAATATGGGTTTCACTCTGAAGTTTCATTTTTCGTCCAATGAGTACTTCACAAACGAAGTATTGATAAAAGATTATATGATGAAGTGTGCTCCTGAAGAGGATGACCCGTTTAATTTTGAAGGACCGGAGATCTACAAATGCACGGGGTCGAATATCAATTGGAATCCTGGGAAAGATGTCACTACTAAAACGGTATAACTACTAAATCGCATATATTGTTTATACATTATTTTATCATATCTGATTGTTTTTAATGACTTTTCCACCATAAGCCTTGCAAACTTGTATATTCGCGTGTGTTGGTATTTTCCGTAAAACCGCCATCACTCGAGTTAGTTACGGATTTCCGGCAATCTGCCTCTCGGTCATCAACAGAAATAAAACTACCTATTGAAATTTTGAGAAACAAGTATTTCAGGTGATTTTCCTATATATGGTGGATTGAACATTGTGTTGATTCATATTGTTTCTTCGGTGTAGGTCAAAAAGAGACAAAAGCACAAGAGCCGTGGAACGGTACGTACTGTAACGAAGACAGTGCAAAATGACTCTTTCTTCAATTTTTTCAATCCTCCTTCTATTCCTGAGAACTCAAAAGACGAAGATGTCGACGAAGATATACGCAATCTGCTTACAACCGATTTTGAGATTGGGCACTATATCCGAGAAAGAATAGTGCCTAGAGCAATCCTGTTTTTCACAGGTAATCTTTTTATGCTGTTGTGATAGGATGTGCTGTGGAACTTGAGTGAGCATTTCTGCAGAAGAGTATTTTCAAAACTAGCATTTTCAAGTTTTCTTGCATGAGTTAGGTAGTACAAAAACAAAGTATTAAGTCTAAAAGTAAAATTAGTATTAATAAAAAGAGTACAAAATAGCGAAAGACATTGTTAAGTTATTATGTATCTAATTATTTCTTTAATTACTTCAAAGCTACGAACTGTCTTCCAAGACTTTTAAGTCCTACCATCTGCAATCTGCTGGTGTAGTCTGTCTTCATATGCCAAGTTTGTACAATACAAATTTGACAGCCGTAATATGGACTCCAGACTATTATTATATTCTAAAAGGCTACTTACTAAACAATAATCATACAATGACTTAATGGCTATAGTATCACAAAAATTCGAACAATTACGACGGATCAAACCTAACATTCTAGGAGCGTTCAATAAAATACTAGCGATGTTTTTATTAAAGCTAAGATCATAGCTGAAGTTATTAAAATCATTAACTTCCTTTAAGGGAACATTACTAATTGAAGTAATAAACATATAGGGATGTCGTACCTCACATTTATATATATATATATATATATATATATATATATATATATATTTATCTCCAAACAATTGTCATTACATATTATAAGTCATTATGAACAGTAGAACTCAATGCAGTCTACACGTCTACAGCATAATGCGACTTCAAGCCCTCAGCATACAATGGACATTCACATTTCTTAAAAGTAGTGGCCACATTATTAATAAAAAGTAAAAAAAAATGGACCTAATTTGAATGAAAAAAGTTGTAAAAGATAACGTCG
The DNA here is from genome assembly GCA_963669975.1 of Acanthoscelides obtectus. Classification (NCBI taxonomy): domain Eukaryota; kingdom Metazoa; phylum Arthropoda; class Insecta; order Coleoptera; family Chrysomelidae; genus Acanthoscelides; species Acanthoscelides obtectus. The sequence goes on along the minus strand of CAVLJG010000006.1, from coordinate 56,338,394 downwards.
GTCTACTTGAATTGAAAGAGCTCTCGTTCCAAGGCAAAAAATAAGCAGGAGAAATGAAAGAGCCAATCAGTGAAAAAGTGGCACGCGCAGAGAATCTGCGCAACGATTTAAATTTTAAGGGCAATGTTTGTTATTATGCTTAGTTTTATTCAATTTATTAGGTGAAGGATGTGAAGAGGATGAAGACTTCGAAGAAGAAGAATACGATGAAGATGACGATGAAGATGAAGGATGTGATTCTGATGTCAAGGAAGACAGTCAAACGAAGAAGCCTGACTGCTGTAATCATTAATGCCTTGATTGAAAGCATATGTACATGGTTTGTATAGATTTTTGGGAATTTGTAATCCATTTACATAATTTCCAAATAACTGTGTAACTTGAAAATAAAAGATATACATAGTAAGCCTCAAGGTTATTGAATCTAGTATCAGGTAAAACTGCACGAATTATCAAACAGTTTAAATCGTCAAAGCATAGTGACGCATAGCTCATTCTAACATTCAAAATGCTACATATCGCCAGATAACACAGGTGAATTTTGTGCTTTGTACTGCTTTGTAGTTCCTAGCGACTCTTTCGTGTGAATGAAGGTAATTTAAAAATTTCGATGTACGTTCAGAATGAACCTATTGATATAGCTGTTATGTCAACATTTCGACTGAGAAAAGAAATCTTAATAACTACTTCATATAATTAGTTCTGAGATGTTACCTACTTTCGACACATTTACTATTGACAGTAGTAAAAAATTAACACAACGTCTGAATGAAGCTTAGTGGTGAAAGACTATGGGCCTATAATATGTCACATATATTTGTCATAAAAGTATGTTAAGTCGCTTCGTCTCCTTGTTTTGCCTTTGACGTTTTATGCTGCCAGTTTTTCTCCATGAATTGTGCAAAATGAGCATTTACGTTGAATTTCTCTATTTTCCATATGATCTATAGAATACGTCAAGTTCTTAACTAAATAAATATCAGATCTCCATGCTAACCACTTAGCAAACTCAAATATAAGAACCGACAAAGTAAAGCTTCGGGTCTGTGAATTGAAATCGGCTCTATATAATGTGTAAATTTATAGGTGCTAGGGTATACATATATTCATAGGTAATCAATTATTCAAATTGAGTCAGGCACTGATTCACTCTGATATTTTAATGGCCATGTCGGCAATTGATAGGGATCAGGGTCGGAATGGTGTAGTGGTTCGTTTTAAAATTCTCATTTGGGTATTTTTAGTTGGGATTAAATCAACATTTCACATGCATGGGTGCAAACAATACATGCTTTCAAGGCATTCAGCAATATGACCATGTACAAAGAAATAAAGCTGAAAGGGAGCTTTTCGCACGTGATGCAATGTCATGAGATTGATTTTCAGCGGGATAATTTTCTACCTTGTGTCTGTCCTTTTAGATATACACTTCAATTTTTACATGGTATTTATCAGTGGTGTAATTTCCAATTGATACTGATTAGATGGGGGTTTAGAAGGTAATGGCAAGATTTCTAAAAGCAAAAGTACATCCAAAAATGAATAAAAATGTATATTAAATAACTTCATGAAATCTTATTTTTCTTATTACCAAAATATAACACAGCATGTTGTGAATTTCTACGCAACTGAATGAAACAAGTGAGGATAGAGTAGAGGAAAGGAATCAAATTTGAGACAAGTGCCTAATATGAGACAGTGATGGTATCTTTGTATCTTTGGAGCGTCATCTTTTAGTAATACCTAATAGTTGTGAACTAAGACGCAGTGGTATTCTAGATGTGTTTACAGTTTAGTTATGCACATGGTTTGCTGAGACATGACAACTTATTACTTGTTCAGACTTGAAATATTTTTAATAGTACGAGAAAAGAGATTACTAAAATTAAGGAAAGTTACTTAGAACAATTGTCTGATATAAATTTAGTAGTTTACAAATACCTTGTTTATTTGCTTTTACAGTATTGTGACTTTATTAGGTACATAATCTAAATATGATTGTGCAAACTTTTTAACGGAAAATTCCTAATTTGATATCCAAGTGTTCCTAATTTGGGACTCGGTATCAAGAGATTTATACAGGGTGGGACATAAAGATGTTAGCAGTTTCAATATTCAATCAAAACATAACTACGGAAATGTATTTTTAAAAAGTAGAAATATAGGAATTTTTAAGACCAAAAAATAATGTTGTTCAAATGACTTCCTTCGGCTGCTTGACACTGTTGAAACCGAAGATGCAGATTTTGGAAAACTCGTTGAAAAGTTGTTCTCGGTACTTTGTTACTTTTCTGAACAATATTCCTCTTCAGCTGCTCTAAATTAGTTGGATTATTCTCGTAGACCACCGATTTGAGGTAGCCCCATAGGAAATAATCGCATGGAGAAAGATCAGGGCTACGTGGTGGCCATTCAATATCCTCCTTTTCGAAATGAGTTTTCCGGAAAGACATTTTTCAGCGGCTCTATAGTTACCCTAGCTGTATGACATGTGGCTCCATCTTGTTGAAACCACATTCTAGAGGAATTGCCTTAGAGTTCTTGCAAAGCTGGCACCAAAAGTCTGTTATCATTTTGCAATAATTGTTAGCTTTAACTGTCATCGCTTGCCCTCTTTCGTCCTCAAGAAGGTACGGTCCAATAATACCGGTTGACTAGTTTAGGGCTGTGAAGTGGACGTTTATGCAAGCCTCGGGGATTAGTTTCGGGCCAGAACCGAAAATTTTGTTTTGTTAACATGGCCATTGAGGTGAAAATTTTCCTCATCACTAAACATCACGTTGTTAAAACTGTTGCATCGGTGGAGCATCAAATTGATAAAGTTAAGTCGATTATTGGCATCATCTGGTTTAATTCTTGGACTAGTTGAATCTTATAAGCCTTCAAATGCAAATCACGCTTCAAAATTCGCCGAAAGCTCGTTCTTTTGATATCCAAAGCCTGACTTCTCTTACGTGTTGACTGTTGTGGATTTCGCTGAACTGAAACATGAACACGCAATACATTGTCGGCTGATCTTACAGAAACTGGACGACCACGAGCTGTTATTGCTACTGTCGAGCCGGTTGTTTCTAACATTGTGATCCATTTCCATCACATTGGTGCTTGGAACTTCTCTTAAATCGCGGAAACCGTGTTCATGTCGATACAAATGTCGTGCAGTAATAACCGATTTATTGTTTTCATAATACGCTCGGACACAAAATGCACGCTGCGCTCCCGTATACGGCTCTATGGCGACTAAATTTCCAGGCAACGGCGCGGCTAACAGCTTATCCCAGCCCCCAATCCGCGCCCCGCGTTTCCGAGCAATTTAAGATTTAAATCGCCAACACTCTTATGGCCCACCGTGTATTTAATAATCTTTTATTATTTCAATATTGCAGATGCCACCGAAACACAAAAAGTGGAACCCAAATGACATGATAAAGTCAGTCAAATCTGTGAAGAATAAAGAGATGGGTTATTTAAAAGCCTCAAAAGGATTCGGATACCTTCCCCCTCCAGTTCAAGTTCAGAATGCAGCAGAACCCTTAAGTTGGATGATCCATCTTCAGACGAAAGCGGTGGAAGCGCTGCTGAATGTTTATTTTGTACGGGTACGGGATTTTCCGAAGATAAGAAGCGTGAAAAATGGACAAAATGCAGCTATTGTCGAAGATGGGCACATGCAGATTGTGGATAAATTAATTTTCGTTTGCACTTTCTGCAAAGGAAATCTATTTTTTTAATATTATCTCAAATTAGGGAACCAGCTGTAAATTCACAAAAATATTTACTTTTTAAAATATACCTTTTGTCTGTGAAAAAAATACCTTCAACATTATTTTTTTATTTTAGAGTATGATAGGAGCATCAAATCGCAAGTATATTTAAAAGTATACGCTCGTATAAAACAAGAAGTACTGTACTTTTCCTTTACAAAAAAGGATCGCAAATTTGCTGCATTGCCTCTATTTTTCGAATAACGTTCAAGACTTCTATTCTTGGACGTGGCTCTTTTCGTTTGGGGAATAATCCCAAGTTCAGCTATTAACATTTAACAAACAAGTTTGTGAATGCATCCGTTTTCGGGTAAATATGTTCTTGGGATCTACATAGAGACCAGCCTGATCACCTGCAGCAAGCTTTCCGTGCTTGTTCTCTCGAGAATGTCTCGGAGAGCAACTCTTTTATTAGTGTTCAAAAATACAGCTCCCCGAAAGGTACACGTGCACTTTCTCTTAGATATTCTATATCCCTCATTTAAAAAATTCACCGCTTGGTGAGGTAGCAATATTGGTGTATATGTTACTGGAAAAGCCCGAACTGTGGTAAATCCTAAGATTTTCAGGTAAAACCTAAGATTTACCAACTCTCAGTGGTAAAAGTCCGAACGTTCTTTTATTTCGAACTTTACCTCCATTTAATTGGTAAATCTTAGGACTTAGCTTAATGACACGGTAAAAGTTGATAAAGATATATCATAACGTGTTCAATGGCACTGCGTGTTGTAACAAATAAGATTTTTCTCATTAAATACCTAATCATTAATTACGATGGTCTTTTTTTCCAATTTGTTCGTAAATACCAAATTATAAGAAAAATACTGATTCAGTGAGATTCAATTAGCCAACGTAAGCGTTATGTTTGTGAGAAGATATGATACACATAAATACATAATATGTAAGGTTCATAATTTAAATAAATGATTAAGAATTACTCATTTTTTTATTTCCAAAACTAATATGTACCAGTCATCACTGGTAAAACCTAGAATATACTAAGTTCTGATAGTAAAAAATGTCTTTTTCAATATTTACCGTGCCCTTGGAATGGATCTTAAGATCTACCTAGTGAATGGTGGTAAAAGTTCGAGATAAAAGAACTGTTTCAGACGTTTACCATTGAGAGTTAGTAAATCTTAGGTTTTATCGGAAAATCTTAGGATTTACCACAGTTCGGGCTTTTTACAGTAACATATATGTTGATATATTTTTTAACGCATTTTAACCCAAATATCTAATCCGACTTTTCTACAAAAGGAATGATGTGATAAAACTTTTTCAAAAGAAGCAATTCATGCAAAATTAAATATCTGCAATAGATCCTTAAAAAAACATTTTGCTCTTCTTCTGCCATAAAGACATTGCCACTTTTTTTTTTTGCAATATTCTGTATATACAAAAGCTAAAATCAATTGGCCATATCTATTTTCACGGTTTTTTGATGGTTACGTCTCAATGTTGTACGAAATAAGTGAGCAGATTGGCTAACTGTACCATTTGGGCAACATAAATGCTCTGTGGGTAATTACACACCGTTCGAGATATTTGGCTGATAGGACATTGTTTTCATTCATTCACACAATACTCGACTGTCGACGTTGTATTTGTATCTTCAGGCACTGTTGTGTTTTATATCATAGATCAAAAAGATGTAAACTCAATCAAACGCCGATGACAAACAAGTTGTTATAATGACAGGGACAAATACATATGTGAAAGACTCATACGTTGATAAAAAAAATGTATGTCTGTGAGCTTACACAAACAAAACACACAAAAGACCTATAAAACCTAAAACTATCCTCACAAAAACGTACTACACCCCTACACTTGTATCGTAAACCGCAAACACTTCATACTGTTTTCATCAGTCTAGGTTTTACGTAAAGCAAGCACCAAGCAATATTTTCAGTCGTACGGTTGTATTATATTCAGTAGAGTTTGGTCGGTTCCATCGGAACCCACCGACACACTGAGAAATAATTTAATGGAACGAATTAAAATTTTGGTTATACCAGTTAAAAAATTTAATCAACTATAGTGTCAGCTAACAGGTTTTAATCAGTTTAATTAAACTCAGGTTTCTAAAAACAGTTAACTCGAATCTATGGAACTAGTTTAATTAAACTAAAACGCAACCGTTCAATTACATGTATTAAACCATCAAATTAGGTGGAGTATTCCAATTTATTTAAAATTAATAAACTATTAAATTGAGTTTTTTTTTAAATTTGAAATATCAAATTGCATTTTACTAAATTAATGATGTATATTATTAGTGTGCTCTGACAAACCTTACATATCAAATAATTTGGACAAATTGATGTTGATAGTTGATATTTTCGAATCAAAATAAAACTTCTGAATTTTATAACCCTAACAAAATTCGACATTTTTAGTTTCATAGACTGTGAACTTATTCTGTATCGGATCAAGTTTTACCAACTATTTTTTTGTTTATTCAGAAAGTAGGTCACTCGATCATGTGTACAAAAATTATAATTTTACTTCCAATAATGAAAGAATATTGCAGTCACTGGCGTTCAACGCATTTACATATAATAATTTCGTCATCACTTTAAACAAGCTAGGATATTTTCAAATATTACAAAGTCTAAACCAACCGGAGGTTCCTCCGTATATATTATATAATATAAGAAAGTAGATCAAACCTATGTTAAGCGCATGTTTGGTATGAATGAAATTTCAACGTTCTTTCCCATTGCGTCACGACAAAACTGACTTACTCAGAGTGCTTCATTGGGAGCGAGAAATATTCTAACAATGGTTGTAGGTCCTGAGCGCCTTATGTTCAAGTATTTCACTTGATTATCATAATTAATCCAGTTCACGGCTACTACACAAACAACGGCAACAATACATTCCAATATGAAGCTCCTCGCGAAATCAATAATCTTTTAAATGTACCTTTTCTACATAAACCAAAAAACCTGAACTAATTAAATATATCAATAAAACATTCTTTGCTATTTTCAAACAAATTAGTTCAAATAGTATATTACGTTTAATTAAACAAGCTCCTGAAAATTCAGTTTAATTGAATTAAATAATTTAGTAATAAATATTAATATAATACATGTATTATGGGCGATGACAATTTTTCAGAACAACTGTTTAATTGACCACGTTTTTTCAGTGCCGATTTGTTGTGTCAATAATAAGGTCTCGTCCACTATATACCGTTAACTGGTATATAGTGAGAACATTCCTTTAATGCGGTATATGACTATTCTCGTTTTACTCTGCAAAAATCATGTCAAGTGATTAATGAGCTTAAGTTCTGCCTCACCTCGTATACATTTCTGCGATTCCACCAGGTGTCCTTTTCACGCCGTCTCGATAAAAATCGTCATTTTACGCCTGCGGATCCACACATACACATAAATAACCGACCGTTTATCACCAGAAGTCTCTTCAGAGCCAGTTTTATCATAATTTCATATCTCGTACATCTTTTATGTCGCCATGTAGCAACCGTACGAGCGTTTAGCATATTTTGCATCTCAGCTGCGTAGGCACATATTACCGTTGATGAGAAATATAAACGTTGCAAACATTTTTTAGTTCTATTATACAGGGTGTCCCAATATTCCGCAGACATAGAAATGCCACGTACTGTTAGATGCAATATAAGTCAATTGGACATGCTTCACCCCTATGTAAAAGTACTTCGTTTGACCATTGGAGGGCGTCAAAGTTTTCTTTCTAAAACACATTTTTTCATATATACCCAGTGATAGGAGCAGAAAAAATTATTTCTTCAACTTGTTTTTTTTGGCAACATAATAACTATGCCTAAAGCATGCTGTGGCAACAATGTTAACGTTTTATCTGTGTTTTTTGTTTACCCTTGTAAAAATGTTATCTCTTAGTTTTTGCGACTTTGGCAGGGGTAGAATTGTTGCATATCGAGATGTTGGTTTGTCCCATCGCGAAATTGGCCGCCATGTTATCTGTACTGCAATGACGGTAATGCGTGTATATATATGTGTGTGTGTGTGTGTGTGTGTGTGTGTGTATCCGTGTGTGTGTGTAGGCGGTACTATATTTGTGGCGACGTGTGTCTTACATAAAACTCTACTGTGGCTACTGCTGAAAATTGTGGCGACTTGCACACGTCGCCACAGACATTTTATGAAATTATTCGCTACTGGCTCATTTCAACCAATGAAATCGCTAGTTGGCGAACGTCTGCCTGCCAGTCAATTGTGATCCTCAAGCATTCTTACCGTTGGATCAATTATTCTGCGCAAAAACCTGAAAAGTGTGTAAGTCGCCACAATTCGGTTTCATGAACCGTGCTCATACACACAAGATTGTGGAGACCATTTATTTTGCGACACGAGCGCCTCTTACTGAAACAATTTGGAATGATTTCACTGTTGCAGTTGTGTTTAATTTCTCATTTAATAGGAGAGAACACGTGTTAGTTCTGTGCGTGTTATGATTTATTATAATTTGTGGCAACCTCAGGTAAGTTGAGCTATATATTATTTATTTTCCAAGTAGTCAGGTATATCTTGATACATTTGTACAAATTAATTAACCACATCAAATGTGGTAGGAAAATAATAGTGATTGTATATCTTGCAAATGGAGAGAGAGACAGCTCATTGTGATGGTTTCATCATGTACAAATTTCCAAAATGTAATACCCGAATGATGATTCATACAAAAGATCATATGTCTGCAGGTAGGGATGGTTTTCAACACCAATAGTTTATTGGTTTTGGACACAGAATAACGTTCAGTGAAGACGAAAATTTTGAGAATCACTTAATGATTTTCATGTGCATTTCGGAAAATGGATTATTGAATGTGTATTTTGTAGTGATGAAAGAACAGGATGGTATACTCAATTTTTCCACTTTTAAGAACCATTCAAAGGAACAGACTATACGCTCTATCTCGCGCGTCCGCATCCACATACAGCCTATCTCGCTCGCACTTACGGGAATGAGATTTTCGAAATTTTCCACAAGACGAAACCTTCACAATGGGCTAGCTCTCTAATGTCACCTTTTTACGAAATTATAACGGTTTTGTCAAAAAAAGAAGCCATCTGATGTACGTTGACTTAATACTAATGCATCTTCAACATGGGCTGGCATCACCTCAACACAATACAATACAGTGATATTTTATTAAATTTTCAAATGAGTTGAAGTATGATAACATTTTTTATCAACAACTTAAACAAAGTAAAACGCATAATGCAGACCGATGTTGATCAGCCTGCTCACCTGCCTTCGATTTATTTATTAATGCACAAGTTCACAAAATCCGCTAATCGATCTGTAGTATTGATCTTTTGATCATGGAATCTTGGTCCAATAGTATAAAGTGCTAGACTGGCCATTTATTGTTTGAATCAAAGCGCGACACGGTCATTACTGTCACTTAGTAGGGCGGCCAATTTTCAGGGTTAAGAATGTAGATTGGGATTAATTGACAAATGATGATTTTTTCGAGTTGCAATAAATATTAGGTATGATAATGTGCTTTGGTATCTTATATCTTGTATCGTACGGTTGCACGATGTTTTTCATACTGGTGTCGCTCCCAGTTTAAAGCTAAGCATTGCATCTTTTACAGTATATTCATCTTATTCATGATGTTATCAAGAACAAAAAGGATGGTGACCATGGCAAGGAACCAAGATAACCTGCCTTGTGAGTGTTTTTAAACCTTCTGGAGAAGGAATGGGCATCACGCATATCTTCCAATGCTCTTAATACTTTGTACAGCCGAAAGATGAACAAAACTCAACTACTACCTATCACTGAAGATCTGTTAAAACTTAACACATTCATTAGTAACTCTATCAAAATGTACAAGGAACGCCTACAGACATTTTCAGATTCCGAAAGCTGGAAAATGCTAGCGTATTGCTTACTGGCAAGAATAATACTTTTTAATAAGCGCAGATCTGGGGAAGCCGCAAGACTAACTATAGATAGCTACAACTCAAGACCTCAATGGAGTGAACAATCCACGACTGAGTTGAAAAATTCCCTAACACCATTTGAGGTGAAACTTGCCGAACGATTAGCGGTAGTAGAAATTCCTGGGAAAAGGGCCAAGAAAGTACCAGTTCTTCTTACGGATGAGGTTAGGGTAGCGCTCGACTGGTTAATATCAAAAAGAACAGATTGTGGAATATCTGGTAATAACCCATATATATTTGCTTGCTCGAAGAATTCGACTCAATCCTTAAGGGGGCATGATTATCTTTCGAAGATGTGCAAACTGGCTGACTTGAGAAATCCTGAACTGATTACAGCTACTAAGCTAAGAAAATATGTGGCTACCGTATGTCAGGTATTTATGTTATAAGAAAAATGTCACACATTATCTCAACCATTTTATGCAAAAGTCGATTGAATTCATTATATTGCTTTTCGGACACAATGAGCAGATTTTACTTTCAGTTTTAGTAATAATGCATTATAGCTGAATGCTATTCAAACAAATTTTATTTCCATACTACACTATAAAAACGATTTTTAAATTTTCAAAAACTACAGCACCTCTCTAACCACCCATGTGAGAGTCCATTGTATTTATGAACTGTGTGCAATAAATATTGAATCATGTTAGATACCTAACATTGATTTTTTATTATTGAAGTAAGGATAAATTTTGATATGGTGAGATGAGTGGCTAATACAAAGCTCAATCAATCGGGAACCAATTTAAATAACATGCCCGCTACCTAACTCACAGCATCGGAATCCATCACCAACTTGACTTTAGTATTACTGCAACACCCCACGTTATCTGCATCTTAATTTTTTCTTGATCTTAGGAGGTTGACGCCGGTTTATTTCCCACGCTACCGTCAAAGTTTTGTAATCGTGAAAAATGTCTAAAATGAGATATTGTCTTTTGGATTTTAGACGTATATTAGAAAAAAACATATCACTCATTTCCATCGCTCTGTCGGTCTATCTATCTGT